>OY986437.1:180651965-181069756 GCA_963920525.1 Dichetophora obliterata | reverse complement strand
TATAATAAAATAATAATAATAATAATAATAATAATAATATATAATAATAATAATAATAATAATAATAATAATAATAATAATAATAATAATAATAATAATAATAATAATAATAATAATAATAATAATAATAATAATAATAATAATAATAATAATAATAATAATAATAATAATAATAATAATAATAATAATAATAATAATAATAATAATAATAATAATAATAATAATAATAATAATAATAATAATAATAATAATAATAATAATAATAATAATAATAATAATAATAATAATAATAATAATAATAATAATAATAATAATAATAATAATAATAATAATAATAATAATAATAATAATAATAATAATAATAATAATAATAATAATATATAATAATAATAATAATAATAATAATAATAATAATAATAATAATAATAATAATAATAATAATAATAATAATAATAATAATAATAATAATAATAATAATAATAATAATAATAATAATAATAATAATAATAATAATAATAATAATAATAATAATAATAATAATAATAATAATAATAATAATAATAATAATAATAATAATAATAATAATAATAATAATAATAATAATAATAATAATAATAATAATAATATAATAATAATAATAATAATAATAATAATAATAATAATAATAATAATAATAATAATAATAATAATAATAATAATAATAATAATAATAATAATAATAATAATAATAATAATAATAATAATAATAATAATAATAATAATAATAATAATAATAATAATAATAATAATAATAATAATAATAATAATAATAATAATAATAATAATAATAATAATAATAATAATAATAATAATAATAATAATAATAATAATAATAATAATAATAATAATAATAATAATACTAATAATAATAATAATAATAATAATAATAATAATAATAATAATAATAATAATAATAATAATAATAATAATAATAATAATAATAATAATAATAATAATAATAATAATAATAATAATAATAATAATAATAATAATAATAATAATAATAATAATAAAATAATAATAATAATAATAATAATAATAATAATAATAATAATAATAATAATAATAATAATAATAATAATAATAATAATAATAATAATAATAATAATAATAATAATAATAATATAATAATAATAATAATAATAATAATAATAATAATAATAATAATAATAATAATAATAATAATAATAATAATAATAATAATAATAATAATAATAATAATAATAATAATAATAATAATAATAATAATAATAATAATAATAATAATAATAATAATAATAATAATAATAATAATAATAATAATAATAATAATAAATAATAATAATAATAATAATAATAATAATAATAATAATAATAATAATAATAATAATAATAATAATAATAATAATAATAATAATAATAATAATAATAATAATAATAATAATAATAATAATAATAATAATAATAATAATAATAATAATAATAATAATAATAATAATAATAATAATAATAATAATAATAATAATAATAATAATAATAATAATAATAATAATAATAATAATAATAATAATAATAATAATAATAATAATAATAATAATAATAATAATAATAATAATAATAATAATAATAATAATAATAATAATAATAATAATAATAATAATAATAATAATAATAATAATAATAATAATAATAATAATAATAATAATAATAATAATAATAATAATAATAATAATAATAATAATAATAATAATAATAATAATAATAATAATAATAATAATAATAATAATAATAATAATAATAATAATAATAATAATAATAATAATAATAATAATAATAATAATAATAATAATAATAATAATAATAATAATAATAATAATAATAATAATAATAATAATAATAATAATAATAATAATAATAATAATAATAATAATAATAATAATAATAATAATAATAATAATAATAATAATAATAATAATAATAATAATAATAATAATAATAATAATAATAATAATAATAATAATAATAATAATAATAATAATAATAATAATAATAATAATAATAATAATAATAATAATAATAATAATAATAATAATAATAATAATAATAATAATAATAATAATAATAATAATAATAATAATAATAATAATAATAATAATAATAATAATAATAATAATAATAATAATAATAATAATAATAATAATAATAATAATAATAATAATAATAATAATAATAATAATAATAATAATAATAATAATAATAATAATAATAATAATAATAATAATAATAATAATAATAATAATAATAATAATAATAATAATAATAATAATAATAATAATAATAATAATAATAATAATAATAATAATAATAATAATAATAATAATAATAATAATAATAATAATAATAATAATAATAATAATAATAATAATAATAATAATAATAATAATAATAATAATAATAATAATAATAATAATAATAATAATAATAATAATAATAATAATAATAATAATAATAATAATAATAATAATAATAATAATAATAATAATAATAATAATAATAATAATAATAATAATAATAATAATAATAATAATAATAATAATAATAATAATAATAATAATAATAATAATAATAATAATAATAATAATAATAATAATAATAATAATAATAATAATAATAATAATAATAATAATAATAATAATAATAATAATAATAATAATAATAATAATAATAATAATAATAATAATAATAATAATAATAATAATAATAATAATAATAATAATAATAATAATAATAATAATAATAATAATAATAATAATAATAATAATAATAATAATAATAATAATAATAATAATAATAATAATAATAATAATAATAATAATAATAATAATAATAATAATAATAATAATAATAATAATAATAATAATAATAATAATAATAATAATAATAATAATAATAATAATAATAATAATAATAATAATAATAATAATAATAATAATAATAATAATAATAATAATAATAATAATAATAATAATAATAATAATAATAATAATAATAATAATAATAATAATAATAATAATAATAATAATAATAATAATAATAATAATAATAATAATAATAATAATAATAATAATAATAATAATAATAATAATAATAATAATAATAATAATAATAATAATAATAATAATAATAATAATAATAATAATAATAATAATAATAATAATAATAATAATAATAATAATAATAATAATAATAATAATAATAATAATAATAATAATAATAATAATAATAATAATAATAATAATAATAATAATAATAATAATAATAATAATAATAATAATAATAATAATAATAATAATAATAATAATAATAATAATAATAATAATAATAATAATAATAATAATAATAATAATAATAATAATAATAATAATAATAATAATAATAATAATAATAATAATAATAATAATAATAATAATAATAATAATAATAATAATAATAATAATAATAATAATAATAATAATAATAATAATAATAATAATAATAATAATAATAATAATAATAATAATAATAATAATAATAATAATAATAATAATAATAATAATAATAATAATAATAATAATAATAATAATAATAATAATAATAATAATAATAATAATAATAATAATAATAATAATAATAATAATAATAATAATATAATAATAATAATAATAATAATAATAATAATAATAATAATAATAATAATAATAATAATAATAATAATAATAATAATAATAATAATAATAATAATAATAATAATAATAATAATAATAATAATAATAATAATAATAATAATAATAATAATAATAATAATAATAATAATAATAATAATAATAATAATAATAATAATAATAATAATAATAATAATAATAATAATAATAATAATAATAATAATAATAATAATAATAATAATAATAATAATAATAATAATAATAATAATAATAATAATAATAATAATAATAATAATAATAATAATAATAATAATAATAATAATAATAATAATAATAATAATAATAATAATAATAATAATAATAATAATAATAATAATAATAATAATAATAATAATAATAATAATAATAATAATAATAATAATAATAATAATAATAATAATAATAATAATAATAATAATAATAATAATAATAATAATAATAATAATAATAATAATAATAATAATAATAATAATAATAATAATAATAATAATAATAATAATAATAATAATAATAATAATAATAATAATAATAATAATAATAATAATAATAATAATAATAATAATAATAATAATAATAATAATAATAATAATAATAATAATAATAATAATAATAATAATAATAATAATAATAATAATAATAATAATAATAATAATAATAATAATAATAATAATAATAATAATAATAATAATAATAATAATAATAATAATAATAATAATAATAATAATAATAATAATAATAATAATAATAATAATAATAATAATAATAATAATAATAATAATAATAATAATAATAATAATAATAATAATAATAATAATAATAATAATAATAATAATAATAATAATAATAATAATAATAATAATAATAATAATAATAATAATAATAATAATAATAATAATAATAATAATAATAATAATAATAATAATAATAATAATAAATAATAATAATAATAATAATAATAATAATAATAATAATAATAATAATAATAATAATAATAATAATAATAATAATAATAATAATAATAATAATAATAATAATAATAATAATAATAATAATAATAATAATAATAATAATAATAATAATAATAATAATAATAATAATAATAATAATAATAATAATAATAATAATAATAATAATAATAATAATAATAATAATAATAATAATAATAATAATAATAATAATAATAATAATAATAATAATAATAATAATAATAATAATAATAATAATAATAATAATAATAATAATAATAATAATAATAATAATAATAATAATAATAATAATAATAATAATAATAATAATAATAATAATAATAATAATAATAATAATAATAATAATAATAATAATAATAATAATAATAATAATAATAATAATAATAATAATAATAATAATAATAATAATAATAATAATAATAATAATAATAATAATAATAATAATAATAATAATAATAATAATAATAATAATAATAATAATAATAATAATAATAATAATAATAATAATAATAATAATAATAATAATAATAATAATAATAATAATAATAATAATAATAATAATAATAATAATAATAATAATAATAATAATAATAATAATAATAATAATAATAATAATAATAATAATAATAATAATAATAATAATAATAATAATAATAATAATAATAATAATAATAATAATAATAATAATAATAATAATAATAATAATAATAATAATAATAATAATAATAATAATAATAATAATAATAATAATAATAATAATAATAATAATAATAATAATAATAATAATAATAATAATAATAATAATAATAATAATAATAATAATAATAATAATAATAATAATAATAATAATAATAATAATAATAATAATAATAATAATAATAATAATAATAATAATAATAATAATAATAATAATAATAATAATAATAATAATAATAATAATAATAATAATAATAATAATAATAATAATAATAATAATAATAATAATAATAATAATAATAATAATAATAATAATAATAATAATAATAATAATAATAATAATAATAATAATAATAATAATAATAATAATAATAATAATAATAATAATAATAATAATAATAATAATAATAATAATAATAATAATAATAATAATAATAATAATAATAATAATAATAATAATAATAATAATAATAATAATAATAATAATAATAATAATAATAATAATAATAATAATAATAATAATAATAATAATAATAATAATAATAATAATAATAATAATAATAATAATAATAATAATAATAATAATAATAATAATAATAATAATAATAATAATAATAATAATAATAATAATAATAATAATAATAATAATAATAATAATAATAATAATAATAATAATAATAATAATAATAATAATAATAATAATAATAATAATAATAATAATAATAATAATAATAATAATAATAATAATAATAATAATAATAATAATAATAATAATAATAATAATAATAATAATAATAATAATAATAATAATAATAATAATAATAATAATAATAATAATAATAATAATAATAATAATAATAATAATAATAATAATAATAATAATAATAATAATAATAATAATAATAATAATAATAATAATAATAATAATAATAATAATAATAATAATAATAATAATAATAATAATAATAATAATAATAATAATAATAATAATAATAATAATATAATAATAATAATAATAATAATAATAATAATAATAATAATAATAATAATAATAATAATAATAATAATAATAATAATAATAATAATAATAATAATAATAATAATAATAATAATAATAATAATAATAATAATAATAATAATAATAATAATAATAATAATAATAATAATAATAATAATAATAATAATAATAATAATAATAATAATAATAATAATAATAATAATAATAATAATAATAATAATAATAATAATAATAATAATAATAATAATAATAATAATAATAATAATAATAATAATAATAATAATAATAATAATAATAATAATAATAATAATAATAATAATAATAATAATAATAATAATAATAATAATAATAATAATAATAATAATAATAATAATAATAATAATAATAATAATAATAATAATAATAATAATAATAATAATAATAATAATAATAATAATAATAATAATAATAATAATAATAATAATAATAATAATAATAATAATAATAATAATAATAATAATAATAATAATAATAATAATAATAATAATAATAATAATAATAATAATAATAATAATAATAATAATAATAATAATAATAATAATAATAATAATAATAATAATAATAATAATAATAATAATAATAATAATAATAATAATAATAATAATAATAATAATAATAATAATAATAATAATAATAATAATAATAATAATAATAATAATAATAATAATAATAATAATAATAATAATAATAATAATAATAATAATAATAATAATAATAATAATAATAATAATAATAATAATAATAATAATAATAATAATAATAATAATAATAATAATAATAATAATAATAATAATAATAATAATAATAATAATAATAATAATAATAATAATAATAATAATAATAATAATAATAATAATAATAATAATAATAATAATAATAATAATAATAATAATAATAATAATAATAATAATAATAATAATAATAATAATAATAATAATAATAATAATAATAATAATAATAATAATAATAATAATAATAATAATAATAATAATAATAATAATAATAATAATAATAATAATAATAATAATAATAATAATAATAATAATAATAATAATAATAATAATAATAATAATAATAATAATAATAATAATAATAATAATAATAATAATAATAATAATAATAATAATAATAATAATAATAATAATAATAATAATAATAATAATAATAATAATAATAATAATAATAATAATAATAATAATAATAATAATAATAATAATAATAATAATAATAATAATAATAATAATAATAATAATAATAATAATAATAATAATAATAATAATAATAATAATAATAATAATAATAATAATAATAATAATAATAATAATAATAATAATAATAATAATAATAATAATAATAATAATAATAATAATAATAATAATAATAATAATAATAATAATAATAATAATAATAATAATAATAATAATAATAATAATAATAATAATAATAATAATAATAATAATAATAATAATAATAATAATAATAATAATAATAATAATAATAATAATAATAATAATAATAATAATAATAATAATAATAATAATAATAATAATAATAATAATAATAATAATAATAATAATAATAATAATAATAATAATAATAATAATAATAATAATAATAATAATAATAATAATAATTGTTCGTGAGGCGTAGAAATTAAACACGTTGATTTTAAATCCAACCGTTTATTTCTCTGTAAACAATTTAACAAATTAGTTAACCTATCATTAAACAATTAATATTTAACAGAGAAGATAAAATACTTACAAAGTTTTGCCTCTGCTGAACAAATAATATTAAAAATGAAAATTTTGTGAGACAAGAATTTCTTAAAAAATTGAACAATTTGAGAAATAATAAAAACAAGTATAAAGTTCTTAACATCCCCACCCCCGTGAATTGACACGGTGGGGCGATTCACTACGACAGTAAACATGCGATTATTTCACTGCTGCACATCTAAAACGGCAAGTTTTCGTATTGGTCTTTTGATACAGCCATTATTTGTGAGAACATCGGCAGACCTTGCGACTCGATCTTTTCCATAGTTCAGCTGTATAATTCTTCCACGTTTCCACTGAGAACGCGCGATGCCTTCGTCACATACCAGAACTAGACATCCCACGCTGATTGGATGGGAAGGCAGACACCATTTCGTCCTCCTTGTCAGATCTGGTAAATATTCCTTAATCCAACGATTCCAAAATGTGTTCTTCATGCTCTGCAAAATCCGCCATTGCTTCCTCAAGGATAACTGCATCCCTTCGCATGGTGATGGAGTCTGTGTAGAACTAACACATCCTAATAAGAAATGATTCGGGCTTAATGGCTCGGGTTCATCAGGCGTGACAGGCAAATGAGTTAAGGGCCTTGAGTTGACTATGTTTTCTGCTTCAAGAAGCATGCTATAAAAGGTTTCCAAGCGAGGCGCGTGTTCTTTTAACACAATGACAAGAACTTTTTTCACTGACTGAACTAGACGTTCCCAGGCTCCACCTGCGCTAGGATTACATGGTGTATTATATTTCCATTTAATGCCCAGAGGCGCAAGTTTTATTGTAATCTCATCGTGGTCCAAGAAATCCTTACTGCCACTCATCTCCCTTTTGATGCCAACAAAGTTTTTTCCGTTGTCACTTCTTATCTGGGTAGGTACGCCTCTTCTGTTGATGAAGTTTCGTATACAAAGGATACAAGAATCACTTGAAAGGTCAGTAGCAACTTCAAGATGCACAGCTCTTACAGTGAGGCATGTGAATAGCGCCACCCAACGTTTTTCATGTCGACGGCCGATGCTCACAGTGAAAGGTCCAAAGAAATCGATTCCTGTATATGTAAACGGTCGTACGAATGGAGTTATCCGATCGACGGGCAAGCATCCCATTTGTGGCTGAGTTGGTGTCGCTTTCCGGATTCTGCACAACATGCAATCAGCTTCAATCCTCTTTACCACAGTACGAATAGCTGGTATCCAAAATCGTTGTCTAACTTCGTTAATTACAGTTGAACTATTCATATGGTGTAGCTTACGATGAAAGTAGTTCACTATTAAAAGTGTCAAGTGATTATCTTTAGGAAGAATAATTAGTCGTCGTGTATGTATTGGTAAAAAAGTGGCTTCTTCGAGTCTTCCGTTTATCCGCATGACCTTATTTTCATCCAAATGCGGATTAAGTGTAATAAGATTACTAGATCTCGATATTTTTTCATTTCTATTTAATGATGCGTACTCATCATAAAATACCTCCCTTTGAACACTGCGACATAAAAACAACTCAGCATTAGCCTCTTCTTCGCTATCAAGCGCGCCTTTATTTTGCTCTTTCCTGTCAATACTCAACTTTAAATTATGAATGTATCTCAAAATCCAAGCCATTGTCCGCTTTAGTCTTTCATACCTAGAAAATCTTTGAATATCTGGCCTTATAAGAAACCTTTGCTGTCCAAAACAGGAGATGTGTTTATGTTTTATTTCATCCATGCTAGAATCTTTTGCTGATTTCATCATATTCTCATTTGGCCAGCGATCTTCCTCGTACAGAAGGAACTGTGGCCCTATTTTCCATCTTCCTTCAGGATTGTACTTTATAGGGAATTTTGCTCGAGTGGCATCGTCAGCTGCATTGAGATCTCCAGGGCACCAACGCCATTGGTCTATATGTGATGACTCCAAGATTTCAGCTACACGATTGGCGACATACTGCTTGTAAATTCTGTGATCTGACCTTATCCATTGGATAACAGTATGCGAATCACTCCAAAACGTAACGCTCCTAGCTCTTATTTCGTGATTTTTAACTATCATGTCCTTCAGGCGAGTTGCCAAAACCGCAGCTTGTAATTCAAGTTTCGGAATTGTATGAAAGCGTGTTGGTGCGCAGACTGTTTTTCCTGCAACAAAAGACACAATGACATTCTTTGGATTAACAATCCTCCAATATGCAACAACTGCTAATGCTTCTTCGCTAGCGTCGCAAAACAAATGTAGCTCCACATTTGCACTCAAGAAGTTCGGATAATAACATCTCTGAATTCTATAATTGGCAACGTTTGCCAGTTCTTCGACCCAATTTTTCCATTTCTTGTATAATGGATCGGGGATTTCCTGATCCCAGTCGACTCCGGCTTTCCACACCTGCTGCATCAAGATTTTAGCACAAACCATAAAATTCGCCACGAGACCAAATGGATCAAAAACAGACATTGTTATAGAGAGAAGCTCTCGTTTTGTGGGCTTTCTTTTCATTTTCAAGATTTCTTCCGGTACCTTTTGAAACTTCAAATGAAACATAAATTCGTCTGAATTGGAGCGCCAGTGCATTCCGAGAATTCGATCTACTTTTTCGCACTCGAAGTTAATGTCTTCATTGCGGTCTGTATCTTCAAACTCCTGCTTAACTATTTTTGAGTTCGAAGCAAAATTGTGCATATCAAACCCACCCGCTTTATGAATATATTTGATTTCCTTGAGAACCTTAATTGCTTCTTCTTCAGATAGAAAGCAATCGACATAGTCATCTACGTAATGCTTTTCTATAATTCCTTTAACAGCGCGTGGAAAATCTTTCAAAAATGATAAAGCATTTGCGTTTTTGACGTATTGGGCTGTTGTTGGTGAACATGTGGCACCAAAAATCATTCGCTCCATCACGTACGTTTTAATTGGATTTGAAGGATTCGCATCTCTCCATAGAAATCTTTGAGCATCTTGGTCTTCTTTTACAATACCAACCTGATGAAACATCTCCTTCAAATCCCCACAAATAGCAATTGGAGCCTGTCTGAATTTAAGTAGTATTGATATTAGCGGTTGGTTTATGTCAGGACCAGGCAAAAGAGCTTTATTTAAAGAAATATTCTCTACTTCCGCCGCAGCGTCAAAAACAAGACGGATTTTCTTTTTATTAATATTTATTACGGGGAAGTGTGGAAGATAAAAAGTTTTGGGAGTGCGTCGCTGAACTTCTTCTTCTGACAATAGTCGCGCATATCCTTTTTCAACATACTCTTTAATCTTTGTGCAATATTCTTGAACCATGTCCTTATTTTGGGATATTTTTCTTTCAACACACAGCAGACGTCGATAGGCCATTCGAGTCGGGAAATTTTGAAAAATCTTCACGCCAAAGAAGACCTGTTTCAAAACGATCACCACATTTTTTTGTTGTGGATGCCAAAATGTGTAATGCCCTCTCTTCATCCTTTGATCGCAAAGGCTTTAAACCTATCTTTATGCCGAAAGATTCCATATCAAAATAGCTTTTCATCATAGCCTCCATATCTCGTATTGCCTGCTGATTTTTTTCTTGCCGCCTTGTATGACATGCGACACGTTTTTGTGAATGGCTTTTCTCTATTGGGCCATATACCATATATCCTAGTCTCGTTTTAGTGACAATTGGACCTGGGCAGGGAAGTGAACGAGGTGTTTCGATAGGGACTGTTAAAAAGGCGTGGGTCAGACTAATTATCATTTTTGGCTGCACCTTTTCGTAGTTTCTTATAGGCAAACCGTCGAAAAGACTTCCGTATTTGTTTTTTGGCTCAACCAAATCTAAGGACTGCATTGGCAGGGACAGTTTTGATGTCACAAACACATTTGTCATTTTAAAAACTTCTGAATTGTTCTCAACCCCGCTAATGGTTAATTCAACTCTCATTGTAGACTCTCTTGAGACTTGAGAGTTTATCCAATGTAGTTCAAGAACATCCTTTTGACCGACAATGCCTAGCTCGCTAATGACATCGGCATCGATCATAGAAGCGTTTGCTCCATCGTCTACGAACGCATACACTTCGATAGTTTTGTCTGTGCCATAAATTTTGACAGGAAGAACCTGGAATAGAACGTGGCCATTGTCATGATTTGAGTCTGCTAAGCAGCTTCGATGCTCGAGGGAAGTTACTTCTGGTAAAGCGGCCGTTTCCGGCAAAGTGTCCTTTGACTTATTCGAATGGAGAAGCTGATGGTGATAGTAAGGGCAACCATCTATGTTGCACTTGCGCTTAGAGAAGCATTTTAAAACTGGATGACCGTACTTCAAACACGAAAAGCATACGCGTGTAGATTTTACCTTAGCCCAACGCTGTTCAATGGATAACCTAGAAAATAAATTACATGCTGCCAGAGATTGACATTTTCCTGCACAAACGAAACACTTCTTCTGTGTCACACTGGCACAAGCAAACCTACGATTATTTTTATTATCGATCTGTTTGCTTTCATTACGCTGGTTGGACTGATGACCTGAAGAGTCTGATGGAAGGGAATCAGTAACCATGTGAGCTAGCTTCCGTAACTTACATAACCATGTGCTAAAATCCATAATGGTGGGGGAGGCTTGTAATTGCATGCAGTTTTCGGCCCACTGCAGTTGCTTGGAAAGCATTGGGTTTGAAAGGTGATGTTCACCCTGCGCGGATTGGAGAAAACATGCCATATTTGATATTTTATTGGTAAAATTAATCAATGAGCTAAGGTCACCTTCTGAAACAACAGCCATTGATCGCACCCTTTGGATTTGAGATTTGATTAATTGCTCTGGGCGACCGAAAGTTTCTTGTAACGTATCAAAAATAGCTTTAACGTTTTGAGGATGACTTAAAAGGGACTCAACGGTTTCACGGGCGGTTCCGCAAAGGGCTTCTCTTAGGCGCATAATGTTGTGCAGAACAGAATACCCAAATGCCTTTGTGGTACTATTAAAGGCTTCTAAAAACGTTTGCCATTCTTCCGCGATTCCGGAAAAGGTTGGTAATGGGTATACCTTGACATGACGAATGGTTTGTTCACTTGAAAAATTGTTGAAAAAATTTTGGCTGGAGGGCAGCGAATTCGATTCTAATGGAGGTGGCAAAAAAGAGGATGAGGGCGCACTGGTAATGGGCATAGATGTGGAAGCACCTGCATGTACCGGCGTGAAATTTTGTGACGATGAAGGAGGTAGATATGACAAGGAGGACGTGGTGGAGATTGCAGGTGCGGACGTGGAAGGATGTAAAGGCCTCAGCATGAAGTTTTGCGTCGATGAATTTGGTACAGCTACATTGTGACATTCAGGTATAGCCACCTGACATGGTGGAGGCACGTCGACTTGTGTTGAAATTTGACCTATTTCGTTTCGCAGCGCAGAAATGCTGCTTTGAATTTGTTGGTTATTGGTTGAAACCAACGATTGTATAGATTGCATTTGGCTCACGAATAATGTTTGCATATCTATTAGCTTCTTATTAAAATCATTTGTTACCTTATGTAAATGTTGATTGAAAAAGTTACCATCATCCCTCGACGGTTCTGGCAGTGACGAAGGCGGCGCTTCTGTTTCCTGATGCACTATAAACGACGTATCCATAGGAGTTTCCATTGCACCACGGAGAACAGGAGACGTACGGTGAACTGGAGGGCTGAGTGTCATCATTAGTGGGGCAAAACTTGTTCTAGTAGACGGAACAGAAGTTGAATGATGACCACTGGTTGGGCCTAAATCCATCGTGGCGGATGGGCCAGTTGACGAATATTGAGGTTGGCTTGAACCCAACGCATCGAGGCTGCTGAAGACTGGCAAAGTCTCTGTGCTTTGCGGTGAACGAGTCACTGGCATTGTTTTCGTCTTTTTCTTATTTGCTACGCTGGCTTGTTCTTGACTTATGGCTGGAATCCATACAACGGAACGGCGAGCCGCGATAGCAACTTTAGAAATAAAATTTTGTTCGTGAGGCGTAGAAATTAAACACGTTGATTTTAAATCCAACCGTTTATTTCTCTGTAAACAATTTAACAAATTAGTTAACCTATCATTAAACAATTAATATTTAACAGAGAAGATAAAATACTTACAAAGTTTTGCCTCTGCTGAACAAATAATATTAAAAATGAAAATTTTGTGAGACAAGAATTTCTTAAAAAATTGAACAATTTGAGAAATAATAAAAACAAGTATAAAGTTCTTAACAATAATAATAATAATAATAATAATAATAATAATAATAATAATAATAATAATAATAATAATAATAATAATAATAATAATAATAATAATAATAATAATAATAATAATAATAATAATAATAATAATAATAATAATAATAATAATAATAATAATAATAATAATAATAATAATAATAATAATAATAATAATAATAATAATAATAATAATAATAATAATAATAATAATAATAATAATAATAATAATAATAATAATAATAATAATAATAATAATAATAATAATAATAATAATAATAATAATAATAATAATAATAATAATAATAATAATAATAATAATAATAATAATAATAATAATAATAATAATAATAATAATAATAATAATAATAATAATAATAATAATAATAATAATAATAATAATAATAATAATAATAATAATAATAATAATAATAATAATAATAATAATAATAATAATAATAATAATAATAATAATAATAATAATAATAATAATAATAATAATAATAATAATAATAATAATAATAATAATAATAATAATAATAATAATAATAATAATAATAATAATAATAATAATAATAATAATAATAATAATAATAATAATAATAATAATAATAATAATAATAATAATAATAATAATAATAATAATAATAATAATAATAATAATAATAATAATAATAATAATAATAATAATAATAATAATAATAATAATAATAATAATAATAATAATAATAATAATAATAATAATAATAATAATAATAATAATAATAATAATAATAATAATAATAATAATAATAATAATAATAATAATAATAATAATAATAATAATAATAATAATAATAATAATAATAATAATAATAATAATAATAATAATAATAATAATAATAATAATAATAATAATAATAATAATAATAATAATAATAATAATAATAATAATAATAATAATAATAATAATAATAATAATAATAATAATAATAATAATAATAATAATAATAATAATAATAATAATAATAATAATAATAATAATAATAATAATAATAATAATAATAATAATAATAATAATAATAATAATAATAATAATAATAATAATAATAATAATAATAATAATAATAATAATAATAATAATAATAATAATAATAATAATAATAATAATAATAATAATAATAATAATAATAATAATAATAATAATAATAATAATAATAATAATAATAATAATAATAATAATAATAATAATAATAATAATAATAATAATAATAATAATAATAATAATAATAATAATAATAATAATAATAATAATAATAATAATAATAATAATAATAATAATAATAATAATAATAATAATAATAATAATAATAATAATAATAATAATAATAATAATAATAATAATAATAATAATAATAATAATAATAATAATAATAATAATAATAATAATAATAATAATAATAATAATAATAATAATAATAATAATAATAATAATAATAATAATAATAATAATAATAATAATAATAATAATAATAATAATAATAATAATAATAATAATAATAATAATAATAATAATAATAATAATAATAATAATAATAATAATAATAATAATAATAATAATAATAATAATAATAATAATAATAATAATAATAATAATAATAATAATAATAATAATAATAATAATAATAATAATAATAATAATAATAATAATAATAATAATAATAATAATAATAATAATAATAATAATAATAATAATAATAATAATAATAATAATAATAATAATAATAATAATAATAATAATAATAATAATAATAATAATAATAATAATAATAATAATAATAATAATAATAATAATAATAATAATAATAATAATAATAATAATAATAATAATAATAATAATAATAATAATAATAATAATAATAATAATAATAATAATAATAATAATAATAATAATAATAATAATAATAATAATAATAATAATAATAATAATAATAATAATAATAATAATAATAATAATAATAATAATAATAATAATAATAATAATAATAATAATAATAATAATAATAATAATAATAATAATAATAATAATAATAATAATAATAATAATAATAATAATAATAATAATAATAATAATAATAATAATAATAATAATAATAATAATAATAATAATAATAATAATAATAATAATAATAATAATAATAATAATAATAATAATAATAATAATAATAATAATAATAATAATAATAATAATAATAATAATAATAATAATAATAATAATAATAATAATAATAATAATAATAATAATAATAATAATAATAATAATAATAATAATAATAATAATAATAATAATAATAATAATAATAATAATAATAATAATAATAATAATAATAATAATAATAATAATAATAATAATAATAATAATAATAATAATAATAATAATAATAATAATAATAATAATAATAATAATAATAATAATAATAATAATAATAATAATAATAATAATAATAATAATAATAATAATAATAATAATAATAATAATAATAATAATAATAATAATAATAATAATAATAATAATAATAATAATAATAATAATAATAATAATAATAATAATAATAATAATAATAATAATAATAATAATAATAATAATAATAATAATAATAATAATAATAATAATAATAATAATAATAATAATAATAATAATAATAATAATAATAATAATAATAATAATAATAATAATAATAATAATAATAATAATAATAATAATAATAATAATAATAATAATAATAATAATAATAATAATAATAATAATAATAATAATAATAATAATAATAATAATAATAATAATAATAATAATAATAATAATAATAATAATAATAATAATAATAATAATAATAATAATAATAATAATAATAATAATAATAATAATAATAATAATAATAATAATAATAATAATAATAATAATAATAATAATAATAATAATAATAATAATAATAATAATAATAATAATAATAATAATAATAATAATAATAATAATAATAATAATAATAATAATAATAATAATAATAATAATAATAATAATAATAATAATAATAATAATAATAATAATAATAATAATAATAATAATAATAATAATAATAATAATAATAATAATAATAATAATAATAATAATAATAATAATAATAATAATAATAATAATAATAATAATAATAATAATAATAATAATAATAATAATAATAATAATAATAATAATAATAATAATAATAATAATAATAATAATAATAATAATAATAATAATAATAATAATAATAATAATAATAATAATAATAATAATAATAATAATAATAATAATAATAATAATAATAATAATAATAATAATAATAATAATAATAATAATAATAATAATAATAATAATAATAATAATAATAATAATAATAATAATAATAATAATAATAATAATAATAATAATAATAATAATAATAATAATAATAATAATAATAATAATAATAATAATAATAATAATAATAATAATAATAATAATAATAATAATAATAATAATAATAATAATAATAATAATAATAATAATAATAATAATAATAATAATAATAATAATAATAATAATAATAATAATAATAATAATAATAATAATAATAATAATAATAATAATAATAATAATAATAATAATAATAATAATAATAATAATAATAATAATAATAATAATAATAATAATAATAATAATAATAATAATAATAATAATAATAATAATAATAATAATAATAATAATAATAATAATAATAATAATAATAATAATAATAATAATAATAATAATAATAATAATAATAATAATAATAATAATAATAATAATAATAATGATAATAATAATAATGATAATAATAATGATAATAATAATAATAACTAAGTGTTGTAATAAAATTAATCAAAAGAAATAAAAAGTTTAAATTAATAAAAAAGTTACGAAGTTATCTCGGGTTAAACTTCGAACCCAATGAGAGGTTTGAACCTTGAAACCTCCCCCCAATGGACCAGGCCTGAAAAGACAAATCTATTTTCCACCTTAAAATATAGACAAATCTATCCTCTTAAGAGTAAAAATATAAATATACATTAAATTATGTATAGGAAGATGCTGCGGCTGTCTCGTTAGCCTCTGAGGCATTTTTAATTTTACTACTTGAGATCTTACTTAAAGCTGCCATAAATATAATGCAGTTAGTTTGATTCGATTTAATTCAATATTAATTTTTAAGCTCCTTTGAAATTCGAAAGAAATGTTAACAGATTTACAAATAAAAAATTTCAATCGTTATAAGGATTGCATTCTATTTCTTTGCTCCTTTAAAAATAACTCTAGTCAATCAATTCTATTTAATCTAATTCTGAAATCTATAAATTTGAAATGAGGCCCATGAAAATACGAATCGAAGGAGTCAATTCTATTATCTTTTACAGTACAACCATATTAAAGGGATAAGCAAGGCTAACCAATTTGCTTCTCTTCACTCATAAATGTGTAAATGTGTTGGTAATAGTAAGTAAGGATAGAGGTAATAAAGAAAACAATATGCTAATAAAATCCGAAAAAGTTTAACTTTTGAAACACTTAGAAGTCAATTCAATTCCATGGAAGCTATGTAAGCGTTTTAAAAAAAGGTCCAAATTAAAAATAAACATTTGTCCGAAGCTCGCAGAAGAAATGTTTGTTCAATGGCAATCTTAATCCTTCTGCGCTATTGAGCAAAATGAAAATATTTCTTCGTGGCTTAAGGATAAAGTGTGAACAATGGATGCTGTGAACACAGGAAGCATGAATAAGTAGCGAGT
Source organism: Dichetophora obliterata (assembly GCA_963920525.1). NCBI lineage: Eukaryota > Metazoa > Arthropoda > Insecta > Diptera > Sciomyzidae > Dichetophora > Dichetophora obliterata. The sequence goes on along the minus strand of OY986437.1, from coordinate 181,050,484 downwards.
TCTAAGAGCTGAAGCTAAAGCAAGGCAAATTAATGTCCGGATTTAAAAAGTTTTTTAGTGGATTTATACGATTATTTGTTTCATGGTGCTTCTTAAAGTGTGCAACAGTACTTGAGTGGCCCTTTGTATTTTTCCTTGAAATGCAAAAATACTGGCTGTAATTTTAAGTGATTAAAATAACTAAACTTAAATTAAATGAAAGGCTTGAATATATGATTGGCTTGCTTCTAGGAATCTATTTGTGAACTCAACTTTTCAGATGAGCACAAGCTTATTCGATATATCGACAACAGTATATTAAATCTTTTAGCTTTTATTTAAAGAATAGCTCAAATCCATTGAGAAAATATTTGAATGTTTTTAATTTTAGTTTATAGCAAAAAAAGTGACATATGCGTTCATTAATTAGAGATGTGTTTTTGTTATAAAAGACATATTTGCTTAAAATTCAGCATACTTTTTATTTTGTCTCTAGTTAAAGTTCTCAATCAACTCTCGTTGTAGACAGATTGTTTGTTAACTTAGCTGCGAAAATTTTTAAGTTAATCCAGCGTGTTTGAATATTTAAAACTAATTTCTGTGTAAACTTGTACTTTTTGGGACATTTGAGGACGTTCTCCAGTCAGGTTTTTGTAATTTTTGTTTATTTTTTCACTTTATTCTATTAAAGAACAAAAATAAAATTTGTTTCTGACAAATTTTTTTTTTCATAAGCTGTCGAAGCTAAGTTTTTGAGTTTTGTGTTTACATTCATATTCGCTTGTTTCTGTTGTTTGATTATTTGTCTCATTTTTACATTAGCAGTTGTGCATCAATTGTATTTTAATTTTTGCTACTTGCTTTTGTTAATCGCTGTATACTTTTAGGCACTTTTAGTGTTACAAAGCTAATTTTTCTTTTTTTATTCTTTTTATTCTAATTGATAAAATTTGTTAAAATTGTTACTTGTCATTTAAGTACAGTGTTTTTTTTTTGCCTTATTTTCGTCATTTTATCTGCATTATTTTAATATGATTTGTGCTAAGCCTGGCTGCTCTGTAAGGGGTGAAATTGAGCGGCTTTTATCATGCTGATTATGTGATAATGCTGTTCATACCAAATGTGCAGGCGTGACAGGCCGAGTTGCGGATTGTATTGAGGAAGGTAAAGGGTTGCGTTGGTCTTGCGAGAAATGTAGATTGGCTGACATCAAATTCTACAAGCTTTTCAAGCAGACAAAGCAAGGCTTCTCTGAAATAAGTAAGGAACTTTCTTCGCTTTCTGCAAAATTTTTCAAATAGCAGTCTCTTTTCGACGATTTTAAATATATTGAAGAGTCAATTCCTTCTCCCAAAAGGAAAAAAAACACATGTCTTTGCGTAGTAAGCAAAAAACGGATTCAACTCCAACTCTACATTCTTCTGTACATGACATTGCTGATGACATGGACATTGGTGGTATAACAGCCCCTCCACCTATTTTAACTTTTACTTCGAATACAGCAAACATATCGATTTCTGCTCCTTTGCCAGTGCTGGCAACTCCACCTTCATTGCCAGTCATGTCTTATGCTCAAACTGTTTCTCCTTCACCAACTTTGGTCGATTCCCAGGTTGTTCCTCTTACTACTCAGGTTTCTGTTCCACCTAAGCCAATCATTGCAATTCCACCAACTAAATCAATCTTTGTTTCTCGCTTAGCTGCGGATACAACAGAGGTTGATATAGATTTTTTGATTGAATCAAAGTTGAATTGTTCCTTGCATCTTTCGGTTCATAAATTCAAATATTCAAATGTAAGATCGATTACTTCTTTTAGATTAACAGTTCCTGAAAATTTATTTAATTCTATAGTTGATGTAAACTTTTGGCCGCCAAACACAATTGTACGCGAATTTGAATTTAAAAGCAATCCAAGACCGGTAAATGTTGGACATTTGCCGCGTCCCCGAAATAGCCCTGAATCTCATCCAAAAAACAATTAATAAACCGCAAGTCTAAATTCGAACTTGTGTATCAAAATGTCAGGGGTCTTAATTCCAAACTTTCCGATATTTTCATAAACAGTTTTGATTTTGAATATAACATTATAATTTTTACAGAGACTTGGCTTCGCTCTAATATCTTAAATTCTGAAATAATGTGCAATAAATATCAAATTTTTCGTAAAGATTGTCATGATAAGATCGGTGGTGGAGTTTTGATAGCTGTTCAAAACTCGCTTGTATCTGAAGAATTGACAATTCTTGACACCAGTGACATTAAGTTCATTTGTGTTGCGGTTAAATTAAATAATAGTATTATTTATGTTACCTGCTCTTACATTCCTCCTAAATGTGACTTAACAATGTATTTAAAACACTTACACGCCATCGAAAAAGTTCATAATTTGTTAAAAAATAAAGACGTTCTTATTGTGCTGGGTGATTTTAACCTACCTTTTGTGACTTGGAGATCGTCTGACGATTCTTCATTTCTTACTCCCGTTTCCAATAGTGATTGGATAAATGACTTCTTAGATAAGCTGTCTGATCTGTGTCTGCAACAAGTCAATGATATTTTAAATATAAACCACCTAAACCTTGTATTTGTAGATAGATGCACTACTGTTAATCTCCATTGTTCGAATCCCGTATCTCTTCCAGAAGATGTACATCATCCAACTCTTGAAATAACAGTTTTACTCCCCCTCGAAAAAGAAGATAAAGTAACTTCTGATTCGCGAAATAAAAAAGTTTATAATTTTAAGAAAACGGACTATGTTAAACTTAATTCCTTACTTTCGCAGACTGATTGGTCTCCAATTTTAACTAGCGGAACATCATATTCATATTATGACGTCGAATCTTCTTACAGTTTTTCAATGGTACTCTGCAACGGTATTTCTTATTGTCCGTCCCAAAAAAAAAAGGTTTAAATTTAAAAACTATAAAATATCTGGTTCTTGTTTAGACTTTGCTTCCTATTCTTCTTGTCGTTATAGATATCAACTACTAAATAAACAATGCTATTCTGCTTATATAATTAACACAAAATCTCAATTTAAAGATGATCCAAAACTTTTCTATAGTTTTGGTAACTCAAAACGGAAAGCCTCCAGTTTTCCACCCCTTATGAAATTCAATCAGGAAGAATCATCTTGTGACAATGTGATTTCTAACATGTTTGCAAACTTCTTTAAATCAACTTACTCCGATATACCATTTAATGCTAGCACGGTGTATCCTTTTCTCCCGCCAGTTAACTCTTTTGAAACTCCTGTAATAGACCCAAATATTGTCATGTGTTATCTTCGACAAGTAAAATCTTCTTTTACGACCGGCCCTGACAAAATTCCAAGCTGTATTTTAAAGCAATGTGCTACAAACCTGTGTACTCCTCTAGCAAACATTTTTAATATTTCCTTGCATAGTGGTTATTTTCCTATTATATATTATACCCTTATATTCTTATATTATAGGATTCTTATATTATACCCCTTCATAAATCTGGCTCCAAGATAGATGTTTCTAACTATCGAGGAATTGCAAAATTAAGTGCAATCCCTAAGTTATTTGAGAAAATCATAACTGATCAATTAACCCACTCCGTGTCTTCCACCGTTTCTGTCTTTCAACATGGTTTTCTGAAAAGTAAGTCCACTACAACAAACCTCTTAGAGTTTACTACGCGTGTTATAAATGGTTTTACTTTGGGACTGCAGACTGATGTTATTTATACGGACTTTAGCAAAGCTTTCGACAGTGTTAATCATAATCTTCTTTTGAAAAAACTCCACCTTATTGGGTTTCCTATCACATTATTAAATTGGATAAATTCCTATTTATTAGACGTACTCAAAAGGTTTTATATAAGAATTCTCTTTCAAAAAGTATTTCGGTCACTTCTGGCGTTCCTCAGGGCAGTCATCTTGGACCGGTTTTATTTTTACTATTCATTAATGATCTTCCTTCGGTAATAAAACATTGTAACGTCTTAATGTACGCTGACGACGTGAAACTTTTTCTTTGTTACAAATCACTCGAAGAACGACATCTTTTACAATCTGATCTAAATAGAGTTGTGGAGTGGTGTAGCTTAAATATATTAAATCTCAACTTAAAAAAATGTAAGCAAATGACATTCTCGCGAAGATCTGCTTGTAACATAAATTACACTATAAATAACACTAACTTAGAAATAGTTTCCAGTTTTCTAAATCTTGGTGTTATTATGGATTCAAAACTTCGCTTCAATCTCCACGTTAATAGGGTGATAAATAAGGCAAGAGGAGTCCTTGGTTTCATTAAAAGATGGGCTAAAGAATTCAGTGATCCCTTTACTACTAAATTATTATATCTATTATATTATTATATTTTATCTCGTAAGGCCAATTCTTGAATATGCATCAGTTGTATGGAACCCACAATGTAATGTCTACATCGATGCCATAGAATCCGTTCAGAAACAGTTTTTACTTTTTACTTTACGTCATAGTCGTTGGAACCCCAATATTATGCTTCCATCGTATGAAATACGCCTTAAAATTATTTTACTACCTTCCCTAAGAAGCAGAAGAATGATGCTTAATGTCATGTTTCTGTATAAATTACTTCGTGGCGAGATTAATTCGGAATATCTCATCTCAGCTCTAAATTTTAACATCCCAAGGAGAGGAACTAGACATTTTCTGTTTTTCAAGTTGAGTCAGTGCAGTTCTAATTACGCTCTTCATGAACCTTTACGATGTATGTGCAGTGATTTCAATGATAACTTCAACATGATTAATTTTTCTGATTCGGTAGACGTCTTAAAACGGAAAATTATATTACATTTAAATAATTAAATCAATTTAACTTCATCCTATTATACCTAACGCAATTTTATAACAATGTAATATTGGCAATTGAGATTGTTCTGTTTCTCTTTTTTGTCTCGATGTTTTATAAAGTAAGCACCATCATATATGAATCGTTTTTAAAACTTACTTTTTAATTATTCAATATTTTAATTTTAAATCGAATTGGGACTTACGTGCTCACGTGGTTTCCTGATTTGAAATTAGACTGAAATTAGAAATTAGAATTTGAAATTAGATAGTGGAAAATCCTAATTGCCAATAGGGGGTATGTTTTAGTACGTAGGTGCATTCTGTCTGTCCCGGCTGATTCGGGCTGATTTTAGAATGTGAATCGTGCATGCGTAAAGGACGGGTATACGTATCTTTGGAAGATTTCATACCTCCGGGCGAATCAAAAAAAAAAAAAAAAAACAAGGGTTCATAAGTGACTTTTTCATTTTGGTACCTATACAAAATTAGAAAAAATTGTCCTAAATGAAAAAAATCAAGTATGTAATAAATTTTATATAAATTAAAGTGTATTTATTTTTAACAATTTAGTTCATAAATTACAAGAGTTATTTTTTATTTTGAATAAATATCAAAGTTTTTATGATCACAAAAAGAGCATATTAATAAATGAATATTAGTAAAACGATATCAAAAAATCTTAAAAAAAAATCATATAAACATAAAGTTTAGAGGTCTTTTTTATAACAAACTAGTAAGGAATTATCTTGAACTGGGCTGAATTTAAAATACCCCCACGGCCGAATTAGAGTATATATAAAGTCTTAAGCAAACTGCTAAATGTATTTAAAGAGATTTTCCCGTTTTGGTTAAGTCACTTTGTATGGGAGGTAGGCGTGGTTTTCATCCGATTTTGCTCACATACGAACTTGACCTCCATTTTTGTATACAAAGCTTATGTTTTGAATTTCGTTATGATAGCTTAAAAATTACGGCTGCTATCGTGGACACAGACGGGCAGACGGACATGGCTAAATCGACTCAGGAGGTGATGCTGATCAGGAATATATATATACTTTTCTAAGCCGGCCACGCCTCCTTATCGGCGTTACAAACGGAGTGACAAAATTAATATACCCCTATTACGTTTTTTAAACGTGGGGGTATACAAATCAAAAAGAAATAAAATGAAAAATCTTTCGTTATCGTTCTATAGTAGGCTTGTGCTTAACAGTTCCAGAGACGGAACGGACATGGAACGATTCTTTTGAAGAAAGGAACTAGTTCACGGAAACATGTCCGCGGAACTATCTAGTTCCTTTGCTTATTTGAACTGTATAGACTATTTGGGCTGTCTACTTGTTGAACTACAGAGGGAATTTGAAGCATTCCCGCGGAACTATATAGTTCCTTTGTTTATTTGAACTGCAGAACTATTTGAAGCATTTATTTGAATTAAGTGCTTGTTGAACTGTGGAGGTTGTATATGTGTAAAGGTCCATGTGTAAAGCTGTAAGCATGTTCGCGGAATTATAAGGGTATTCAGAGTTAGTCTTGTTACGCTGTTGATTGCTGAAGTGTTGATTATTTCAACAACACAACAACAAAATGCACGTCTTGTCATATTTCAACAACTCAACACTCTAACAGTACCTCGACTCTTTTGTTATGAGTGTTGGTACGGTGTTGAATAGTTTTGTTGTCAGCTAAAAATCTAATTTTGACAGAAGTTTAGGTGTAGCAAAATAATTTATTGAGGGTGTTCACACGTACATCAAAATTTCAACAATCTAACACCATAACAAGACTACCTCTGAATACCCTTTATATTGTTCCAGCAGTTCTATTTATAAGAATGAAAGTAACAAAAGCATGTTCAATGTCATTTCCTGATTGTTCTGTTGCATAGGTTAAAAGCAAAAATAAACAGCAATGCTGAACAATGCACACAACTGGAATGACGAATATCATTTCTTATTTTATCTATTATTTCTTTCACTCTCTTTCACATGCATAATTGGTTTACTTGTCGTCACTCAAAAAATTCGATTAAGTTATGTTAGTGCGAAAGAGATGTCAGCTTATGCAGCATGCTTAAATCGTACAGAAGGAATGATTGGAACTATGTCCGAGAGTGAACATAGTTCCTTGAACTATGTAGGTCCGGACCGACCCAACTCTATTTTATAGGCCAATACAATTTTTTTGAAATCAAGTTCCTTGCAGATGTATCTAGGTCAACCACCCATCCTCCCTAAATCGGACACAATCCAGCCAAAAAATAGACTTAAAAAAATTTTATTTAAGGCCTTTTTATATTAAAGAAACGAAAGACATTAATTGAAAAATCTTTCAGTCAAGCAATTCTCAGTAGCATTTTCTGATATTTTTCATCTGATATTGGCATTTTTTCAATAGATTTTAAAAATCAATTTTTATTAAAGAAGGAATTGTTGCAATATGCATTTATGCAATTGTCTGTTTCTGCATTTGGTTTGTATTAAATTCTGAAAATAAATAATCCTTCAAAATTTTCTGATGCGCAGAGGCTCGATCTAGATCAGACATAAGCTTCCAGAAGCTCAATTGGCTCAGCTACAAATTTGTTTTGTTTTATCAACTTCGTATTTGCACATTTGTAAAAACAGCAACACGTACAAAGAGTAACAACAAAACCTACGTTCACCAAATTTCTAACTTGCTAACAACAACAAATTCATGCAAAGGCAACAAAAAGCAAGCCTTTGGCCTTTTCCACATGGAGCAATTGAAAAGTAATGCAACTGCAACGCAACAGCTTAAAAAGTTTCAAAACACTTAAATTTTAAACTGAACTGCAGCCTACGCTTTCAGATGAGCAAGTCACGTCGCAACGCAACATTGAAAAATTCACAACAACACAAACACTTATTTAATGGAAGCTTTGTTAAATAAATATAAAAAATAAATTGAGGATAAAAAAGGATATTCCTCCACTTCCTGCACTTATTTCATATTTATTAACTGATTAATTATTTTCATAGCACACAACACAAATCGCAAACGTAACAAATCGCCGATTCAAATTGAAGCACGCCGTGTTGCATGGAACTGGTTGCGAATGCGTCAAAACCTTGTTGAGTACAAGTTGTTTCATGTGAAGGTTTCGGTATAAATTCATTGGTTAGCTACTTTTGTTGCAGTTGCATTAGTTTTCAATTGCTCCATGTGGAAAAGGCCTTACTTAATGGCGCTTGAGATGTTTGTGCCGTTACATGTGTTGCACACAAACACACATGATTTTTTTTTTATCGCATTTACATTCTTTTTTTGTTCTTGTTTTTTGCAACGATGAGCAAAAGCAATAATGAGGAGGATTTGTGTTTGTTTAAAAAAAAACATTGGCTCACTAAATTTATTTTCCTGCTCATGACTAATCTAGATCAGTGTTCCCCAAGCACATACTACTACAATTTTCGGATATTGTGCTTATGTTAGTAACGAGTTATAACTAAAAATCTGCACTAATTGCAGTTTCAACACGCTTTGTTTTGCCACGAAGACATGGCGTAAATAAATGAGTTATTGCATTATCTTTTTATCATATGACTTATGGCAGCGCTCTTGTTACGTTAGTCCTTAAAAAGAGTTCAAAGCAGCAACTCCGCGAGAGTATTCAACGTTTTTATCAGCAGCATTTAGAGAAGGGAAAAAGTTCACATGCGAACATTTTACGGCTCAGGGTATGTCAAAAAGGACGATATATTCCAGTGTTCCCAACTTAGGGGTTTTCTACCTAAATTTAGGGGGGGTTTTAGGGGTTTTTTAGGGACTTTTTGATATTTTTAAGCATTGGATAATCCAATTTACTACAAAGTTTTTGAATTTATTCTGATTTTGCTATGCATTTACTCCTTAATTTTACCCTTTTTCATTCCCTGCTCGTTACCATGGTGTTACCATGGTGTAAATAAGGTGAACGTGACATCTAAATACTATGCTAAAGCTATAAAACTTGTGAATGAGTGAAACAGAAAAGGTGAGATGGTATGATTTGACAACTCAAGTGTTTGATTTTTGCAACAAAAATTTAAAATCGCGTTCATCTTGTTTTGAATAGAAACTGAAGAAACCGAATTTTTTTTGTCAATATTAAAGCATTTATAACTAAAGATTATAACAAAATATTAATCGATCTTTTTTGTTTTGGGCATGATTCAATTATTATAAGGTTATTGGTATTTTTGACGTGTTCTCAAATTGGTATGCTAATTTGAAAATGAAAGCAGAAAAAAATCATGAGAACAATGTCATTAGAACTAAAAATGCACACGGTTGCCCAAATATCATACTAATTGGTACTATATTGACTACTATTAATTTTGTTCTAGCACTTTTATTGCTCCGATTTCTTAGTGCATTAATAACTTCGTAAATTATTTTTATTTACTAACTTCGATGAAAATTATGTTAATAAATATATAAGTAATATAAATACAAAAATATTTATAATTTTGTTCGTTTATTTTAATAAAAACATTGAACCTAACTATGAAACCCAAACAAGAGCGTTTAGTGGCGTGTTCTAAATAAATTAATCAACCGAGTTAATTGCGTAATTGTATTAAAAAGAAACTGTGATCACAAAATTATAAGAAAATTTACAGAAATTTTAAATCCATTAATGGTAAGTGCATTTATAATTTTTTAAATTGTTAAGAAAGAAAAAAGAAACAAAAATCGTCAAAAAAAAAAATGAAACCAAGGTCGCATAATACGCATTATACATAAAGTGACCAACTGTACTCCTTTTGGGTTTGTTTTACTTCTTTTTTCTCGCTGTACTTCTTGTATCGAAGTACGCTAAAAGTACATCTTTTTACTTGTTGTACTTCTTTTTGACATTATTTTGACAATTTTTTTAATATAAATCTATTCAAAATACACCTCTCTAACTATTGCAAAAATTATTTAACGTCTTTTTCAGTACTCGATTCAAGTAACTTTATTTATTTTAAGGTAACCCAGTGTGACTACCGAAATGTTAACTTTTTTCATAAATTTTTTAAATAAGAAAATAAAAAGCGATCGGTTTGAAATTTTAACATGTTTTTATTGATGTCGTAAAGTATGGAAAATAATTTTCTTTGACTTGATTGTACATTAATTTGCTTATAGTTATCTATATCAAAGAAGAGTACTCGAAAGAAGGTGTGTTTTTTGGGGGAAGCACCCAGCCTTATTTGTTCATCTGAAATAAAAAAAATCAAAGAGAATATCGTTCTGCAGGCTTTATTGTAGTGCACTACCCTATAATATGTATATTTAAAAAAACAAATAAAAAATGGTGAACTTTTGAAAAAAATTTGTAAATCTAGCTTTTTTTAATTTCTTTAAAAAAATTAGCTTATTGAAAAATTGATTGTTTTAAAGTTCCGGAACTAGCTATATATGCCTTCAATAACAGGTGAAATTTTTTGCCAAATCGGTCGAATAGTTTTTAGTTAGTGCTTCCCCGAAGTTTCGAAAACGTAGTTTCGAAAAAAACGTGTTTAAAGTTTTAACAGCACTTTAATATACGTTACGACGCTTTGTCTTCTTTTGGCTGTATCTTTAAAAATATTTTCAATTTAGGTCTAAGACTTTTAGAGTATATTTTTAAGATTTAATTATTATATTCTATTGCGAAAAATTAAAAAAATTCATTTTTTGAATTCGTCAAACTGGTGGACTACTACTTTAATAAGCAATGAATTGTAAGCTGGATCTAATTTTGAATCTCTTATAAATTAAACTGTTTGTTTAATGGATTTATTCATGCATCATTTAATATCTTCATTATTTTCTGTGGATGAACTTCTATTTTGTAATTCTATATTTATTCTATGTACTTCTTTTGTGTCTCTTTTTAAAGTCTGTGCGTGCACTTCTTTTTGCTTTGAAAATGTTTTTCACATTATGTATACACCACGTTTTTGTGCCGCAAGCTACGTATGTTTAATCCCTTACAATTTTATTATTGCAAATCACGCTGCTATAAACTTACCGAACATACGCTGTTTACATCAACAACACGGCATTCAATGAATACCACTAGTATTTCTTTATAATTTGTTTTTTGCCTTAACTAACTTTCTTCTAAATTATACTTTCAATTAATAAAATTCACTAATTAGGTTTTAAGCAATGGCAAAAATAACTTTTTATTTTAAATTTGAAAAGGAGCTTTCTAAATTCCTAGAATATACTTACAACATATACACTTACGACGCAACACCTACATAGTTTCTTTTTCTTATTAACTTAGCAAGAAATCATTGAAAAACTACTACACTAGAAAACTACACGACGAAACACTGAAACATACCTTTTTTTTCTAACAGCACAAGACACTGTTAGCAGATTGTCAAAATATGTTTGTTTGTAAAAAATAAGCATACGTCAAAAAATACGAATAACCTTAAAATAATTGAATCATAGTTTTGGGGGGATTCCCAAGTAATTGTAGCGATTTTAGGGGTTTATGACTAAAGCTTTAGGGATAAATATTTTTGGGAGAACGTAACACTGATATATTCTATCCAAAGCATCATAAAAATAAAAAGAAACCCTGGTTCCGTAAGAAAACCGATTATTTTGACTAAAAAATCCATTAAAAGGCTTAAAACAGCTTTTAACAATAAAGATGGCATATATGAATATTAAAGTCAGAAAGAAGCAGCGGACTCCTGCCTACACTGAAGAGCAAATTCAATTGGTTAAATCTCAATGTCGGTGGATGGTCAAAAACTACAATGAAAATTCGTTAATTTTGTATGACGAGAGTTATTTCACACTAAGTGCTCCACAAATGCTAGGTGCTAAATGCTAAAACGATCTGTTTTACACAAATGATATATTTTCAAGCTCTCCTGATGTAAAAAATAAATTCTGTAAATATACTGTAAAATATACATTGCTGTCCCAGACAAAGTAATTTCGGAGCCTTACTTCAAGCTAATTGGTCTAGCAATAAATCAAGTGATCTATCAAAATTATTGTTTAAACAAAATTTTGCTTCCATTTATTCATAAATATTATTAGGATGATGATTATGTATTTTGGTCTGACAAAGCCTCCTCAAATTATGCAAAGACGACATTGAAGTTTTTAATCAGAAAAAATATAATTTCGGGCCTAACTAACGCCACTAACATTCCACAATGCCTACCAATTGAAGATTTTTTGGAAAACTTTAAGGTTTGGTCTATAAGAATGGTTGAAAGGTCAAAAATGTGAAGCAGTTGACACCAAGTATTCGGAAGTGCTTTAAAGTACTTCCACAAACATATACGAACAAAACTACGACGAGTGGTCGACAAAGGTCCATTTATTAAAGTTCATTAATTAATATATACTAATAGAATTATAATCAAACTAGAAAGTATTATTTAAGTATATGTTTTTACCATATTTTGATTTTCTGATGTGAATAAACTCAGTGCAGATTTTAAGTTATAACCCGTTAGTTCTCTCCCTCTCTGCACTGACACAAATTGCTGTGCAGGTATTAAGCAAGAATTGTATTTTTTTTTTGATTCGCATATCATTGCATTTTGGAGGTATGAAATCACCCAAAGATACGTATACCCGTGCTATACGCATGCACGATTTACATTCTAGATCCTGCTCGGATCAGCCGGGACAGACAGAATGCACCTACGTATTAAAAATATACCCCCTATTGGCAATTAGGTGTTTCCACTAAGCACATTAATTGGCTTTTCAGCGGAATTTAAAAGTTGAATATATATATTAAACGCGTATTTAAATATATTTGATTGTTTATAAATAAGCAACATCGAATGAAATGATAGTGGTTATATATTTAAGGTACTCGAAATAACAATCCTGTGGTAAACTTGTGTGGAAAAGAGATATACTCTGGCACACCAATCCAGGTGATAGTGTGAGTTCAGTCTAATTTCAAATCAAGAAGCCACTTGAGCAAGTAAATCACAATTCGATTTAAAATTAATAAGCAAGTTTCGTAATATTGAAAAATTAAAAAGCAAGTTTTGAAAAACGATTCATATTTGATGTTGCTAACTTTATAAAACACAGTCTTTATAGAGCACAGTCAGCGCTGCAGCTACCTCTATCCTTATACCATGCACTGACTCAACTTAAAAAACAGAAAATGTCTAGTTCCTATCTTCGGGATGCTAAAATTTAGAGCTGAGATGAGATACTCCGAATTAATCCCACCACGAAGTAATTCATACAGAAACGTGACATTAAGCATAATTTTTCTGCTTCTTACAGGCCGGTTACACAGGCCTGTGGCAGTGAAAGTGCGAAAGATTTCGAACTTTCATGCTAGTAGCAAGAGGTGCTTCACATGCACGTGAAAGTTCATTAAAAAATTCCATCGAATGCGAAGGTTCTCGCTGCTATTGTAGTTTACGTGTGCTTTACTTGTTGTTTTTTTTTCTTTTAATCGTTAACAAGCTATCAGTGTTGCTTCCTGTACGAAATCGACGAAAACCCGAAATAAACCCACCAAAAGTAATTAAAAACAGCACTAATATCACCCTTTTTGACATACACTGGCCGCTGCTGTCAAAATCTACTGGCTCTGAAATTTCGTTGCCAGTAGCGATGAAAGTGGCGTGAAAGTGAATCCAGTGTGAGTGTAGTTTTTCGAACTGCAGAGCCAGTATACTGGCCTGTGTAGCATGCCGGCAACAACTGATGCATTTTCAAGAATTGGCTTTACGAGAGAGGTATATAATAATTAATTAGTAAAGGGATCACTGAATTCTTTAGCCCATCTTTTAATGAAACCAAGGACTCCTCTTGCCTTATTTATCACCCTATTAACGTGGAGATTGAAGCGAAGTTTTGAATCCATAATAACACCAAGATCGAGAAAACTGGAAACTATTTCTAAGTTAGTGTTATTTATAGTGTAATTTATGTTATTAGCAGATTTTCGCGAGAATGTCATTTGCTTACATTTTTTTAAGTTGAGATTCAATATATTTAAGCTACACCAGTCCACAAGTCTATTTAGATCAGATTGTAAAAGATGTCATTCTACGGGTGATTTGTAACAAAGAAAAAGTTTCACGTCGTCAGCGTACATTAAGACGTTACAATGTTTTATTACCGAAGGAAGATCCTTAATGAATAGTAAAAACAAAACCGGTCCAAGATGACGCCAGAAGTGACCGAAATACTTTTTGAAAGCGATTTCTATTATTATTATAAAAAAAGAATTATATAGAATTATCATTATAAAGAAACAATTTTTAGTATTTTATTATTATAAAGAAACAAAAATTGGAATCCTTTAATTAATTTGTATCAATTTGTGAATTTAGTGAAGAACTAACGCATTACGTTATTCATTTTTCACAAACGAATATTGAGGATCCATATTTCTATAGTTCCTTTAAAAATGAAATATATTTCAATGTGACACTGTGCGTTGGCAAACCAAGCATTATGGCAGTCCTAAAAATTTTCTGCAAATAAAAAGTCATGTTTGTATTCCGATTTAATATTGTGCAGTGAATAAGCTGATCAAGCGGCGTGAACCTTTTCGTTTGAAGTCTCAGCGCCAACTGAATAAAGCGCTGATTATAATAGACGGAAGGGAACGTTATAGAATGTTGAGTTATGTCACTTTACAATCTATTGCATGAGTTTCTTATGAGCTCGATTATAATAAGACGGAACGGAGTGGCACGTGACGTTGAGATCTATAGATTTTTTATTTTTCCGCTGCGTTCCGTTACGTTTTGAGCAAAAAATTTATGTTGACAGATGCTACTTTTAATTTTATTCTGCATTTGTTTTGTTTTCCGCATTTTTGATAAAATTTGATTGAATTCATGTTTTAAAATAATAAGAAAAGAAGAATTGATGGAATTTGTTTTGTAATAAAATATATTTTTGAAAAAATTCACTCCTCTTTCTTTGCTATTATAATCGCCACTCCGTTTGAAACCGTTTCGTCCCGCCACAATGACACTTGACTCCATTCCGTTCCGTCTATTATAATCAGCGCTTAAGAGAACTTCGTACGTGTGATCGTGCTGGTGTAATGTTCGAACTCGAGTTCGCGAACTATGAAATGGGGATCACTCATGATAGAATTACCAGGTACTATTTATCGCTACTTTTACTCGTTACTTTGGGCATATAGTGTCAAATTGGTGTCAAATCATGATATAATTACCAGGTATTATTATTCGCTGAAAATTAGCTGGGGATAAACTGTCATTTTGGGCATATAGTGTCAAAATGTAGCAAGAAGGTGGAAACAGTGTTGCTTCTTGTATTATTTGTATTATTTCTTGTATCATAAAATGCAGAATGCATTTTCGAATTACAAATTTTAATAAAGGATTAAAAAATCAAAAATTAAAACAAAAAATTTTAGCAATAAAAAACTTTTGCAATTTCGTTTATTAAGCGATTGATTTGGTTTATATTTCAACAACTTTATATTCAGCCCCATGATGAATAATTTTTCATGCGAAATTGGAAAAGGGAGTTTTAATTTTTATGATGAATTTCCAAAATTTTCTTGAGCTTTGTCTTAAAAATTAAAACTCCCTTTTCCGATTCCGCGTGAAAAATTATTCATGATAGGGCTTGATTGTATTACGCTAAACGATACAAAGGCTTTATAGTATTTGAACTTTTTTAAAGTCAGACATTAGAACTTTGAATCATATTGTTGCTCTTATGCTTATTTAATTTTTGATGTGATGAACTAGTAAAATTTTTGTTTATCACGCCACTTACATCAAGTGCAAGGACAAGATAAATATTTAAATTTGGTATTTGTATTAAGTTTTGTAAAATTACAAAAACAAAATGCATAATGTTTATTCCCAAAAGCATTTTTACTCAAAGCTACTGACTGCATTGTAAGATTATTTAATAAAAATTATTATAATGTAGTGTTTTGTTTAAATTTTTTTTATGATATCCTACAGTAAAATTATGATTTCCATTTATATTTCCAAACAAAAATACACAAAAAATTAGCTGATTTTAAAAATACAACACTCTATTAAAGGTTCGTTCACAATAACTTTTAAATATTGGATATTTAATAAAAACTAATCACAAATACACCACATTATGAATAGCCCTATCGTTTGCAGATTTCTGATTTGAAATAATACAAGAAGCAACACTGTTTCCACCTTCTCGCTACATTTTGACACTATATGCCCAAAATGACAGTTTATCCCCAGCTGATTTTTAGCGAATAATAATACCTGGTAATTATATCATGACTGATCCAAGGCTCATTAATAAGGTTGTGGCACTTGAAAGCGATCTCGGTCGAACTGTCAGAATGAATGAAAAGAAAGCAAGAAAATGAATGCATAGAACAACAGTTGAAGCTAGTGATGTGATGCATCCTTTATGAAAAATCCCGAATGTGTAAAAATTCCACTTTATCCCGCCATAGATACCTTAAGATCCCACCAAAAATCCCACCAAAAGAGTGTAAATAAAAGTAAAAAAAATTGTGTTTTTTTAAGAAAAAAGCTTATACATTTATTACATCCGTATTTAAAAAATAGTATAACATTAAACATTTTGATAAAATTTTGATAAAAAAAAATAATATTAAGATGTAACTTGTTTGATTTTTAACCAATATCATAAAAAACAAAAATTTAATTTAATAGTTGTAAATGTTTTTCGCTATATTAAAATGAAACGTCTATTTGTTGGTTCCTAAATGAAGATATAATAATACGAACAGTGCTTAAAGTGTCTTCTCCAAGTCTGTTTCGTTTTTTTGTTTTTATATCCGTTACCATTGAGAATATCTTTTCGGCGTCGGCGTTGGAGTGCAGAAATGACAGGACAAAAGTGGAGAGTATTGTTCAATTTGGGAACAACGGTGATCCATTTCAGGCCAATCTGGAGGCCACCTCTTTCCAAAAACTTAAAACGCTATAGTCATTGAGATCATTAAATAAAAATGGTAAATCATTCCATTTATTTTCTAGTGCAAATTTTTTTATTTTCACATAATCAGGTATTGAACAAAGATCCTTAGAATAAACTCTTCTATCAATATACAAAGCAATTTTACGGTCTAAAAATTTTAAAGATATGAAAAAATTATCATTTATGGGAAATTGTTCAAGCTGAGCGATGCATTTTTTAACGCAATTTCCACAATTTGTTTTAACTTCAAGAATTTGTTCTGGACTCAAATTTTGTTCAGCTTGAGTCTGGACTCATTCATAAATTTGCTATTAAAATGCATTTGATCTGGCTCAATTCTGTGCTTTCATTGATAATATTTTCATAGACAACATTTTCTCCCGAATTTATGATTTTAATAGTATCCCTCTTTAAAACTATTTTAGCTAGCCCCATCAACATTAGTTTTGACTCTTTGTGAAGTCTATGAATTATTATATCATTTCCTTAAAACAAAGCATTCAATCTGTTAAAGTGAACTAAAATAATTTTTAAAAAGAGAAAGTAAGCTTTTATATCCGGTTTTCTTAATGTTTCAAAAAAAGTTTTTTAGCTCTCTTTCTGCCAGAATAATAGGCTTCATAAACAAAAATATGAAGTAACACAGTCTAATTCTCAAGCAAAATAACTATGCAAGGCTGCATGCTTGAACGACTGCTGAAACTCAATCAACTTTGCTGAACTCTTCGGACTCTCAGGTAAATTTCGCATTCATCAGGTAAAAAAATCCTGCCTAACTTTAAAACAAGGGCTGAAGAATGACAAATGCATATTATGGAAATAAGTTTATGCACAATATGCGACTGCATATGCGAAAAAAATGAACTTCTACACCCAACCACTTGCACTTGCTTTGCATTATCGGACGCAAAGCCAATAATATTTCGAAGCGGAATATTTCTTTGTTCCAAGCACGTCATAAACTTTTTGTACATGGCCAAGCTGGAGCAATCAGAAGCGGTAATTTCTATCAGTTGCAAGAACTGGGTATTAATATCGTAATCTTTTACATATCATCAAGAACGCAAATACTATTTTTGTTTAAAATATCTGATGATTCGTCAACAAAAATTGAATACTTTGAGTTTCTTAAAACATCATCTAGTCTATCACTCTCTACTTTACACATAACATTTTTGATTAAATTAGTGCATTTAGTTCTACACAACTTAATGTCACTTGCGATCTTGGAGTCACAAAAAACCTCCTTCAGCAACGGCACTAGTGTCAACAAGTTGAAATACCACGTTGTTATCAGCAAAAAAAGCTGCAAGTCTTAGTTCTGCTTTTTGAACATTTCGCTTTTGCGAATTAAAAATGTCTGGTTGGTTTAAAAAGTTACTTGCCGAAGGTGCCTTCCGAAATATATCTAGATTTTTCTTGTGCTTCTTAGTGTGAGGATGTCGTCTAATTTCGGTGGTACCACAAGCAAATGCTGCTCCACAAGCTTTGCAAAAAGCCTGCTTTACGTTGTCGTTAACAAGGAACAGCCAATCATTATATTCCGGAAGCTTTAGCCACTTATCTTGAAAAAGTTTTATCTTTCTTTCGCTGGGATGATTTTGACTTTTTTCCAAGACGACGAACTGTCGAATAATCAAATTCACTTGAACATTTTAAGCAAAAAGAAGCTAGATTTAATTATAAAATACCTTAAAAATATCGTTTTGCTAAGTCCTAAAATCAATTATGCGCAGACGTTTTGAAAAGAACATAAGCTGCTGAAAGTATAAAAATTTATATATTCGTTAATTTGAACTTCTATTGAATATATATTAGTCTCTTTCTCACACATGAAAATTCAACGAATTTCAAAACTGAACGAAAAGTAGTAATAGATTTTAAAGCAATGCTGCTAACTAAGATTTTTTTTCTTTTTGACAGGTTTGAAAGTCCCACTTTGAAGCATAAAATCCCGTCCGCCCTCCAAGCAAATGCGGAAAAAGAGTGTATTTCTCTCAAGTGCCACAACCTTATGAATGATCTAGATCAGTGGTTCCCAAACTATTTTGGTCGTGGAACCCTTAAATGTTTTGCCAATGATTGCGGAACCCTAAATATTAAAAAAAAACGAATTTTCAAAATTTAATGATATATTACATAAAACAAGTACTATTTTTATATATCAGATTTAATTGAATAAGATAAAACTTAAAAAAGCGAATTCATGGAAATAATTTATAAAAATACAAAACATAAACCAAAATAAATGAAAAATCTTTAATGCGAAGAATGCAGCTGCTTTTTTGATTCTATTATTCTCCTAAAATTGGGCGCTATGTTTGATAATTGAACTCTCATATCAGGTGCAGCATCAAGTTTGTTCCGATATTTGGTTTTTGTCGCAACATATTTGGAAAACCCAGCTTCACACAAATAAGTGGTTGCAAACGGCAAAAGAATTCGAATAGCCTGTTTTGACAAATTTGGATATTCATCGAATACATCATACCAGAATATTGTTACTGAAACGGTTGCGAATTTGGCTTTTAATTGTGTATCCGAACTCAATTCAATCAAACTTTCATAATCCATGGAATGAAGTTCTTTTGGTTTTTCTTTTATTTTGAAAGGATTTTGTACCCAGTAATTATCTTGATTCTGTAGGCTTGGAAAGTAATCACTGAGTGATTGCTGTAAACTGGACAGATGTGTTTTTATACCATCACGAATTTCCATGTCTAAATCGACTTCAGATTCTTCAAGAAAATCATTAAGAGTCTGGAAACACTCGAAGTTATTTTTCTCCACAGCTGATATCCAATATTGTATTTTTCTTGAAAAGGCAACCAATTTATCTTTTGCTTGTAATATGTTGACTTGTTTTCCTTGCAGAGCCAAACATACTTCGTTCAATTTTCCAAATATATCAGCAAGGTATGCAAGTGTAGATAGCCATGTCATGTTATTTAATCTGTCTGATAATTCGAATTTATGACCAATAAAATATGCTAACAGTTCCTTTCGCAATTCAAATATTCGCACAAGAATTTTACCACGTGATAGCCATCTAACTTCCGTATGAAGAAGTAAAGTGGTGTGAAGGCTTCCCATATCTTCGCACATGGCTGTGAAAATACGTGATTGCAATGGTTTACTTTTAATAAAATTTATAATCTTCACTGCTTCGTCTAGAACAGATTTAAATGTCACTGAAATCCTTTTTGATACTAATGCATATCTGTGAAGAATGCAATGAGTACTGTTACAGTTTTTTGCAACATTTTTAATCCGTGCTACAACACCACTCACTTTCCCTGTCATTGCTTTTGCTCCATCGCTGCAAACTTCAATACATTTTCCCCAGTTTATTTCATGCGTTGTCATAAAATTATCAATGCAGTTGAATATCTTCTCCCCCGTGGCGTTTATTTTCACATCTTCACATAAAAGCAAATCTTCTTCAATTTTTTTATTAAAATCATACCGAACAAAAACAAGCAAAATTGCTAACCCAGAAACGTCTGTGGACTCATCTAGTTGTAATACATAAGCGTTACACGCCTGCAACCGTGAAATAAGTTCTATTTTAATGTCATCGGCAATATCGTTAATACGCCTCTTAACAGTATTGTTAGAAAGAGACACGCTGTCAACTTTTTTACTATACTCTTCGCCCAATACACATGAAACGATATCTTGAACACAGGGTTTAATAAGTGATTCACCAATAACATGTGCCTCGCCTGCAAGAGCAATTCGGTAAGATACTTTATAAGACGCTTCCGTAATCTTTTGATTATCTGTTTTGAATTTTTGTACCATAAAACTCTTGCAATTATTATGGCTTTCAAGTTTTCTTTCAAAAAAAGAAATATCTTTGCCTTTATCTGTTGGGTGATTTGTTTCCAAATGTCTCTGTAGTTTTGCTGGTGCTAAGGAGCTATTTGCCAATATTTTGTTGCAAAGTAAACAAACCGCATCTGGAGCCTCCTCGTCACCAGTACTAGTAAATCCAAACGACAGGTAACTAGAATCATATTTACGTCTTTTCGTTGATACCACCTGTTTAAAATTGGAAGATGGCAGAGTTGGAAGATAAGGCTGTAGCTGTACGGAACTGGAAGTTGATGGCATTGCGGGTTCCAGAATGCCTGTATCTGTAGATTCTGAGATTTCTGCACTACTACTAACAACGTCATTTTTCTTTAACGACCCATATTTTAACCATCGATCCATTATAAGGGCAATTCTTGTTTATAGAAACAAAAATGGTAAATATATTACATACTATAATAAATAAATTATAAAAACTATTTATAGTCCTACCTGATTTATAAAAGCACAAGAGGAATAAAAAAAAATTACTTTTGTTTACTTAAAAAAATTCACTTAAAAAAAGTAACAGCCTTACGATCAGACTACGAAAATTAACTGATTTCTACAGAACCGTTCGCTGACTGGGTGTTACCAATTCAATATTTTTTAAATCAGCGTGTGCCGTTTCCTATGCACACTAGATTAGTTTTTAAAAATGAAAATCGGGTTAAGCGGTATCTACACGATACAACGGCTGTTCCAACGGTTGGTACAATCTTGCGACGATTGTATTGTGTGGACGCTGTGTCGAATGGAAGAAATCGCCAATTTACGGTCGTACGTACAACACAGATTGGTACAGCCGTTGAATCGTGTAGATACCGCTTAAGAGTCACGAGTCAAACGGAAATATTTTCTATATGCTCTAAAAATGTAAGTCCCCAAGTATCATAGAATTTAAAATAGGGTAAATGCAGATGCTCCCGATTGGCGACTGAAAGTGGAAAAGTCATTTATATGGAAAAATGTGCTAATTTTTTAAAAAATCTTCATAATTTTTTTTAAGTAAAAATTTTTATAAAACTGGTAAGCAATTCTTTTGTTATTTAATTGTTTGTTTAGTTTGTTATGCTTTGCATGGTGTCCTATAAAAGTGCGTACACTTATCAATTTCTCCAAACCCAACTAAAAAATCATATAAGAGGTGAGATGTCCACTTGTCTGGCAACTATCTGCAGACTGCCATGTAGGTATGACGTGTTATGGGAGTGCGCACACTAGTCGATCAAATAGTTTGCCAAACGTGAGCCATGATAATTTGCAAACAATATCGAACATAAACTCGCTTACTCAGCGAGAGTGAAACATTATTGTTTAGGTTTGTTAATTGTGTTTTTTGTTTATGCTTGTGTTTTCAGTCGCCATTTTTAAAAATTTTAAATTACATTTGGTGGTCGAATGTAAACTTTCCGAAAAAATGCTTGTTTTTTTAATAAAATAAAATTTGTCACGCGGAACCCCTAAATTATTTCGTGGAACCCCAGGGTTCCGCGGAACACACTTTGGGAAACACTGATCTAGATCAAGGCTCATTTATAAGGTTATGGCACTTGACAGCGAGCTCGGTCGAACTGTCAGAATGGTTGAAAAGAAATTAAGAAAATTAATGCTTAGAACAAAGAAAAGCACAGTGACAGTTCGAGCAAAGGCGGGAAAAAGTGCATTTCTCTCAAGTGCCACAACCTTATAAATAAACCTTGATCTAGATAATCAACACAAATTCGAAGTCAATTACGTTTCTTAAAATCTTAAGCTATTACTGCACTAAAAACAAATCGTCTCAAAACATAACAAAAACCGAGAATAAAAATTATTTAGAACTCCATTTTTATCACGTTTCCCACTTAATATCTTTATATCAGTTTGAGTTTGACGTTTGTTAGCTGAAGTCAAGGTTTCGTCAGTGTCTAAAGAAAACTTATTAAACTTACTTGGTTTAGCTGAGAATTAGCTGGGATCAGTGTTTCTGATCGGTCAAGGCTCGGAACTGCTGTCTGCACTTTGGATTTGGACGGCTCTGTTGGATTTCCGACGTTTGGCTGTGCTGCCTGTTCCTGGCTCTGGTGCGTGCTGCTTGCAAAGTTTTGGCTGCTTACCCTTTGCTGAGTGCTTTTCCGGTGTTGCTGTGCAGGGGTTAGAGGAGTGAGGAGGCTTATCAACTTGGATTCGCTGTGAGTGGAATTGTTTGTTTATATTTTACTTACCTCGAGTTTTTCGCACTTGCTGTTGTGCCATAGTCTAATAAATTGTAAATATAAGCAATCAGCTGCGAACTGTCAAATCAGTTTTGTCATAGTGATGCCAAATTGCGTAAAAACGTCATTCAACCGCTGTAACTAACTCCGACGTATAAACGTTAAGAAAGATAGGTTTTACGTCCTATCTGTCGTGTCTGAACAGTTGTTTCGTACGGAGCGTAATATCACTCACTGCTATGGATGATTTTTGTGGAAAGTGTAATAAATGCTTCTTAAAAACTGATAGCCTCGTTGTGCCCTGCAGTGGCCTCTGTAAAAAGTATTATCACCGTGTTTGCTGTGAGGGTCAGATCACGGAATACGATGTTAAGCTACTCAAACTCAACAGAAATTTTGGATATTTTTGCAATGAATGTGTTGAAATGGCACCTAAGTTCACTAAAGCTCTAGATGCAGTCATGGAATTACATAGAGGAGGTTTTGAAAAGCTTTTAAAAGTCTTTGAAACCAAAAGCAAATTGTTAAGTGATCAAGTCGCCGATGTAAAATGTCTTGTGGAGTCAGAAATAAATAAGCGGAGTGTTTTAGATGATAAATACACGACTGTCATCACTAAAATTTCTGCCGAACTGTCAGAACTAAAAAGCTCTCTTCATCCCTTAGGCTCTGCAGTGTCGAATGGTCGCTTGTCATACTCTGCTGTTGCTGCTCATGCTAAGATTTTGCCTTCCTCGCCTGCGACGTCGTTTGCTCCCTCAAATGTTGTTCATGATAAATCCATATCATTGGCTGAAAGTGTTGCTACTCCTACTATGCATGTGAACCATATCTCTAAAAAAAATATTTCTGAAACTTCTCGTACATTAACGCCTAATACTGGTCGTCTAACACGCTCTCAGTCGCAAAAAATCGCTGTATCAGACGTCAAAGCTGCTTTACCGAATACAGACGATGTTGCCTCTGTTGCAGATCCGAAAGTAGTCCCAAATGCAATGAATCTGAATTTAAACGGTATGAATGATTGGTCAGCTGTCACTTATTCCAAGAGAACAAACCGTAAGGAAGCGCCTATCGATGTTGTTGTTGGCTGCAATACATCATGTGACCTGGATGTTGTGAGTCCGTACACAACGAAGAAGTGGGTTCACTTGTCATCGTTCAATCCGAGTGTCACATCAGATAAAATTATTGATTACGTACTCAACCACTCATCTATAAGCAGGAACGATCTACTCTGTTTCATACTTGTAAAAAAAGATGCTGATTTAAACAAATTAAGGAGTGTTAACTTGAAATTAGGAGTCTCAGAGCAGTTCTTTGAAGATGTTATTAATCCCGGGCTATGGCCAAAGAATGTAAAGGTTCGTCCATTTGAAAATTCTCCAACAGTTCCAGCGCATCAAATAATAATTTAGCAGCAGTAGCAAACATAAACACGACTGCTTTTTTCGCCACATCGGACTCATCGTCGCTTGAATCGACATTGTCGTCAGTTACGCCTGTGTCATCCTCTTCGCTATTATCGAATTTGTCACCGCTTCTACCACTCTCGCATATTATATCACCATTAGGCTCTCCAACAGCGGCGTTGGCTAGTTTTACGCCTCCTCAAATTCGTAATTTCGTACTATACTTCCATAATGCTGGCGGTCTTCGCACCAAAACGAACAACTTACTGTCCGCTGCTGCTATGCATGATTTCGATGTAATTGCAATTGTCGAAACTTGGTTAATGTCACACTTTCATTCATCAGAGCTTTTTGACGGACGGTACGAAGTATACAGAAGAGATCGAACTCTATCTTTGAGTGTTTCTAGAGGAGGTGGTGTCATGATCGCAGTTTCATCAACCTATGCCAGCAAAGAAGTTCTTCTTCCAAGACATACAAACAGCATAGAACAATTATGCGTCTCTGTCAGGTTTAACGTAGTCAATTCTCAGAACATAAATGAAATTATATACATTATAAGTTACATTCCGCCAAATAGTGTAACGACCCTTTTTCCGGCCGAGGATTCGCTCGCCGGAGCCAGGGTTCGGTACAAAAATTTGTACTATAACGTTTCCTTCCGGAAACGGACACCAAATGAAACTCAGCGGTATCGGAACTTGATATCTTTTATTTACAAAATCTGATACGCTTATACACTAACACGTATGATCTTAACACTATTTGGTCGCACGGAAGGTAAACCATAAACACCTAATTGTGGGTAGGTTTTCCCAAATGACAAAAAAAATATAAAATGAACCACAATAAAGGGATATTAATATGCAGTTGTGTATATTTTACATAACATTAGTTATTTGCCCTTTTGTTTGTGTTCAGAAATGTAGCGAATTTAATATTATTAATTTCATATATATTATTAATTATATATTAATTTCATAAATTGTTACTTAGAGCTGGTTATCACTTTAATCTAATATGAAAGAAAATTCTTTACCAACTCATGATCGCAATTTCAATCGATTTAGCGTTACTTTAGAAAAATGGCGAAACGACATAGGTTCGCTCCTAATTATTATAGTAAATATAAATACAAAATTTCGATACACTAGGTAAGTATGGGATGTGATCCTCCCGAGTGGTATTGGTAGATCTCACAGTGGAATCGCCTTTCATTTGTGAACTTGGTTGATGTTTTATTTGGTAAGTATGAACGGCTAGTAGCGGGGTCTCCGTTAGTGTTCGTCGTTCATTAGGTCCTCTCCTCGATTTCCAATCTTAAATTCAAGGCCGGGTGCGGTTCTGCCCACATTAGCCCAGATCTTAAATTCACGATTGTCGAATCAAGTACCCAACGGTGTCTAGTCCGTTAACCACAATCTGTCTCGTCATTAAATATGTATCAGTGCCCTGATCCCGAAAGGGATGACGGTGACGTTGAACGGGTGCGGTACTGCCCACATTATCCCGTCTACGGTTCACAATACTAACACTCTATGGTCACGTCACGTTCTCGACTCTGAAGGACCTTTCGAAGTTATGCAGAGAAGTGAGACGTCCGGGTGCGGTTCTGCCCACATTAGCCCGTACGTCTACTTAAGTTTATCGGGTTCGCGTCACTATATTCGCGGTCTTATTTTCTTACGTAACTTTCTCCAAATTCACTGTCTCACTATTTCACTTTTCCACCGCGTTTTCGTTCCTATCACCACTCTTTAAGCCCCTCGGGAGGCCCCACACTTACCCACTGACCGTGTTGTAGCTAATATATACGAAAAGAATGGATACTTCAATGACGTCCGGAATTTCCTGTATTGCTCCTGTGCTTTCGTATTGGCGTCCTTATGGTTAGACGAATGTTGCTTATCCTACACGGGTCGCTGCGGTTGGTGTCGATGCTGACTCTTTCGTCCAGGTGTGTCGGCGTTCTTTTAGCTTCACTTTATAATTGTTAACGTCGCGTCGACTGTGTCCTCTGGTGATGTCGACGTTGTCGTTGGCTTAATTTGGTGACGCCGTCGGCGTCGGTCTTTACTTTTGACTCTAGTTGTTGACGTCGCTGCTGGTTGGTGCGGGCAGAGCTCTTCTGCCACCAACGAAAACTATTTTCCCAGTCACAACTTCACTCGCGTATGTTTGAAAAATTACAGCCCCGATTTGCTCTCCGTTTGTGCTTTTATAAGCAGCTGTCTTCTTCTTTACTTCGAACCTTCTGGAATTATCGCGTGATGTTCCCGTTCGTTGGTTTAGTTTTTGTGTTTGCTACTCTCGTCAACTGCCTGGCGTGTGTTTATGATGCCCGTTATCACCATGGTACATGAAAGAAAAAATATAGAAAACAATTATTAATAAGAGAGCCACCCCTGTAGGAATCTACCCACAACGTAACCCTGCGGAAGTGGTTGGTCATGTCTAGTCTTTGACGTTAGAAGCAATAGTCTTTGCGACCCGGTGTCGATTCTAGCCTTACCTATACTAATTAACTAACTCAGTATAATATATTATAAGACGTTGCTTTTCTTATCTGCTATTCTAGAATTATTTATGACGCTTACTAAAGGATATATCCCACGACTAGTGCCTTCATAATGGAAAAGTCATAGTATATTTTTAGCAATTCAATTTATGGTTTATTTTTCCATACTTTCTTAATGAGACTTATAACTTATAAATTAAATATTTATATTAAATATTAAGTATTAAATTTACTTTATATCGAATACTACTATTGTATTACTATACTAATGAGTATGTAATTCATTCAATATATGCATGATTTTGTTAACTGATTTAATATTACGTAAGTAAACATTGCTAGTTTACCAAATGTTTCTTTGATATAAAATAACTTGAAAGAATAAATTTTCTCTGAAGCTCCATGGTCAGAGGTCTTGTCTCAGCTTTCGCACTTATCGCTGCGATCCTGGTGGGGTTTACGTTTCGCTCTTTTGGTCAAGTGAGCGACCCAGTCGCCAGCCGAGGCAAGTCTAGAAAGAAGGTAAGTGGTGAAGTAAGGACACATGTGGGAGAAAATTTACACAAAATTTTGTTCCTTACATCTCCTCCTCACTTCGGGGGGTATGGCATGATGGTGATTGTGCCGCTTCGCTGAATCATCACCTTGCAGCTCCAGCCATTGATGGTTGCCATGAATCGCATGCGTCGTCCTCGTCGCCAGGTTTTATAGCGACTGTCGATGGCGTCCATGATTTGCGCGATGCTGAAGTTGGGGCTTAGGTTTGACGCGGCTGTAGCCTCTAGCATCACTGTTACCGGGATTGGTGTTGTTTGCTGTTGTGATGGTGGCTGATGGTGTTCCTGACGACTCTGGACTACCGGTGGCCACTGGTCGTCTTCTACGCCGGGCCGAGCCGGTGCCGTGAAAGCTTCGGATTCTCTCATCTGATGATCTACGGCACCATCTGATGTAGTAACCGTACTTGTCGCTCTTGGTGTCGTCGAGTTACTTGCGATGTGATTCGCACTGTCGTCGTTGTTGGTGGCGTTACTATTTGACGAGCTGCTGGTGGAGCTGCTGGACGAGCTTTTGGATGACGTGCTTGAAGAGCTGCTGGTGGAGCTGCTGGACGAGCTTTTGGATGACGTGCTTGAAGAGCTGCTGGTGGAGCTGCTGGACGAGCTGTCGCTGTCGTCGTCCGATGACACGTCAAGTCGTAGGCGACGTGATGTTTGTTGCGTCTTCTTCCGCTTGTTGTCTTTATGACTGACAGGTGGTTGGCTGCCGATGCGTTCGGCATCCTCGAGTTGGGGCAAATATAAATTGGGCAGGATGCCTCTCACCGTGGTGTTGGCCTGTATTTGTAGCAGCAGAGCTACTTCGGTACGCTTATAGGCGGCTTGACTGGCAGTGAACCATGCGCGAGTGTTTTCCTGCCGTAAGTCGCACACGGGGTCCCGGAAGAATGCCTTGACCAAATGTAGCAAATAGGCTCCGCAGTCGCTACTATTCGGTTGTTGGGGAACGGCGACTTCATAACACGGCAACACCTCTGGTCCCCATCCTCCTTGATCTTCTTCAGGGTAAGCTGCCTGCCACTCCTCTTGTAGGAACTGTCGTATCGGGGCGGCGACGTGTGCCCGTGACGCACTAGCATATGAATCGAGTACCCATATATGCCCTTTCTGCTTCGTCTGGGTGGGTTTCCGTTTAAGGCACGCGATGGCTACATACCAGTGGTAACGGTCGTTTATCGGGAACACAATGTATTGTTTGTGAGCCAACTGGACTTTCCGTGTCCATCGTCGGACGCGCTGTCGTCGTTCCGGTGCCGTAGTATTGATGAGTGGACTGGTGAGCAGACTATAGAAGTGTGAGCTGAATATATGGGTATAAGCTTTGATTTGGGTCGTCTGGTTTTCATACGTCCATTTCAAATAAAAATCGATGATCACGTCGTTGAGGAACAACCCCACCTCGAGGCACATGTAGTCGTGGATTCGTACCGTAATGCCGCCGGGACCGTTTGGATATGTGGTGATGGCCAAATCTGGCATCGTAGTAGCGAGGTGTCGCTCCTGCGCTGTTGTCGACGAAGCTGCCGGCAACATGGTCGCTGCTGTGGGGCAGCGCGCGGATGGGTTAGGTCGTTGAGTCTCGATTCCTTCAGTCGGTGCTCGTAGATGTTTGATGCGCCGGAACTCTTCGATTACTTCCATAGGCCCGTGGTCTGGTTGCATCCTGTTGTTCATGAAATCACTGTTGTCGTGTTGCCTTCTGATAAATACTTGATTAAATTTTTACTGCGTTGTTGTTTACACTTGTTCGCTTGAAAGTTTTACGATATAAATTTAAAGTGAGACAGCGTTGCCAATGTAACAGAATCAACATACATTTAGTGTGTTACCCAAATAGTGGCCAGTTCACATTAGCTAATCTTTGTATGTATGTTGCTCGTGATGTTCATCAAATCGGTTCGCCTGCTTGCTGGTGATGTTCGACTGTAGGTTAAGATTTGTTATTTATTTGGCTATTTCAGTGAGAAAACAACATATGCTTTAATTAGAGTTGGCCGGGGCCTCACTGTGAAGTTTTAACTTTTCCCCTTATGAGTGAGATTAAAACAACCATCTTCTATTTGTATGGAGCCTTTCAGACTTTTTTTTTTGAAAATTTATTACTCTATCAAGATGTAATATTGATTATTTTACCTTGCGACTGAATAGTAGTTTCTGATGACGCAGGTGTATTGTGGAGTCGGCGTTGTCACCCGTGAGATTGGAGTGATGCTGACTCGAGCTGGCTGATGGTGGTAAGTCTTTTACTACTGCCAGCTTAGGTGGTGAAGTCATGGAGTACTGCTCTTTCGGTGTCCGTCCTGTGCGTACCCGATGGTTCCTCTTCTTGACGTCACTGCCGTTGGTGGGGCGGGTTGCTGCCGCCCGCTGTTGTTTACGCGGTTGCCGCCGCGGTTGACTTAAATTTAAATGGTAACATCGTGGAGTACTGCTCTCTCGGTGCCCGTCTTCCCACGTATCCGATGGTTCCTCACGTCGATGTCACTGCCGTTGGTGTGGCGGGTTGCTGCCGCCCGCTGTTGTTTACGCGGTTGCCGCCGCGGTTATCTTAAAACTATGGCGAATGTTTTCGCCTGCTGCAGAATGAACTTATGGGGGTGCTGCCGCCTATCACAGTTGATTACGCGGTTGCTGCCGCTTCTAGCAGTTGTTTACGCGGTTGCTGCCGCTCCTGGCAGTTGTTTACGTGGTTGCTGCCGCTCTTCGCAGTATTTTAACGTGGTTGCCGCCACGGTTCGCAGTATTTTACCGTGGTTGCTGCCACCCTTCGCAGTATTTTACCGTGGTTGCTGCCACCCTTCGCAGTATTTTACCGTGGTTGCTGCCACCCTTCGCAGTATTTTACCGTGGTTGCTGCCACCCTTCTAAAAGATTTTGAAAATTTAAGGTTTATGTATTTGTGTCAGTCTCGCCATAAAACTTTTTCAGTTCACTTACGTGTGCGTTGCGTACCCTGGTCTCGCCTTCCTTCCGAACTTGGATGATGACGGGTGAAATGCACCCAACAACCTTGTAAAGGCCCTCAAATTTTGGGGCCAGTTTAGCGGCGAAGCTATTGATGGCGCTTGAAAGGTGGTGTTGTCGAACTAGCACTTGGTCGCCCACATTCGGTTTCCAGTCTCGTCGTCGTAGATTATCGTGGCGTGCTTGGTCGCGCGCGGCTTGACTAAGGCTGTGACGAACTAACTGAAAAATTTCTTGAAGTTGGGTGGCTCGTGCTGATGGGGTCTGGATCTCTCTGCCTGTGCCGGTGGTGCATTCGCGGCCCTGTACCAAAAAGGCGGGACTATATCCGGTCACATCAGATTTGCTGCTGTTTAGTGCGAGTGACAGTTCTGGTAGTTGTTCATCCCAGGTTTTATGTTGTTCCTGGCAGAATTGGGCAATCATTGTCTTCAAAGTTCTGTTTGTGCGTTCCGTGGGATTCTCCTGTGGAGTATACGGGGCGGTAAATTGCTGTTTGACTCCCATTTCTTGTAGAAACCTTTTAAACGATCGGCTGGTGAACTGAGTGCCGTTGTCTGAAATGAACACTTTGGGTGTGCCAAACCGGGCAAGAATCCGTTCGCGGAATCCTCTCTTCAGCCCATCGCTTGTAGCTTTACGTAGAGGCACTATTTCGGTCCACTTGCTGAACTTGTCGAAGAGAACTAGTATAGTGGTGTTCCCATGTTTCGATCGTGGCAGAGGTCCGACAAAATCAGCACATGAAGAACCATGGTTCTTCAGCAACACGAGAGAGCATTTTGCCGGCAGGGGCCTGTTGACTAACCTTGTATCGTTGACATACTTCACACTGTCGTACATAGCGGCTGACGTCACGAAATAGCCCGGGCCAATAGTACCGGCTAGTGATGCGGCAGATAGTCTTCCTGACGCCTAAATGCCCGGCGCTTGGCTGGTCATGATTCTCCTTCATGACCCGTTGTCTTAGTTGGGTAGGGACGCACAGCTTCCACGGCACGGCATCTTCATCTCTGATCTGGTTCGGGATGTGCCTGTACAAATGACCATCAATCTCTAAATAGTCTGAGTATTTGGTGGGGTCATCGCGTACGGCGGCTTTCCGTTTTTCGAGCCATGCGCAGAGTGACACGGTGTCGGTCGTATTGGTTATCCTACTGACGTCTTCTAGGGGTCGTCTAGACAGGGCGTCGGCTACCACGTTCAGTTTGCCCCGCCAATATTGGACTTCAAAGTTAAATTGCTGCAATTCCAGTGCCCATCGCGCTATGCGTCCTGATGGGCTTTCGATTGAATTTAGCCATTTTAATGATAGGTGGTCCGTTATCACGACAAACTTGTACCCTTCGAGGTAACAGCGCATTTTTCGGATGCCCCAGACGATCGCCAGGCATTCCTTTTCAGTTGGACTATAGTTTTTTTCTGCTGCTGTTAGATGTCGGCTAGCATATGCGATCACCCGTTCCACGCCCTCGAAGTTCTGTGTCAGGACAGCGCCCAAACCGTAGTCGCTTGCGTCCGTCTGTAGCACGAAAGTTTGGTTGAAATCTGGGCATGCCAAGACGGGTGCTTCCGTGAGTTTTTCCTTCAACTTTTCAAATGACATCTGCTGTTCAGGGCCCCACTTCCAATGTTTTCCCTTCTTCAACAATGTCGTCATCGGGTGGGTAATCGCAGCAAAATCAGGCACGAAACGGCGGTACCACGACGCGACTCCTAAGTAACTTCTCAATTCTTTGAGGCTGGTAGGGGGTGTCAACATTTTTATGGCGGCTATCTTGTTGGGATCGGTGTGTATGCCATCGCCACTCACCACATGCCCTAGGTATTTCGTCTCAGCCTTGAAAAATTCGCATTTATCGACGTTTAATCGCAAGTTGGCTTCTCGCAGTCGCCGGAAAACCTCTTTCAGGTTTCTCAGGTGTTCTTCCATGGTGCTACCGGTTACAATAATGTCGTCCAGATAGGCAAACGCGAATGGCTCTAATTCTGGGCCGATGACTTTATCTAATACCCTCTGAAATGTAGCCGGTGCCGAGTGTAACCCGAAAGGCATCACGCGCCATTGGAAGAGGCCACGTCCAGGTACTGTGAAAGCCGTGTACTGTTTGCTGGCGGGATCCATGGGAATTTGCCAATAGCCGTTCTTTAAGTCCAAGCTGCTGATGAAGCGCGCGTTCCGTAGGCGATCGAGGATGTGATGGATTCGGGGTAGCGGATATGCGTCTGGGGCTGATTTGGAATTCAGCTGCCGATAGTCAACGCAGAGTCTCCAGGTGCCTGTTTTCTTTTTGACTAGGACAATTGGAGCACTGTGCGGACTGTGTGAAGGTTCGATGCATCCCTTAGCGAGAAGATCGTCGACTTCCTGATTGATGATTTCCTGCATGGCTGGATTACGGGGAAAATATCTTTGTTTCAGCGGCCTATCATCTAACATGACGATCTTGTGTGGCGTCACC
The DNA here is from genome assembly GCA_963920525.1 of Dichetophora obliterata. NCBI lineage: Eukaryota > Metazoa > Arthropoda > Insecta > Diptera > Sciomyzidae > Dichetophora > Dichetophora obliterata. The sequence continues at coordinate 181,017,802 of OY986437.1, read as the reverse complement.
TTGGCCGGCCCCTGTAGTTTTTCAAATTCACGCAATTCTTCGCGCAGGAAATCGTCTACTGTGGATTCTATCGTCACATTTGTGCAGGCGGGTTCTGTAACTTCACTCGTATGCTCAGTCCGTAGAACGATTGTTTGACCACCACAACTGAACTTGGCGTTGGCTTTTGTCAAAAAGTCCATTCCTAAGAGGAGGTCGTCAGCCACGCCGGGTAGGATTAACAACGGCGTCTCACAGGTGGTTGATCCCATGGTAATATCTACGAGAAGGCTCTCTGTGACTGGTTTTATGGTTCCATCCGCTAATCGAACACTCGTGTAAACAGTCCTTCGGTTCGCAGGTGTTCTTAATTTGGCTCCTAGTGATGGGCTCACGAAGCTTTGGGTTGCTCCCGTGTCAATAGTCGCATTCTGTGTGTAGGGTCCGACGTGAACGCGTGCGAATATACGACGTTCGTCGGACTGTAGGTCGTTTAAGGTTGGGGTGGAGGATTTGGAAGGGCCACGCTCTCGCCTCCTTTTGGAACGGGCCCCTCGTCGTTTCCCGTCACGTGACGTGACTCGTGTTCTGCTGGTATACTCTTATCACCAGCTATTACCCTCTTATTCCAGCACTGTCGGGGCATATGGCCTCTCTGACCACAGAGCTGGCAGGTGGTTGGGTACTGCCGTCGACCCGAAGATCCTTGAAAATTCCTTGAAGGTGGTTCAAAGTCTCCTTCTGGGTATAATGTCAGCATATTACGGTGCGGTATATCCTGGATGGCGTTTCGAGATGGTCCGTCTTCCGATTGCGGTGGGCTTTTACTTTGCCTACCCTCGTGACAGAGGATTTCATAGTCTTCGGCCATTGATAACAACTCGTCGAACGTAGTGAAATCGCGGCGTTTGATATATAGTTGATATTCGGGCCGACAATTTCGGAAAACCCGTTCTAGCCCTTGGGCTGGAGTGTAATTAGCATGTCGCATCATTTCTAGTAAGTCCAGACTGAAATCCTTAAAGCGTTCTTGTGGTTTCTGAGTCCGGCCTTGAATTTGGTCCTCAAGGCGTTCGAAGTATCGAACAGGTAAAAAATATTTCAAAAATTTTGCTTTGAACTCGTCCCATGACTCCTGGGGGGATCTGTTGTTTCGCCACCAAACTAGTGCGTTGTCCTGTAGCAAATCTGGCAGGGTTCTAGTTAAACATTCGCTATCCAGGCCATAGGCGTCGGTCAGCTCTTCGATGCGCTCTATGAATCCGATGGGGTCTTGGTTACCATCAAAACGGACTGCCCACCGTAGGACTTGGTCAATAACGTAACCATAGGAGCCGTCACGGGGTCTACTTCGGTTGAGCTGCGTGGCTGCTGGTACTATAGATTGAGTGGTCGTTATAGCCACTGGTGTCGTGATCATGTTTACCGATGTCGTCGGCAATATAGGGGGTGAAATTCTCGCTTCGGTATATTTGGCCTCGATGGTCGGCATGGACAGCATGGTCTCACCTGGTGGCATGATGTCATTTGTTGATGTGGTTGTCGGAGGTCGTGGTGAAACTGATCGCTTTTCCGCATGCTTTAGTTCCAATTCGGCTAGGCGTTTTTGTAGCGACGGATCCTCTTCCACGTCAACTACTGCGGCTGCAAATCGTCGACGAAGTTCTTCGACGGTTCCTTCGGCGGGGTACCCGAACTCGCCAGCGTAGGCTTGTAAGTCGTCTTTACGCAGGGAGTATATCCATGACGTCTTGACCATGGTTATGGATAGTTGGGCGTTCTTATCGGATTAGTTTATAAATATTATTTTTGATGACGGCTGGTTCGCATACCCTCTCTGCTCAGAGGTGGATATAAGGAGACGTTGCTCTGCGTAACCAGTCTCTGGTCACCTGTGTTCTTAAATTAAAAAAAAATCAAAATCAACTTACTCGCCTGAGTTGACTGAAAAATGTTTAAGTGAAATTAAATTATATTTAAATCTATGAATGTTATTGTTTAATTATAGTTGGGATATGGTAGTAATGTAAAGCGACCAATCTTTGTCGCAGTTGACCAGAATCCCTTAGGGTTTTGGTACTAAGAAAATGTTTGACAAACGTTATTCAATGAGTCACTGTTAAATTTTTACTTTACAAAATGATCACAATTCTTTGTGGAAGTGTGCTCAATGTCTAATTGAATATTTGATCATTCTCCCGGTCGAACAATAAAATTCAATCTTCAGACATAAATTATTTATTTTATTATTTTTAATTAATTTTTGTTTTCATAGGTAGCCAGCTGTCGGCTAACCCACTCACTGATGGCGTCCCCGAATTCTGATCGGGATTCTTTATCACCCACCTGGATCACTACAGACGCACTTGACCAGTGAACCTACTTCGAGAACAATTTATTTTCGATCGTACTTACGATTACTTCGTAATCACGATTTTATGTGACTAAACTTTAGTTTATTTATGATATATTAATTATTATTATCTTAGGTTTCTAGTCGTGTTGACCATCCTGTAGCTCAACACTTAATTACCAAAAAAAATTATCCACTTATGCTATCAAATTCAAAAAAAAAAATAAAAATCGAAATGTTTTGAAGGTCCTTTTCCTTCAACTCACTTTAGGGCTGGCTAGAACCAATGTTCCGTATTTAATTCATTCATAAATGTATTATTTTCTTTGTTAGCGTATTCTAACTAAAATAAAAAAATCTAATTTTCCCAAAACTTTTATATGTGTTCACTCGTAATCGCAATCAGCAATTTTCTGTTTTCAATTAAATTTTAAAACGCACCAAATTTTCTTGGCACGGCCTCCTAAATTCAGTCTGCTTTGACTTCCGCCGTATGTAGATTTTAACTTGGCTAACTTAGTTCCCAACGCATTCAGAAATTGTCAAGTTAAACATCATTTCCACTAACCGCGCTTTAATTCGGCTACCCGACTGAATTAAATTTGGTGTCCCTGCTCGGGCGCCATTGTAACGACCCTTTTTCCGGCCGAGGATTCGCTCGCCGGAGCCAGGGTTCGGTACAAAAATTTGAACTAACGTTTCCTTCCGGAAACGGACACCAAATGAAACTCAGCGGTATCGGAACTTGATATCTTTTATTTACAAAATCTGATACGCTTATACACTAACACGTATGATCTTAACACTATTTGGTCGCACGGAAGGTGAACCATAAACACCTAATTGTGGGTAGGTTTTCCCAAATGACAAAAAAAATATAAAATGAACCACAATAAAAGGATATTAATATGCAGTTGTGTATATTTTACATAACATTAGTTATTTGCCCTTTTGTTTGTGTTCAGAAATGTAGCGAATTTAATATTATTAATTTCATATATATTATTAATTATATATTAATTTCATAAATTGTTACTTAGAACTGGTTATCACTTTAATCTAATATGAAAGAAAATTCTTTACCAACTCATGATCGCAATTTCAATCGATTTAGCGTTACTTTAGAAAAATGGCGAAACGACATAGGTTCGCTCCTAATTATTATAGTAAATATAAATACAAAATTTCGATACACTAGGTAAGTAAGGGATGTGATCCTCCCGAGTGGTATTGGTAGATCTCACAGTGGAATCGCCTTTCATTTGTGAACTTGGTTGATGTTTTATTTGGTAAGTATGAACGGCTAGTAGCGGGGTCTCCGTTAGTGTTCGTCGTTCATTAGGTCCTCTCCTCGATTTCCAATCTTAAATTCAAGGCCGCTTGCGGTTCTGCCCACATTAGCCCAGATCTTAAATTCACGATTGTCGAATCAAGTACCCAACGGTGTCTAGTCCGTTAACCACAATCTGTCTCGTCATTAAATATGTATCAGTGCCCTGATCCCGAAAGCGATGACGGTGACGTTGAACGGGTGCGGTACTGCCCACATTATCCCGTCTACGGTTAACAATACTAACACTCTATGGTCACGTCACGTTCTCGACTCTTAAGGACCTTCCGAAGTTATGCAGAGAAGTGAGACGTCCGGGTGCGGTTCTGCCCACATTAGCCCGTACGTCTACTTAAGTTTATCGGGTTCGTGTCACTATATTCGCGGTCTTATTTTCTTACGTAACTTTCTCCAAATTCACTGTCTCACTATTTCACTTTTCCACCGCGTTTTCGTTCCTATCACCACTCTTTAAGCCCCTCGGGAGGCCCCACACTTACCTACTGACCGTGTTGTAGCTAATATATACGAAAAGAATGGATACTTCAATGAAGTCCGGAATTTCCTGTATTGCTCCTGTGCTTTCGTATTGGCGTCCTTATGGTTAGACGAATGTTGCTTATCCTACACGGGTCGCTGCGGTTGGTGTCGATGCTGACTCTTTCATCCAGGTGTGTCGGCGTTCTTTTAGCTTCACTTTATAATTGTTAACGTCGCGTCGACTGTGTCCTCTGGTGATGTCGACGTTGTCGTTGGCTTAATTTGGTGACGCCGTCGGCGTCGGTCTTTACTTTTGACTCTAGTTGTTGACGTCGCTGCTGGTTGGTGCGGGCAGAGCTCTTCTGCCACCAACGAAAACTATTTTCCCAGTCACAACTTCACTCGCGTATGTTTGAAAAATTATAGCCCCGATTTGCTCTCCGTTTGTGCTTTTACAAGCAGCTGTCTTCTTCTTTACTTCGAACCTTCTGGAATTATCGCGTGATGTTCCCGTTCGTTGGTTTAGTTTTTGTGTTTGCTACTCTCGCCAACTGCCTGGCGTGTGTTTATGATGCCCGTTATCACCATGGTACATGAAAGAAAAAATATAGGAAACAATTATTAATAAGAGAGCCACCCCTGTAGGAATCTACCCACAACGTAACCCTGCGGAAGTGGTTGGTCATGTCTAGTCTTTGACGTTAGAAGCAATAGTCTTTGCGACCCGGTGTCGATTCTAGCCTTACCTATACTAATTAACTAACTCAGTATAATATATTATAAGACGTTGCTTTTCTTATCTGCTATTCTAGAATTATTTATGACGTTTACTAAAGGATATATCCCACGACTAGTGCCTTCATAATGGAAAAGTCATAGTATATTTTTAGCAATTCAATTTATGGTTTATTTTTCCATACTTTCTTAATGAGACTTATAACTAATAAATTAAATATTTATATTAAATATTAAATATTAAATTTACTTTATATCGAATACTACTATTGTATTACTATACTAATGAGTATGTAATTCATTCAATATATGCATGATTTTGTTAACTGATTTAATATTACGTAAGTAAACATTGCTAGTTTACCAAATGTTTCTTTTATATAAAATAACTTGAAAGAATAAATTTTCTCTGAAGCTCCATGGTCAGAGGTCTTGTCTCAGCTTTCGCACTTATCGCTGCGATCCTGGTGGGGTTTACGTTTCGCTCTTTTGGTCAAGTGAGCGACCCAGTCGCCAGCCGAGGCAAGTCTAGAAAGAAGGTAAGTGGTGAAGTAAGGACACATGTGGGAGAAAATTTACACAAAATTTTGTTCCTTACAATAGTGAATTAGATTTATACGCTGATCATATTTTCAATATAAATTCCATAATCAGCTCGCTGAATCCTCAGCAGACCGTATGTGTCTTAGGCGATTTCAATTTAGGAAATATTGAGTGGAAATCTTGTTCTGATGAAAAGGTTCTTATTCCTTTCAATTTAAAAACTGATGTAGAATTGCTACTCTGTGACACGCTTTATTCATATAATCTAACTCAAGTTAATTTTATTAAAAATAGTATTAATAGAATTTTAGATCTGATCTTTATGAATAATGATTTGTTGTATTCAATATCGAAATGTGATACACCTCTCACACATGATTCGGTGCATCATAAAGCTATTGTGGTGAACTTTCAATTTTACGAATTTATTGCTTCTTCAGATAGTGATGATGTCTTGTCTTTTAACTTTTACAATGCAAACTATCAGGCTTTAAACGATTACTTCAATTCTGTGAATTGGAATACTGTTTTGGGCTCTGGAGATGTGCTAAATTTATATTCAAATTTCAAGATAATACTTAATGAAGGCCTTAATATGTATGTGCCTATAAAAAACGAAAGCGCAAATTTAACCTGCCTTGGTATAACCGCAGCTTAATTCATCTCAAAAACTTGAGGACCAAAGCTCATAAGAAATTCAAAAAAACTAACCTGCCCGAAGATGAAGCAAATTTTATTCTTCGCAGAAAAGAATTTGATTTTTTATCGAATTTCTTATATAAAAAATATATGAGTTCTATAGAGACAAATTTAAGGTCAAACCCGAAGTCTTTTTGGGTATTTCTTAACTCTAAACGTAAAAGTGTAGGTTTTCCAAAATCAATGAAGTATTCAGAAAGCGAAGCAAATAATATACAAGATATTTGTGAATTGTTTGCAATATTCTTCGGATCAGTTTTTGACAGTTGCAATAAGACATATCTAAATATTCATCCACAGGTGGAGCAAATTACTAATATTGGCCATTTAGTAATATCAGAAGATGAAGTATATGATACTCTCAGGACACTTGATTCGAATAAAGGAGCCGGTTTTGATTTGCTACCTCCCATATTTTTAAAAAAATGCGCTCATTCACTATATGCTGCTTTAACAATAATTTTTAATAAATCTCTTTCAAATGGAGTTTTTCTTGAAGAGTGGAAAACTGCTTTTATCTAGCCGATTTTCAAATCTGGTCAAAAACATCTAGTTGAAAATTACAGACCGATCGTTAAGCTATCGTTTATACCAAAGGTTCTAGATAAAATTGTGAATAAACACTTATTTAACTCAGTTAAAAACCATATTGCAATCCAGCAACATGGTTTTTTTGTTGGAAGATCCACAAGCACTAATTTAGCTTTATTTTCTAATTTTTGCATAAACGCAGTACAAAAAGGATCGCAAATCGATGTTTTATATACTGACTTTGTAAAAGCGTTTGATAGTTTAAACCATAAGACTCTGTTATCTAAACTTCGTCAAATGGGAATTCACTATAATTTTTTGAGATGGTTAAGCTCATACTTGTCAAATAGGAAATTGATAGTTAAGATCGATCAATCATTTTCAAAAGCAGTAGATGTAAAATCGGGAGTTCCGCAAGGGAGCCACTTAGGCCCCCTTTTGTTTATTTTGTTCATAAACGATTTATCTAAAACTTTCACTTGATGTAAGTTCCTGCTTTATGCAGATGATTTGAAAATGTTTAAAATTATAAACAACCTTGAGGACTGTAACAATTTTCAAAATGATATTAACCTACTTATTTCCTGGTGTAGCATAAATGGAATGAATTTAAACTTTTCTAAATGTCATATCTTAACATATTTTCGCAAACAATTAACCATACATCACAATTATTTTTATAAGTCTAATATTACTTTCTCACGCGTCGAATCCATTAAAGACTTGGGTATTTACTTTGATACCAAATTATCATTCGGGTCCCACAGGGAATATGTCATATCAAGAGCTTACTCACAACTCGGTTTTCTAAAGCGAAACTCTAAGGAATTTTTAGACCCATTCACATTAAAATCAATTTTCGTGAGTCTGGTAAGATCTATTCTCGAATACGCGAACATAATCTGGGATCCTTGCTATGAATGTGACATAAATCGAATCGAGAAAATTCAAAAACGGTTTACGAGATTCGCTCTAAGACGATTATTTTCGTGGGAAAATATGCCTGCATATAGCGACCGTTGTAAACTACTCGGCTTGCAAAGCTTGGCCATTAGACGCAATACGCAGAGTGTCTTATTTATTAAAGATATTGTAGATAACAAGGTTGACAGTCCGGAACTGCTTGCTCTCATTCCATTTTATGGTCCAACAAGATCTCTAAGAGAAACAAGTTTATTTTATGTATAATATCATAGAACGAATTATGGTAGCAATGAACCAATATCTAAATGCCTATCTCGATGTAATATAGTTGCTAAACATGTTGATTTTAGTTCTAATAGAATGATTTTTATGAAAAATTTATTTGAATATTATTTAAGGAATTAGGTTAAGTTATATCTGTTAGGGCTGGGCCCAGTAGATATATATATGAATAAGTAAAATAAATAAATATAAAATTCTTCTGTACATGCTTTGTCACTGAGCTCCTCCTAAGCGACTGGACCAATTTTGATGAAATTTGGTGTGTGTATCTATATGGCTGGATCTATAGATGGTTTTGTTTTAAAGTTTGACCCGTTAGGTGGCGCTGTTGTTGCTGTTGCAGTGTATAAATGGGTATTTGAGAATATAATTCAGAAACGAATTGAGAATATGTCATGATTCCTTCACTTCACCATTACTTTTTATGCTAACCAAATTTCAAAGATACAAAATGAATCTTATCTAAACAAAAAAAAAAATCTTAAACTTTTATGATAGTTTGGCTTGATTTTTCAATTACATTTTCAACAATAAATATTTTTACTTAAATTTTTTGCGAAATACAGAAATTCTTTAAGGTTTTTTTTTTAAAAATAAAAAAAATTGGAAGGGAAACGGAAATAAAAAAAAAATTGAAGCACGACTAGATGGCCAATTATTTAAAATTTTAAATGAAAAAAAAATTAATTCAATCCTTTGTAACATGACCGAGTTATTAACTTTCAAAGCCAGCACTTTCATTTTTGATTGATTTTTTTTTTCTATTTCACCAAAAAATAAAGATAGTACTAAAAACTTCTTGCGTTTTTCAGGTATGCAAATGTTTGTGGTGTCATTTTCTTGGAAATTTTAAGGAACTTCATGTTCCTATATAAAACGAAATTGTCCTAATAAAAAACATCTAAACCAAGAATGCTACTTACCACAAGGGTATGCAATTACCAAATTGCAATAAGATAACTTTGAAAATTCTTGAATGGCAGATTATTTACCTTAAATATTTAAGGTGTTTGCTGAATCTGAGGACCATGGTATGTTTGGCGATGACAAAAAAGGTCAACAATTTTGGTATAAATGGTTAAAGATAAAAACGTGGCGGCCGAGGCACAAAGTGTAAGTGCGTGGTTTTGGCGCCGAACGATCTTGGCTTAAACCCCCTCTGCAGACAATGGCACACCCTAGAGAATTATAAAGTCCATGAAAAGCTTCTTCAGAACATGCAGTTTAGCCATTTGAATTCGGTATAAAAAAGTAGGTCCAATTTTTGATCCATTGTACACAAAATAAATTAAAACGCAAAGCAGAATAGCTCATAAGAAACTCTGTTAATGTCCTTCAAAGGGCTGAAATGGCCAAATTGTTTTGAAAATTTGGGAGCATTTTGTTATGATTCAGAGGTTTTTTTATCTCAATACATAACTTCTCGAGTAACACCGGGTATTTAATCTAGTTTTTATAAATTAAGAAATAAATAAAAATATGAAAAAGAAATAAATTTAAGTAACAAAAAAAAATTTCGAGCAAAAAAAAATTAGTATAACATTAAATTTTGAATAAGAAATAAAATTTAATAACTTAAATTTTTTCTAAATGACCTTGTTAATTATTATGTTGATTTTATATGATTTAAATACAAATTCTAAATGTTTGATAGTTTAAATCATACTTGATTGTAAATACAAATTCTAGTTGTTTGATAATTTAAAATCGTTTATTTAACTTTAGGTCAAGGTTAGAACAATTACTTCTTCTAACGAATCTTTCCAAAGAAACAGCAATAACGTTTCATTGCAATAAAATCAGCTAGTGATTTTTTTCCTTTTCATATTGAAAAAACGTTGTTGTTGTTGTTTCTTTGGAAAGATTCGTTAGAACAATTAATTGTTTAATTCACAAATCAGGGTCCAAGAACGATGTATCAAAATATCGACCGATTTGTAAAATCTCTTCGATTCCCAAATTGTTTGAGAAATTAGTCTACAATAGGCTCACTTTTTTTGTAAAAGAGGCTATATCTCCATTTCATCATGGTTTCGTGACCGGTAAGTCAACTTTTACTAACTTCAACTAAGTCAACCGGTAAGTCAACTTACTATTTTTTGTAATTACGTCCTAAATAGCTTTGAAAAAGGTTACCAGTGTGATGTTATTTTCACTGACTTTTCTAAAACGTTTGATAGGGTTCACCATAACCTACTAATAAGCAAACTGGAAAGAATTGGCTTTCACTCAAATATTTTAAAATGGCTTAAGTCCTATCTAACTGGACGGACGCAATATATTCGCATTAACAATGTGCTTTCAGAAGTTATCCGGGTTACTTCAGGCGTTCCTCAAGGCAGTCATTTAGGACCTCTTCTGTTTTTATTATTTGTTAATGAAATACCTAAAATTCTTAAATTTTCTCAGTGTTTAATGTACGCTGACGACATAAAAATTTTTGCTCGTTTGTAGTTGACATCAGAATGCGCGGATCTTGAGTCAGATGTACAGAGACTATCTACTTGGTGTCGTGATAACTTATTACCGCTCAATATTGCAAAATGTCAATGTTTGACTTTTCACAGAAACTCTAATCCGTTATTTTACCCGTTTAAACTTGGCGATATAACTTTATCATGAATAACGGAAATGAAAGATCTAGGGGTAATTCTTGATCATAAGCTTAGTTTTTCTAGGCACATTGATTATATCATCTCTAAAGCCAATTCCATGCTGGGTTTCATTACTAAAAACTCGAAGGAATTTAACGATCCTTTTTCTTTAATTTCATTACATAATGCGAAATCAGTATTAGAATACTGCTGCATTATATGGGATCCTTTTTACGCAGCGTCCTCTGATAGGATTGAACGAGTTCAAAGACTTTTCACGAGATTAGCAATCGGACGCTTGAATTGGAACATAGAAATGCCGGCATATAACGTAAGATGTCTACTTCTCGGTATACTCACTTTGAAGATGCGTCGTAAATATTTTGCCGTCATGTTTGTAAGGGATATTATATGTAGTAGCATTATTTGTCCTGAATTGCTTCTTCAGATTAGTTTTCACATACCCTCACGAGATCTTAGAGCACGAAATTTATTTCATATACCATACCGCAGAGTAAACTACACTTGTAATGAACCAATAACACGTTGTTTAAGACTGGCGAATTCAGTCTGCATGCATTTTGATTTCTATTCAGGTTTAAGCAGAGATGCTTTCACTTCTGTTCTTATTTGCATAGTATAAGCAATATTTTGAATAACTAACTATTTTTACTAATTTATTGTTAACTGTTAATAGTTTAAGTCAAGTAGTCAGTAAGGATAGTTTAATCTGTTGATGATTGAATGAACAAATAAATAAATAAATAAATAACCTTGACCTAAAGCTCAACAAACGATTTTAAATTATCAAACAACTAGAATTTGTAAAAATTGACCTCAAGCCTATTGATTTGCCTGAAATTTTTGCGAATGGCTCATTTTTTCTTGAAGCCATTCTTCGCGAAATTATGGAGATGCTTATTTTGTTCAAAAGCAAACATCGTGAAAAAAAGTAATCTATATGGATCATTCTTTTACAAACCGTGCAGATTTGAACAAAAAATTACCGACCCATTCTTGATTTGCATGCAATTTTTTTAAGGGTTCTAATCAAAAAAAAAAAAAAGTGACACGTATTCGAGGTTTTTTTTTTTTAAATAGAGGGCGTTAAAAGTTTGAGATTTTCGTGATTTTTGCCTTAGAGACTAATTTTCAAAAATTCATAACTTCGGTTATTTTTAAGCTAAAGACAACTCTTTCTTTTCATTTTGAAGATAAAAAAGTGATTTTTTAGAAAAAATTTCATCTTGTTATACAAAATTTAAATATTTAAATAAATTTTAACCAATCTTACCCACCACTTAGCGTGTTTTAAACACAACCATCATATTCCACGTCAAATTTTACATAGAAAACGCTTTTTTTATCGATGAAGAAATGATTATTACTATTGCAAAAAAATTAAATAAACTCGCGCGGTACCTGACGTCTGCGCATAGTGAACCAAAATAGACTTTTGCATCTCAAAAATCTGTAACTTTTTGTCTTTTGGTATAATTATTGTTAACTGTTAATAAAACATAATCGAGTCAAAATGTGCAGCGAATAGACGCGTTTTTTCGGTGTCTGCAATTTTACGTGTTTTTCGTTGGTATTTTAATCATTTGATCGCTAGTTTTGTCACTGTCATATGCAACAAGAGTTGTGTTTTAAATCAAGTTACTTTTTTTGTCTTAAAACATCAATTTAATTGTTGGTTTTCACTTCAAGTCAAACTAAATAAATATGTCTACTGCAACAAAAAACACCCGAAGTGCCGCTTTAAATCGGAAAGTTCCTGCCCCAGTAACCCCCCTCGCTGCTTGCAGCTCCAGGTCTGGTGACTCATCGACCACATCTACACCTTCACTCTCTGATGCAAACCTGAGCACAAAATTGAACTGCATAAGAGAAGCTATTGTTGATCAGCTAACTGAAGCTATAAATGCGTCGGAGGGCAGAGTAATGCAGAGAATCGGCGAAGTTTCAGCTGAGTTAGCTAACATGAAATCCACTATTAGGAATGTAATAGAGAGAGTAACAGTGGTTGAGGCAGTATGCGCTGAATTAAGTATGCTTAAAGAGGACATAATGGAATTAAAGCAGAAAATTAATAATCGACAGAGCGACGGCACAATTGAAACAGGCCTCTCGCCTAAGCTGAATGAGGAGATATGCGAGCTTAAATCTCAAGTCAAAGCATATGAAAACGTAGCTGTATCAACTGACGTCATCATTAATGGAGTTCCCTTTTCTGCTAATGAAAACCTCGCTGAGTTGTTTGATGGAATATGCTCTTTAGTGAAGTGCAACTCGGTCAGACTGCGGAATATATTTAGAGTACGTGGAAAAAACAACAACAAAAACTCAACAATAATCGTCAAACTTTCTTCACCATATGAGCGCACAATGTTGTTTAAAGCCGTCTCTGTGTTTCGCAAAACAAACAAACGACATCTATTGCTCAGTGATATCGGATGTGGGGGAGGTGGGTCGCTTTATTTACATGAAAGCTTGACCAAAACAAACCGCGATATCATGATGTATGCTAATCAACTTAAACGAGAGAATCGTGTTGTTGCAGTGTTTTCGTTGCGTGGCAATGTTTTTGTTAGAGCAACCCGTGATGGTGAGGCGAAACTGGTTTACAGCAAGGAGAACGTTGATTGCATCGCTGGAACATGAAGTTGATAAGAGAAACTTGTTTATTTTGTTATTTGCCGATCTTTATATTTTTTAACACTATTAATTTGATATGTTGTTTAAATGCTTTTTTCTAAGCAATCTTTCTTTTCCTTTTTTACTTCCTATATATGTATGTCTCTCAATCTTTCTCAATCTCTCATCCTTTCTCAACTTGTTCTTCTATACATTAGTTAATCTAATTTTGGTATGTATCTCAATCTTGTTTAGAGCTGACTCTGTGTGTTATCAATCCTGACACTCTCCGACGGTTTGTCTTTTGGTGCTACAGGCAACTATAAAGCTTTAATACATGTTTTATGTAAACAATGTGATGGTCTGAATATTGTACATTTTAACGCGCGAAGTTTAAACGGCTTTAAATTAGATCAAGCAAGGTATGTGTTTGAAAATTCTCCTGTTGATATAGTTTGTGTCACTGAAACATGGTTCAAGAACGATATTCCAGATAGTTTTTACGATTTTAAGGGTTTTAGATTGTTCCGTAATGACAGGTATGGTAAAAGGGGTGGTGGTGTGGCTATTTATTGTAAGTCCAGTCTCAGTGTCAGATTTCTAAATAAAAGTAGTGATGTCTGTGAGTACCTTAATGTTGAGTTATTTGGTCATAATAAAAAAATATTAGTGTCATGTGCTTACAATCCTAATCGTTGCAATAGTCCAGAACAGTTTTTCTCTGACCTTAATACAAAAGTCATTGACTATGATTTTCTTTTTATATGTGGCGACTTTAATATTAACTTGTTGCGGAATGACGCTGCTACAGATAACTTTTACTATCTCTCTTCAATGAGCGGTTTAAATGTAGCAACCCATGGGATTCCCACCCGCTATATGCAATTTGTGAGCCTAGTCTGCTTGATGTTTGCTTAGTTTCAGATATCTCTTATATTTTAAAATTTGACCAAATGAACTTTTTGTCCGACCACGATTTAATTTTTTGTTGTCTTAATATAAATCTTGAAAGAACTTCTGAGGTTAGTTTTTCTTACCGCGACTACAAATCAATTGATTTTTCTGCACTAAACTATGATTTATTGGCTACAAATTGGACAGACTGCTGGCTTTATGGCTCGGTGGATGATAAGCTCAGCTGTTTAATGAATAACTTAAATGTTTTGTTTAACCGTCATGTTCCTTTACGAGCAATTCAAATGTCTAATAGTTCTTGTCCTTGGTTTACTAGTCGTGTTATGTATGCCATAAAAACAAGAAACAAACTCTACTCTAAATGGAAACACAATCGTACAGATAGAAATTGGGAAAGCTACAGGAGAGCGCGTAATTCAGCTAATATATTTGTTCGACAAGAAAAGTCAACATTTTACAGCTCTAAGCTAAACTCTGGTTTAAGCTCTAAGCAGCTTTGGCAAAATTTAAAAAAATATAGGGTATTCAATAAAGCGCCAAGTGAGTGTACTTTGGAGCCTAATTTACTGAATAATTATTTTTTGTCTAATGGATGTCCAAGTCCTGCCAGTACTAGTTCTGATGTTGAATTGTCAGAACAAACTGACCAATTTCCCTTTCCCTCTTTTGAGTTTGCTTCTGTCAGTGAAGATTATGTTGCCAAAAGTATAATGAAGATAAGTTCGAATGCAGTCGGGATCGATGAAATGCCTATTAAACTTATTAAATTAGTTATCCACTTTATACTAGCTCCCCTCACTCATATTATTAATCACTGTATTACTTGTTCCCGCTTCCCCGAATTATGGAAAATAGCTACAGTTATGCCAATTCCCAAATCTAACTCTGCTTCAGTTCCCAAGGATTTTAGACCCATAAGCATACTTCCTGCTCTAGGTAAAGTTTTTGAACGGATAATGTCTGACCAAATCTCTGAATACCTAAACGTTAACCACCTTTTATCGCCGCTTCAGTCTGGGTTTCGGACAGGTCGCAGCTATGAAAATTATGGATGACAAGAATATCTTATGACAAAAACTTTGTAACCCTTCTTTGCCTGATTGACTTTTCTAAGGCTTTTGACTCGGTAAATCACAATCTGCTTTGTTATAAGCTTAAATATTTGTTCAAGTTTAGTGACAGTGCAGTTAAACTCTTATCTAATTACCTAGAGGCAAGAAAGCAGCGTGTAAGAGTTGGAAATAATATTTCTTCCCTGCAATCAGTTGCTGTCGGTGTTCCCCAAGGGTCTATTCTGGGTCCCCTACTTTTCTCCATATTTTTAAATGATATTTTCACTGTTTGTAAGTATGCAACAGTTCACGCTTATGCTGATGATATTCAGCTCTACCTCTCTAGACCTATTGGCCTTTTAGAAGATTTAAGCTATAGACTTAACTCTGATTTGTCTTTACTGGAAAAGTGGGCTGCTACTAACTTGCTTTTTATAAATCCGCTGAAATCTAAAGTGTTGCCGATATCCAGAACTGTTTCTTGCTTTGTGGATATTCCGCCTTTATTGATAGGAGCTGATCAGTTGGAGGTTGTGAATAAAGTGAAAAACCTTAGCTTTTTTCTCAATTCAAATCTTTCTTGTATTGACCACATCAACTACACTCTAAATAAAATTTATGGGACATTGCGTTACCTGCGCGCTTCTTCTGACTTTACCCCCCTTGAAACTCGGCGAAGGCTTGTAGTTCAATTAATTTTGCCACATATAACTTTTTCAGATGTAGTGTACAGTAAGCTTGACTCACATTCACAGCATAAGCTCCTTGTTGCATTTAACAATGCTGCTAGGTATGTTTTTAAAATCCAACGTTGGGATCATATCACTGCGAAATGCAAGGAAATTCTTGGTTGTAATTTAATTCAATATTTAAATATGCGTAATATAATTTTTTTACACGGACTCATCAATACTAAACACCCGAGATATCTCTATGAAAAATTACAGTTTTTCCAATCTAATCGTTCGACCAACTTTATTGTTCCGCGACACAGCTACCTCAACAGTAGCAGATTCTTTTTTATTAGCACCATAAGACTTTGGAATTCATTGCCCAATTATTTGAAACAAATAAATATTATAACCAGCTTTAAACGGGAAATTTTTAGATACTTTTCAGAAATAGAATAATTATTCATTAAATTAAGTTTCTATGCTATTCTCTTTTCTTTTATCTATTCATTATTTTCTTTGCCTTAAAACTTTCTTTTCTTTCTACTTTTTTTAAATAGACTGTTTAAACTGATAACTTAATAACTTTGAAATTATATGTATTATATTTATTTTAATATTTTAATTTAATAATTTATCTACATATTTTAAGATAAATGTTAGTATATAAGTAAATATCTATCAACTTGATTTTCCTCCTTTGATGTACTATAAAAGATAAGTCTTAATGTACAATAATGAAAATGAATAATAATAATAATAATAATAATAATAATAATAATAATAATAATAATAATAATAATAATAATAATAATAATAATAATAATAATAATAATAATAATAATAATAATAATAATAATAATAATAATAATAATAATAATAATAATAATAATAATAATAATAATAATAATAATAATAATAATAATAATAATAATAATAATAATAATAATAATAATAATAATAATAATAATAATAATAATAATAATAATAATAATAATAATAATAATAATAATAATAATAATAATAATAATAATAATAATAATAATAATAATAATAATAATAATAATAATAATAATAATAATAATAATAATAATAATAATAATAATAATAATAATAATAATAATAATAATAATAATAATAATAATAATAATAATAATAATAATAATAATAATAATAATAATAATAATAATAATAATAATAATAATAATAATAATAATAATAATAATAATAATAATAATAATAATAATAATAATAATAATAATAATAATAATAATAATAATAATAATAATAATAATAATAATAATAATAATAATAATAATAATAATAATAATAATAATAATAATAATAATAATAAACCAAACTTGGAATATATTATCTATGATATTCAATAAATCCTTTGAACTATTTTTTTCAAAATCCATGTTCTTTTTTATTTACTAAATTTTATTTAGAGTTAAGAAATATACGATTATGGCTTGACTTGTGCGTTTCAAAATTCTCTTACTTTCGTGTCTCTTGCAATAGTGAAGCCAAATTTAAAATATATATTCGATGATATTCAATAAATCATTTAAACTACTTTTTTCAAAATCGATTTAAGTTTTTAGTACCAAAATTTTGTTTTACATTTAAAAAATACTATTTTGGCCTTAAAAACCTGAAGCTTTTTTGTTTCTTGAAGTATTTAAGCCCAATTTGGAATGTATTTTCTTTGATCTTCAATAAATCACTTGAACTAGTTTTTTCTAAAATCCATTTTAATTTTTTTTAGTTAAAAAATAGGATTTTGCGTTTCAAAATTGTGTAACTTTTTTTTCACTTGCAATATAAAGCCTAATTAAAATATATTTTCTATTGTATGATATTCAATAAATCATTCAAACTATTTTTTTCAAAATTCATTATTTTTATTATGTAGTAATATGTAAATATAGTTTGTAAGCATTATGTTATGTTATGTTATGTTATGTTATGTTATGTTATGTTATGTTATGTTATGTTATGTTATGTTATGTTATGTTATGTTATGTTATGTTATGTTATGTTATGTTATGTTATGTTATGTTATGTTATGTTATGTTATGTTATGTTATGTTATGTTATGTTATGTTATGTTATGTTATGTTATGTTATGTTATGTTATGTTATGTTATGTTATGTTATGTTATGTTATGTTATGTTATGTTATGTTATGTTATGTTATGTTATGTTATGTTATGTTATGTTATGTTATGTTATGTTATGTTATGTTACTCTCAGCTTTAAGTGTATTCATTTTAAGTACATGTGGCCACCCTATGTAATTCATTTGTTGATGAATATGGTCGCACAAAAAATGAAGGACAGAATAAATAGTCGGTCGAACAGAACGGACGCATTTTCATTTTGCTGCTACAATCTCAGAAGTGGGATAAACTCTAGTGTTTAAAAAATAAAAAAAATAAAAAAAACGCTGTCCTGTTTAAGGAAAGAAAAGTATAAAACAAATAAACAATAACTAAAGTTTGAAAACGGTTGCTTAAAAATAAAAACATAGACAAAGTTCGGAAAAGTAAAATAAAGAAACTGTAAAAAGTGCTTAAAATAAATCAAATGAGTGTCAAGACAATAATTTAAGTTTAAAAATGATTGCTAAAAAATTGAAGTTGAAAAATTAGAAAAAAAGATAGACAAAAAGTGCTTAAAAAGACAAAGAAATAAAACGTGACTTTACAATAGAAAAAAGATAGTCAAAGTTTGAAAAAGTAAGGTAAAGAAACGGTAAAATCGTGCTTAAAAAGAAAAAGACATAGAAAAAGAAGCGTCACTTTACTGTTTTTTTTGCTTGACAGCATGGAAATTCGTGCAAGCGAATACACTGCAGCTAACCTGCGTGAATGGCTTCGGGTGCTGCAGTTGCCAACGGTAGGCAACAAAAATGCGCTGGTCGTCAGGTTGAACGTGGTGCCGGCTGAGCGACGCGGAGAGTGCCCAAGAACGGTTATCGACCATGAAATAATAAGCAGCGAAGAGGGTGAAGAAAACGATGGAAATACTGAACAAACAACAACGAGCCATGTCACAACAATTAGCAACGCCGATGAAGCAAACAAAGAGAACAGTGTCGAGCAGGCGAGTTCACAAAAAATTGACAGCGCCCGTATCACTGAACACTATGTGTCTATTAAAGAGTACGATTTGTTAAGACGCGAAAAAGAGCTTTTGTTGCGAGAGAACGAGTTGATAAAGAGAGAAAATCAGCTTGAACGTCAATCCATTGCTACGCTCGAAGCAGCAGCGTGTTCGACTCGTGCTTTCGTTACAAGCGACTCACTCAGTGTTTCTCTCAGTACACTCAAAGAAGTTTTGCCAGAATAGGCCAAAACACATAGGAGGCATGCATGCCTCAAGCATCTGACATTTGTCATTGAATATACGTATTCTTATGAAGTAGCCCACATCAAAAACATGCATGCATGCATGATGCGTGAGGCATGCCTGAAGTTGATCAACTTTTAACTTTTTACAGGCATCAAAGCATTGACAAAAGACACGTCAGATATACTATATCTGTTTATTTGAAGTTTATTTGAAGTTCGTTGTAAATTTTGTTTGTGAATTTAATTTTTTATGTTGTGTTTTGCATATTTCTTTTAAAATGAGTGAATTTGAAGAAAAATTAATCAACGAAATATATAAGTACCCATGTATTTACAATAAAAAAGACATTCGCTATAGAAACAAACTTCAACGAGAGAAAGCATGGGCTGCAGTTGCTGCTGTTTATCAGAGTTCAAGTAAGTTCGGTCACTAAATCCTGACCATCGAACAAATGAACCAGCAGCCAAGTTTAATGTTTATTTTTCGCATTTTTAGCTCATCATTGCCAAGGACGCTGGAAGACATTGCTCGACGGATTTGTTAAAGAAGTTAACAAAAAAAATCACCCTTCTGGAAGTGGTGCTCCAAATGCAGTTAATTCATGGAGATTTATGACTGCAATGGAGTTCATGAGGATCCATGTTGCTCCAAGGCCGTAAGTCGAAGATAAGTTGTTATTATGTTTATGTATCTTGTGCATTTTAAAACTTTTTAGAATGATATCAAACATTCATGCATCGAAGAAGCAGATTCATATAATGAATTGGATGAAATGCAAAGTCAACAATTCGGAACTGTTTCACCAGAGCCAACAACTCCTAGTAATGAGCCATTACAATCTTCATCATCGGTATCAGCAAGGAGGAAGGCTATTGAGGCTGACCACGAAAGCTTCAATGACCTGTGCGGGACAGTCAACAACATAATTACGGAGAATTAAGGCAACACATCAAGAAACGAAGCATTTTATAAGTTTTTGGATACCATTCTTACCAAAGTCAAGGAAAATGAGCAAGATGCAATAAAATTACAATTGATTACCTCATGCAACTGGTAAATGAAATTTTAAAAAAGAAATGAATCGCATTTAAATCAACATCATCTTAATCGCTACCTTTGGTAAGAATTTTATCCAAAAAGGTATCTTCTGTAAATAGCTTTAATATAATAACTAAAGTAATTGAATTTTAAAACTTGAAGTAAAATGTATCGGTTGAACTAATAATTTATTTTTTTTAATGAATAGAAGTTAATTATAAAGCATTTAAAACTTCGAATTCACTTAAACACGGCTGTGGAGGTATTTGAACTTTGACTAAGTTGAAGAAAGATCCTTACTAGTTTCAAATAGAAGCCAAATGAACCAAAACTATTTAGTAAGGAATGATCTTCGACAAGAACGAAGTTAAAATAAAATAGTTTATAATAGAACAAAGTGAAAAAATAGTTTGTTTTCCCTCTGTAATTTTTAAGCTATTAAGTTGATTTTTTTAAAGAAATGTAGATAATTATGACGCGAAAGTTATAGGCTAAAAAATAGGGTTGTCAGGTAGGCTGTAGGGCGCACACTAGGTAAAAATGGGTCACTAAAACCGCATCCGTGGTCAGAATTTAAAAATTTTGTCGTTTTTTTCATCATTGTACTGAATTCAAAATCACTACCGCTACAGTTCATATAGACACAATTTTTTATTGAATTGAATGTATTTTCAGTTATTTTCCATTTTAATTTCTGTACAGTTTGACATATTTGACATTTTCCACATATTTGATGCATGCTTTCTATGTGTTTTAAACAAGCATGTTTCATAGGCATGATGCACACTTGAGGCATACATGCCTCCTATGTATTTTGGCCTAATATGATGGTAAAGATAGTCTTGTCGTTTGGGTAGCTCAACTTAAGAGCATGAAAAATGTTTATTCACTCGACGAAAATACGTTGCGTGCGCTGTTTGTGTGCAAACTTAGAGGCAAAGCGCAGCTGTGGCTGCAGTCGAAGTCTGACTTCATGACCGAAAGTGTCGACGTATTGGTGAAAGAAATGAGCGAGTTTTTTGGTGCAAACGAAACAAAACTATCATTGCGCAGAAAATTCGAAGAGCGAAAATGGTGCTATGGTGAGAGTTTTGCGGAATATTATAGAAATAGACTGATTCTAGCAAACGCAGTACAAATGGAACGGACAGAAATTATTGATTATTTGATCGACGGAATACCGGATGAGCAGCTGAGAATCCAAGCAAATATGCAGCAGTTTTTAAACCAAACACAATTGTTACAGGCGTTTTCAAAAATTGAATTAAAAAAACCAAAGGCACCAGGAGCGCCGTTGTCAACTGGAAAAGGGCCCGTTAGAAACTTGAGATGCTTCAATTGCAATTCGTTGGGACATCTGGCAGCAACGTGCCGAAAACCAAAACGAGAACTTGGCGCATGTTTTGCGTGCGGAAGCCTTGAACATCGTGCTGCTGTTTGCCCGGAGAGAAAGGCAGCAACGTCTTGGCAAGGAAAAGAATATGTAATGTATTTAAAAATTTTTATAAACAATAATGTAAATGATTTTCTGTCCCCAGAATGCTTAATAGACTCTGGAAGCTGCATCAGCTTTGCAAAAAGGTCCGCGTTGTCAAATAAAATTAAATTAAACGAACTATTACATGTTAACAATAATTATTTTGGATTAAATAATACTGAATTAAAAGTTTATGGCAAATTAGCCTGTTATGTTTTGTTAAATAAAAATAAAATCTCATTTGAATTGGTTATTGTGGCTGATGATTCCATGAGATATGAAGTTGTTCTAGGGCGGGATTTTTTAAGAGCTGGTCAATTTGAAATTATGTGCGATAAAGAAACCATTGGAATTAATAAAGAAAATGATAGATATGTTTCGATTTGTAATAATGACAGTAATTTAGTATACAAAAGAGATGAAAATGATGATGTTTTGAGAATTTTAGATAAAAATGATAGTGAAAATGATGCACACAAATCTTTTATCAAAATAAATGATAACGATGGAAATGTTAACTTTGAAGAAGTTTGTCATGGTAAAGTTGTCGCAGACAACAAAAAATTAAAACAAATAAATGATTGTGAAGTAGAAAATGTTTTGAAAGAAAATTTTGAAGTTGGTTAAAGAAAAGAATATCTAACTAAAAGTTATAATACTGAAAACTTAGATGACAGTGAAAATTTTGAAAAAATGCTTTTACTTATTGATCATATCGAACTCATTGAACCAAATTTAAATGTTTGCAAAAAAATAAGTTTCGAAACGAAACGTAAATTGTTTGACATTTTTGAAGCATGTTATCTGAAACCTGCACGTCCTGAAGAACTGCTAGTTAAAAGTTACATGAATTTGTTGTTAGAAAATGAAAAACCTTTTAGCTGTAACCCAAGGCGATTATCATATACGAAAAAAGTAGAATTGCAAAAGTCAATAGATGAATATTTAGATAGAGGCATTATACGAGTAAGCGAATCAAACTTTGTTTCACCAATCGTGTTAGTAAAGAAAAAAACAGGCGATCTAAGAATGTGTGTAGATTTTCGGAATTTAAATAAAATAACCGCAAAAGAGCATTATCCGATTCCTCTTATCGATGACTTGCTAGACAGGCTCGCAAACAAAAAGATTTTTACAAAGCTAGATTTAAAAAATGGATTCTTTCATGTTTTTATGCACCCGGAATCAATAAAGTATACGTCGTTTACAACTCCTTTAGGGCAATTTGAATTCTTGAGAATGCCGTTTGGCCTAAGAAATGCGCCTTCAGTTTTCCAAAGGTTTATAAATAAGGTATTTTTTGACATGAAACAAGGTAAGGTAATAATTTATTTGGATGATATTCTGATAGCATCGACAAATGTTGAAGAACATTTGGAGGTTATTCGTGAAGTTTTCACACGACTTGTTCAAAATAAGCTCGAGCTCAGATTAGACAAATGCGAGTTTTTACAGTCAAAAGTAAAATATCTCGGATATACTATAACAGGAGAGGGTATACAAGCGGACGACACTGGCATACGTGCGATAAAAAACTTTCCGATTCCAGATAGACCTTGTGCAGTGCAAAGTTTTTTAGGTTTGTGTTCATATTTCCGCAGGTTTGTAGAAAAATTTTCTGTATTAGCTAAACCTTTGTATAATCTAGTGAAAAAAGATAGTAAATTTTATTTTGGTCCTGTCGAACTGGAAACCTTTGAAGTTTTAAAACGAAAATTGGTTGAATCACCGATATTAGCATTGTACGATCCAAATGATGTTACAGAGTTGCATTGTGATGCAAGTTCGATAGGCTTTGGTGCAATATTGTTACAGAAAAAGAAGGATAAAAAGTGGCATCCATGCTTCTACTACTCTAAATGTACGTCGGAGGCTGAGTCAAAGTACCATAGTTTCGAACTAGAGACACTGGCTATTGTGTATGCGTTAAAACGTTTTCGAGTTTACCTTCAAGGCAAAAGGTTCAAAATTGTTACAGATTGTAATTCCTTGACATTAACGTTGAGTAAAAAAGAGTTAAACCCAAGAATTGCAAGATGGGCTCTAGAGTTACAGAATTACGACTATGAATTAGAACACCGAGCAGGCAAGAAGATGCTACACGTCGATGCGTTAAGTCGAAGCTCGAATATTCTAGTTTTAGAAGCTAACACTTTCGAAGAAGATTTGGTTATTTGTCAAAATAAAAATAGAAAGTTAGACGTAATTAGAAAGAAGTTGGAATTCACTGAGGATAGTTTTTATGAAATGCGTAATGGAATTCTGTATAGAAAGAGTGACAAAGGATTGATTTTGTTTTGCGTGCCTGAAGATATGGAAAATCACGTTATATATAAATACCATGATGAAATGGGTCACATGGGTATAGATAAAACAGTTGAATTAATATCAAAAAGCTACTGGTTCTCTAGAATGAAAGAAAAAGTAGGTGGTCACATCAAAAATTGTTTAAAATGTATAGTTTTTTCCTCAAAACAGGGTAAAGCTGAGGGACTTCTCCACAACATTCCAAAACCAAAGGTTCCGTTTGACGTTTTACACATAGATCATTATGGGCCGGTAGACAACTCTCGATCGAAAAAACATATTTTTGCAATTATTGATGCGTGTACTAAGTTTATTAGATTGTACCCCACAAAAACTACTAGCACGAAAGAGGTGATCCGATCTCTTGAAGACTACTTTAGAGCATATAGTCGACTAAAATATATAGTGTCGGATAGAGGAAGCTGTTTTACGTCCAATGATTTTAATGGATTTCTGGAAGGGCTAAATGTAAAACACGTAAAGATAGCTACAGGTTCGCCAAAAGCTAATGGCCAAATAGAAATAGTAAATAAAAGTTTGGGTCCGATGATAGCAAAATTAGTAAAACCAGAGGAAGGCATTTATTGGGATACAATTATAGAAAAAGTAGAATTTTTTTTAAATAATTCGGTTCATAGGACAATAGGTAAATATCCAAGTGTTATGCTTTTTGGAGTACAGCAAAATGGCCCAGTAATAGACCTATTAAAGGAAAGTTTTATTGAAGTTGAGCAAGGGTTAAAGAGAACAAATTTAGACGAAGTTAGAGAGAAAGCCGCTTTAAGGCAATCGAAACTACAACTATACAATAAAAATTATGCAGACAAAAAACGTAAAGAGGCAGTAAAATATGTTGAGGGAGATTACGTCATGGTAACAAATTTTGATTCGCATACTGGTGTAGCGAAAAAGTTGATACCTAAATTTAAAGGACCATATAAAGTTAGTAAGATTTTACGCAATGATCGATATCTACTTGAAGATGTGGAGGGTTTTCAACAGTCGCGAACGCCTTACAAAGGAGTTTGGGAGGCAGACAATTTAAAGCCTTGGTTTATAGGACGTAGGTTGTCAGATAACTAGGTTTCATTCTTGTAAGATCAGGAGATCTTATGGTCAGGACGGCCGAATTGTAGTAATATGTAAATATAGTTTGTAAGCATTATGTTATGTTATGTTATGTTACTCTCAGCTTTAAGTGTATTCATTTTAAGTACATGTGGCCACCCTATGTAATTCATTTGTTGATGAATATGGTCGCACAAAAAATGAAGGACAGAATAAATAGTCGGTCGAACAGAACGGACGCATTTTCATTTCGCTGCTACAATTATTATAAGCTTGTTAAGATTATTATTACAAACTGATAGAACTTTTTCTATTTTTTGAAATCTTAAAAATAAAGTCTTAAATCTAAAATTTAAATTTAAAGTAAAGTAGTTTGTGCAAAGCGTTTTTTGTATGTGGTAAAAGTGGGACACCACATGCGTGAGATTATGGGGTAGACTCCATACTACACATATATAACCAAGATTAATGAAAACAACACATAAACACAAAAATCGTATTTGTTGAAGAATTCTGATACAAACCAGAAAACATATGTTATAGAATAATACAATGCAGGACAAAGGCATGCGATCCATAAAAAAATTAAAGAAATCGTTGAATTGTGCAAAGTTACTATAAAAACCCCAAAAACACAAGTTAATAATATGTGATGAGTTAGAAAGGGCAGCAAGGTCCCCTTTTGCATTCCTACGCCACTGGTTTCTTCTAGCCTTCTTCAAACATGTATTTGAGAATCATGCAGATTTTAACGGAACTATCAGTTCCAACAATTGAAGCAGCTTTTTTTTGTCTAGTTACCAATACACT
The DNA here is from genome assembly GCA_963920525.1 of Dichetophora obliterata. Classification (NCBI taxonomy): domain Eukaryota; kingdom Metazoa; phylum Arthropoda; class Insecta; order Diptera; family Sciomyzidae; genus Dichetophora; species Dichetophora obliterata. Next base: position 180,992,017 of record OY986437.1, on the reverse strand, counting down.
AAGGAACCAAATGCAGTATGAAAGAAAACAGCGCATGACAGCGCAACTATTTAAACCTAATCAAAGATAAAAAAAATAAAAAAACAGGTTGATAAAAAATATTACATTTATTATATAAAACAATTTTTTGTTTAATTTTTTATTTTTTCAAAAAACTTTAACATTAAGCTTTCCAACGGTTGTAATACTTGTATGATCAATTTAAAAAAAGTTGAAAAAAATTCAATTAAAAACGTTCTTCATTTCACTGCTTATATAGGACTGTGTCTTGAGAACACTTTAGCTAACCACATAACTGAATCGTGTCAATTTTTTTATAAAATTTTCATTGTAGTACAAAATTTTACCTTTTCTTTTGAAAAAATCATTTATGAGACGCAAACTGTGCGGCACGCCAGTTGCAAAGTACACCTCACATTCAACGTCAAATTTTACATTGAAAGTACTTTTTTATCGATGGAGAAATGATTATTACTATTGCAAAAAAATTAAATAAACTCGCGCGGTATCTGAAGTCGGTGCTCCAGTTGCAAAGTACACCTCATATTCTCGCCTCGTACCATTGTTCTCTGTATTACAGTATAATATAAATTATGTTATAATTTATAATTATACTTCCAATTTCGGGACTTAAAAGCAATTTCGGGATTTCGGAATTACTAATTAAGAATCTGGGGATCCCGGGATTAGTCCCGGGATTTGAAAAACAGATAAAAAGTAATTTATTTAACAAAAAAAGAAATCGTGTGCAAGGTACGAAAGTTATGCTATGTTCATACTGAGAGCTAAATGCGCGGTTACGAAATCCACATACGGCCCTTTACTCGTTATAGGAGTAACAGGGACAAATATATATACTCAAGGCTCTAAATGCGCATTTAGCTCTCAGTATGAACATAGCATTAAAAAATGTTTTTAATAAAAAGTTGTCCAAATTAATTAAAAAAAAGGTGAATTCTTTGAAAGGTGAATTCTTTGGTAGCAAAATTTCCAGCCGAAGAGAAACTCTGGGACTCAACACTAGTAGGTGGAATTTTTATCAATCATATCTTTGAAGCAGATTACTGCGAGTGCCACCATTTAAATATATTTTTATTTCATTTTTGAACATTTGAGGGAAGTTTAAATTTTTTTAAAAGTTTTTCCTCGAATGTCAAATTAAAATCTGGTATTTATGCAATTTGAAGGCAGTCTCGGGATTCCGAAAATGCCGGGATTTTCGGCCTTTTAATTTCGGGATTGTCGAGACAGGAAAAAATCCGAGATCCCGGTTTGGAAACCTTATTAATTTGGAAAAATGATGAACAATGAAGGTACAATTTAATTATTATTTAATTAGATAATACTATTTATTAAAAAATCCATCTATTCTTTACTTCAGCTGTTGCAGCAGTTGTGCCCTTTGTATCACCAATCCATGCCACCAATCTCACTATTAGTAAGACGCCGACAAAAAACATAAAACCATGCCTGGAAATTAGTCTAAATTGTTTCAATCCTTCCAATTTAACAAAACATTTAAGAAAAAAAAAACACTAAATTTGCAAAAAGTTAATGCAAGTCAATTACATGCAATGAAAATACCAGTAGTTAATGAGTTATTGAAAAAAAAAATCTGTGATTCCTGCCACTAAAAAGCTATAATGATTAAAGGAACTTTAAAAAAATCATTAAATGATTACAGTCTAACTTCAAGAGTTGGAAACAAAGTAATTCACTTTGTATGAAAAAAAAAATATTCTAAAAATTAGTAAGCAAAGACTGATATTATATTTAGTCAAAAAAATGTACGTGTAGAATACTAATGAATTAAAATCGTAATATATCGTTTGCCCCAATTTTTTATAAAGCCTCATTTATTAATAAATAATATTGTACAATTAAAAATGTAAAGCATTCTATATATATATATATACTGTTGGTCATATAATACTGAGAACAACATTATGAGGCGAGAATATGAGGTGTACTTTGCAACTGGCGCGCCGACTTCAGATACCGCGCGAGTTTATTTAAGTTTTTTGCAATAGTAATAATCATTTCTCCATCGATAAAAAAGTACTTTCAATGTAAAATTTGACGTAGAATGCGAAGGTTATATTAAAAACACGCTAAGTATTTATTTAAACATTTGAATTGTGTATAACAATATGAAATTTTTTACAGATTTGTTTTAAACTATTTTTTTTCTTTAAATTCACTGTTTTATCTTCAAAATGAAACACAAAAGTTGTCCCTAGCTTAAAAAGAACCGAAGTTATGAATTTTTAAAAATTAGTCTCCAAGGCAAAAATTATGAAAATCTCAAACTTTTAACCCTCCCTTTCTCTATTTTTTCGATATAGAACCCGTAAAATTTTTTTAGGGCAAATCAAAAATGTGGTGTTTAGAATGGTGTTCGGTTTGTAACAGAATGACCCATATATATAAAAGTAAATGTACGTTTGTTGGTTTGTTTGTTTGTTTGTTTGTTTGTGTGTCCTGAATACATTTTTACACCGTTCATCCGATCGCTATGAAACTTTCCAAATTGGTTGTTCGCATTCATGCGCAGGTTTTAATCGTAGTACGGACAGCGTTGGAAAAGGGGGAGTGGCACTTCCCATACAACCCAAATTTGAGATATCGAATAGATTTTGAGTTATAGTTCGCCCATCCATGGAATTTGGTATTCGACCACAATTTACACGTGCTGTTTTACTGATAACATTTTTTGGGCGTTGGACAAGGAGGCGTGGCAACCTAAATTTGAGACTTTGAATAGCTTTTGCCAAGGGCGTCCGCAAGTTTTGTTCTAGGGGGGAGGAGGGGGGAAAAGGCATAAAGGAGTTTAGAATGCACATAAAGAAAATGTAATCTATATAATTATATTTTCTGAGATTTTTTGTACGTATTTTGTTATCATGATACGCCGGCTGACGCTTTAACACATAAGATAATTATATATATTTTCGTATCATGCCCGAAATATTATCAAATTTAATTTTTTTTTTCATGTAATTGAAAACACTTTTTTCTCAAAAAATATTCTTAGTAATTTAGTAAATTAAATAATGGGGGGGTCTCCTTTGTCACTAAATAAAATCGTATTAATTACTATTTAGCCTCAAGTTTTCCTCTTTTCAAATAATAATACCAAAATTTCCAAATATTTTTTTTTTTTTAAATGAATGCAACCAGCTAGATTTTAAGCAATTTTTCCAGTTTTGGAGGCCTATAACTCATAAACTTATTGCGAGCGGCCTGAAATTTATCAGTTTTGGATTAAGGAGGTAAAAATCGCTATTATTGAAATGTTTCCCGCATGGACATCAACTGACTAATTTCTTTTTTCAACATGCATCAGTTCTAGCAGCATGCAAGTTATTAAAATCGAGTTTGGAAATATACTTAATATATGAATTATTAAAAAAATTTATTTTTTTTTAATTCAAAACGTATGAATAAATACATAAAGAGGTACATGTATAGATGGGTTTTGGGATCCATTCATTTTCTAAACATATTCCAGAATCTCTCTGCAAGTCTTGATTCTGAATCCTGGATGTAATATAAGCACGTGACGCGAAAAAATCCAGCAAATTCTCATGAAGTATAAAATAAATGTTCCAAATTGAGTTTCCTATTTAAACTGTGGTCATAAAAAAACTTTTGACCATAAGATATTCTAATGTAAAAGCGTTTTCTTAAAAAGAATTTGCCATCTATTTTTTTTAAAAGTTATTGCATGATTAAAATTTAGCCTACTTTTTTCAGAATCTAGATCACTACAATTTTCTCAAATTTAAATGCTGCAAGATTGTTAGCAATTTTATTAAGTTTACGAAAAATTAAAAAATTATCCAAATTGGATCATCTTTATGACAGAAAAACTATTTTTTTAAGCCGACTTTTGGGAAAGCATTTAGTTTTTAAATTCATTTTACTTTGTTTTCTTTTTGTGTTTAATTACCTTAAAACATAAATTCGCTTATCGTCCAAGTTTTTATGTGTTATTGGACCTTCGACTAATAGGGATATCATTCCTTATCATTCCTCAATTTCTCGTAAGAATAACATCGTAATTTCTTCCATTGCATTCGTAGTATTTACTAATGGCTTCGTACTATTTAGTATTAGTTGAGTTTAAAAAATTTACAACCGAAATCTTTCAGCCTGGTTTGTTGAACAATTACAGAGTATAAGGAAATGTATGATTGCAAGGTGGCCGTAGTGTATTGAAAGAGTACGTGGCCCGCAAGCTAAAAAACCGTGGTTCAAACCCCAGCTTAGATAAAATTATTGTTTTAACGAAACCTGAATTTTAGCCGAAACCGAAATCCAAACCGAATATTCGGCCTTTTTATAATATTCGAACGAAACCAAAACCGAAACTGGTTGAATAGCCGAAACTGGCCGTAACCGAAACCGAATATTCGGTCGGACACTAGATAGAATGTTTTTTTTTTTGTAATTAGTAAGGAGCTGTAAAATTGGCATTCATATTCAGAATTTTAAGTACAACTGAATAACTACATAAAAATCATTCAATGAATGCAAAATTGATTTATAAATAAAATTTTTAATTCACATTCATTTTTACAAAAATGATTTATTACTCATTTCAATTATTCATTTTCGTTATTGAGAATAATAAATTAATTTTTTATTAATTTGAATACTATTCACAAAGAATTTCAGAATTTTCAATTATTATTTTTTATTCATTATTTGTTTTTTATTCGCTACTCATTTTTTATTCATTATTCATTTTTTATTCATTTTTTATTAATTTTTTATTCATTTAATTATTAGCCATTACTTAAAAATGAATAATGAATAACAAATGAATAATGAATAAAAAATTATTAATAAGTAAATAATGAATTATGAATAACAAATGAAAAATGAATAAAAAAGTAATAACGAATAAAAAATTAATAATGAATAAAGAAAGAATAATTGAAAATTCTAAAATTCTTTGTGAATTGCATTCCGTGTAAATATCATTCACATGAATAAAAAAATTATTCATTATTCTGAACAACGAAAATGAATAATTGAAATGAATAATTAATAATTTTTTTAAAAATGCATGTGAATTAAAAATTTTGTTTATAAATCAGTTTTGCATTCATTGAATGCATTCTTATTTTTATTCACAGATTCACTTTTTTGTGTATAAAATCAAATTGATCAAATCTTTTACAGCCCTGGTAAATGTAACAAATGTATTTGTACAATATACATTTGTTTTTGTACGAATACGAATAAAATATTTGTAATATGTACCAAACTACGTCCAATCTACGAATCCTATTCGTGGCTGAAAACTACGAATAAAATTCATAGAATGAACTCAGTTATTAGTAATATTTACACACAAAACTTTTTTAGTGTAAGAATTCGTATTGAAAAGTGGCTGTGAAACAAGGGTAAATGAAATGGTATCGTAACTTATCACTGCGACGGGTACAACATACTATTTAAAAATGCATGCATGGCTTAGGTCAGTTTTATTTATAAATATATTTTAAAAAAATTTTTTTTGAGTTCTTAAAAATATATTACATTTATAATGAAAATATCGTCATATAAAATCAAAAAAGCCGTAAGTTATAATAAATTCAAAGTCGACCTTTTGATTGACCTTATCAAAATACATGTTCCGGCTTAATTTTACACTCCTTCAAATAAAAACGACGTTTTTATTAAAAATTTTCTTAAATCCCTAAGTTTGAGCGTAACATACAACTACAATTACAATTTAGAAGGTTTTTTGACTCTCCCGTATAATTTTTTAATTATAGCTTACGGCTTTTTGATTTAATATGAAGATCTTTAAAAAATTCACTGCCTAGGGGGCAAGCGCTCCTCCTTTTCCCCCCTGTGGACGCCCACGGCTTTTGCGTTATAATTAGCACAGCCTCGGAATTCAGTATTCGATGACAATTTACACGTGCTGTTTTACTGATTACATTTTATGGGCGTTGGACAAGGGGGCGTTGTACAAGGGGGCATGATACATCCCATAAAATGCAAATTTGAGATATCGAATAGCTTTTAAGTTATAGTTCGCACAGCCTTAGAAAGGGGCGTGGCACCTCCCATACAACCCAAATTTGAGATTTTGAATAGCTTTTGCGTTATAGCCTCGGAATTCAGTACTCGACGACAATTTGCTCGTGCTGTTGTACTGATAACATTTTATGGGCGTTGGACAAGGGGACGTGACATCTCTCATACAACTCAAATTTGCGATATCGAAAAGCTTTGTAGTTATAGACCGCACAGTCTCGGAATTCAGTATTCAAACTCAATTTACACAAGAGGTTTTACTGATAACATTGTACAGTGTTTAACAAGGCGGCGTGGCACCTCCCATACAATCAAAATTTGCGATATCGAATATCTTTGGAGTTATAGGTCGCACAGCCTCGGAATTCAGTTTTCGAACTCAATTAACACATTGGCAACGGGGGCGTGGCAGCAACGCGCCGGGTTCAGCTAGTTTTCAATAAAACGTGTCTTCGTTGTTTATTATCCGATTTTAATGAGTGAGGTACCATTGAAATGGTATTTTAGTGACCTTGTTGAAAATTTTTGACGTATTTGCTACCAACTGTTCCTAAAAAGGCCACTTTTTTATAGTTTCTTTTTTTTTATATGAAACATGATTTTATTTTTTTTTAAATTTTTTTTTCGACAACGGAGCTAACAAGACATAGGTCTTATGGCAAGCACCGTAACATGTAGATGATGTACTTATTGACAATTATTTTAAAATTCATATACACAACATTAATTGAATATTATAAAAATTTTAAAATATATATACTAAATATTAAAATTTAAATTAAAGAATAGAGATATGAAAGAGTGAAAATTTAGATAAAACATTATGGATTTTACAGCGTTCAGAAATGTTCACTCATGTAACAGAAATCTCCAACATAAATGTAAATAAACACTATTTGAAGCACACAACACACAATTTTATTTTAATTTCCTTTTTGTGTGTAACGGAGTTGGCGTGTTGTTGATCATCCAACATGAATTCTTTGTTTTAATATTTGCTTGTGCGTCACAAACTCAAACTCAAACAAAGATCGACCTCAACAATTCTCTGTGTTTCAATTTTACACTTATGTTTGCGTCAAAATGTTCATGTTAGAGAATTCATGCCTTTGTGAATACCAAAACAAAGACAATTTTTCCAACATGAACAAGTGGTGTTTGCGAAATTGTCTTTGTTTGTGTCGGTCATGAAGACAAAAATATATGCAATGACTGGTTTTTTCCTATGCATAAATCGATCACTACTGTCGTGTGACATAAAAAACAAATGCTGTTCTAGTTGCTGTGCAGCATATTGAACTGGTTTTTGGCCAAATATAGCAAATTTCGGCGTCAATTAGAAAATATTTCGCATTGAAATAGTGCCAGTTGCAAATAATTCAAAGAAAAGCAATGCAAAGGCAATGTTTTGTTATAAAAATACGCGACTTTTAATGAAGAAACAAAAAATTTACTTGTCCCGTTGAAACTTGCAGAAAAGAACTAGCTAAGTGCAAAGTGTATTTCGAATTTAGTTGAAACGCATCTCAAAAATGTAAAGAAAAAAGTCGCAGTTATTAAATAAAACACAATCTTAAACAGAGCAGATTTTATAAGATGTTGTATAGGATTAGTATAAAGTATACAGTACATAAAAGATTGGAAAATTTGCATAAACACCATTGGTATGGGACCATTTTTTTTTTATTTCGTTATTTATTAAAAATAAATATACTGTAGATATAGTCAAATCTCCGTGCCCCCCAGTGGTATGAAAGGTACTTGCTAAGAATATTGAAACTAAAAAACTAAATCATACTTTATATAAACTGGATGAGATCCAATTTATGAATGTTCATACAGGCATTAAAACTACCCGAAAACTACAACATAAGTAGTTCTATCATTATGTAAAATTGGTCGCTGAACCTGAGTTCGTACTCAGATTTGAAATCAACTTAAGTTTGCGGTTGCAAAGGTTTTATGTGCAAACAATCGAGTAATATCTAAAAAGTCAAAAAAATGTTCATATGTTTTTCAATTTCAAATTTAAATCGCTTGATGGTCGGGTAAATAGTTTCCAAATACTTGATATTTTTATTTTTATTGTTTTTACATCGAAAGGAATGATTTTTCAGCCATCTATCTTAAGAAAAGTATTTTAGAAAAATAAGGTCACCCTTAATATGCATATGTATTTAAATCGCTATATCTGGGGTTGTGGTATTCCGATTAAGTTCGTTTTGAGCATGGTAGATAGATAATTTGTTGTTTTTTAATTATATTGTAAAATATATTTTTGTAAGATTTAATATAAAGTATAAAAATTTAATTAACTTTTTTGACAGCCCAAATGAACGCGCCATAAATTTTTACAAAATACTAAATTCTCAAAAGAATGGACCGATTTTTTATAGGTTTTATATAAATTTTACGGGTCAAGGGCTTAAATAATTTATAAAGGTACAAAAATACCTTAATGTCATTTACCTTGATCACGGGCATAAAAAACCGTTTTCATTGAATTTTTAGACATTTATTTTAAATCGTAAAAAAATTTACTGTACAATTAAAGAACAAACAATTATCTATCCAACAGGTAAAAAAAAAACTAAATTGGAATAGAACTACTTCAGATATAGCGGTTGAAGCAACACAGACATTGAAAAAATTTTGATATTGTTCACAATTTTGACCGAAAAATTGAGTGAAAAAATTCAATATATTCGCATTGATTTGCTCCTGGCAACCGCAAACTTAAGTTGATTTCAAATCTGAGAACGAACTCAGATTCAATGACGAATTTTACATGATGATAGAACTATGTTGTAATATTCGGGTAGTTTTAATGACAGTATGAAAATTCATAAATTGGAACTCATCCAGTTTAAATAAAGTGTGGTTTGGTTTTTTTAGTTTCACTTTTTTTATGCAAGTACCTTTCATACCACTGGGGGGCACGGAAATTCAGCAGCAATGTAGGATTTGATATATCTACTGTATATTTATTTTTATAAAATAACGAAATAAAAAAAAAATTAGTCCCATACCTATGTTGTTTATGCACATTTTCCAATCTTTTATGTACTGTATGTTGACTCCCAGAATATGCTTGTCTTGCCGACTGGCAACGTCAATTTTTAAAGAAATCATTTCGTTTTTTGTAATTTCCGCTATTGCTCTTTTTATCTGTTGGCTGGAATCGCCAAGCATAGCCGATATATTTCTTGAGTTCATTGTAGTGTCAAACTTTTCTTCATAGGGCTTTATTTGGTGAATATATTTGGCAATTCTTGACATTTTCGTATATGGCAGTAAGGCTGTCTAAGGCAGGACAACGCCTGCCAGGGAATACTGTATTTATTAAATGTGCATTAATGTGAGTTTTATTTAAAAAAAAAACTTTTTATAAGTGCTGCCCTTCTTGACGCAAACACTCTTCCCATCTTTCATGAATATTTTCTCCTCAAATTTTACTTTCAAAATGTATCTGGCATGCGTACTAAGTTGAATGCTATACATTCCTTTTGTTCTGAAAGCGATTATGATGTTGTTATACTGGTGGAAACTTGGCTAAATAAGTATTTTTTTGATGAAGAGATTGCTGATCCTAAAATTTTCCAAGTATACCGGAAAGATCGATGCCCTATTTTGACTGGGTACTCTAGAAGTGGTGGAGTTCTGATTATTGTTCGGAAAAAATTATGCTCCTCGTTGTGCAATATAGATACCGTGGATGGATTAATTGATCAGGTCTGCATCTCCATTCTGCTTCCAAAAGGGAAAATGATTGTCTGTGCCTCTTACATTCCGCCTAACAGTGCATATGATATTTATGATGCTCATGTCAACAATATTTTATCATTATCTACAATTTATGGGGAAGATCATTTCTGTGTTGTTGGTGATTTTAATCTAAGCAATGTAAACTGGGCCTGTTCAACGGATAATAACACTTGCGTGCCAACAACTGTAAACCAAGCACATGAAATAAATCTCATCGATAATTTTTTTAGTATGGATTTGATTCAAATGAATGCTATTTTCAATAAACTATCTAAATTGCTAGATTTAATTTTTATAACTTAGTCCCTTAATTATGATTTATTTGAATGTCCATTTCCTATCTGATTCGACTGCTCATCATCATTCTGCGCTTTCCTTTAATATTAAAATTTATGAATTCTTGAGTATTAATAATTTAGAACAAAAATTTTATGATTTTAAAAATTGCAATTTTGTGACTATAAATCGGCTCATAAACGGTATTGATTGGGAGTCGCTTTTTGGTAGCCTTGAGTCTTCGAGCTGCTATGATATCTTTCAAAGCAATTTCATAAATATACTTGCCAATAACATTCCTTTAAGAAAAAAAATCCATAAGCTCCCTTGGTACACTAAGGGTTTAAAAAAATTGAAGAATTTGCGCAATAAATTTTTCAATAAGTTTAAAAATTCTAGAAAATTTGAGTACAAGGTAAAATATGAACACTTTTCGCGCGAATTCAATTTTTTAAACAAATTTCTTTATAAACAATATGTTCTTAGCATAGAAAATCGCATTCAAACCGATGCTAAATCTTTTTAGAGTTTTATCCAATCTAAGAAAGGGTCATCTAATATTCCTTCTTCAACGTTTTATAATGGTATAAATTCATACTCTGTAAATGACACAGTACAATTGTTTGCAAATTATTTCAAATCAAATTTTGTCAGAAATCCTGATCCGATCAGCTCACATGTTGTTGATAATGTTGAATCGTGTATACATTTTGGTAGTCTTATGGTTACTCTTTCTGATGTTGAAACTGCTATTGGTAATCTCAAAAACTCCGCAAAATGTGACTTAGACGGTTTTAGTCCTTTTTTGCTAAAAAATTGTGTGCAATCTTTATCTTTACCTATATACATAATTTTTAACAAATCCCTTAAAGCAGGTGTTTTCATTGATAAATGGAAGGTTTCGCTCATAACCCCAGTTTTTAAATCCGGCAATAAACATGACGTCCTAAATTACAGACCTATCTCTAAGTTAACTAATAGTTCCAAGCTCTTTGAGAAAATAGTAAAAGATAAAATGTACTTTGCATTAAAAAGTGTTATTTGTCCCAATCAACACGGCTTTGTTTCTGGTAGGTCAACTACAACAAATCTTAGTGTATTCACAAATTACTGCATCACCACAATTGAAAAGCGGTACTAGTTGGATGTCATTTACTCCGACATATCCAAAGCCTTTGATAAACTATCACATGAAATTTTACTACTCAAGCTTGCCAAGATTGGCTTCCATTCTACATTTCTTTCTTGGTTGGAATCTGACCTTTCAAATAGAGTTTCATATGTAGTCATTGAAAACGTAAAATCACTTCCTTTTTTATCAACTTCAGGGGTTCCTCAGGGTAGCATTCTTGGACCATTACTTTTTGTCATTATTATAAATGATGTTTCCAAATGTTTTAATAATGCCCAATTTTTACTTTATGCAGATGACTTAAAAGTTTTCCGTAAGGTTAAAAATCAATCGGATGCTTATCGTCTTCAGGCTGATCTCGTAAACGTTTTTTCTTGGTTTAATCTAAATCAATTGTCACTAAACCTTTTAAAATGCTTTGTTGTTTCTTATTATAAGTTAAATTATCCTATATCGTTTGATTATACCTTAGATAACACTAAGCTTGTAAGGTTATCCGAAATTCGTGATCTAGGCGTTATTTTTGATTCAGGCCTTAGTTTTAGCTGTCATTTAAACCATATTATCCCCAAAGCATATTCCCTATTAGCGTTTGTTAAGCGAAATAGTACCGGCTTCTCTGACCCATACACATTTAAAAATTTATATTCGTCCCTCGTAAGATCTAGCCTTGAGTACGCTTCATTTATTTGGAGCCCATTTTATTCAGTGCATATTACTAGATTGGAACAAGTTCAAAAAAGATTTTTGAAATTTGCTTTACGTTCAATTAATTTGTCGTATCCTCTTCCGTCCTATAGAACGCGTTGCCTGCTTATTGGTCTGTCTTCTCTTGAAGCTAGAAGGTTATTGCACAGTATTATGATCATTTACGATTTGATCAACGGGAAGATCATCTGTGAGAAGTTACTTGAATATCGTTTAATATTCCACAAAGAATGCTTCGTAACAATGATTATTTTTATATTAATTGCCATAGAACCAATTATGCTATTAATGAGCCTATTAATAGAGTACTTATAGCTATAAAAAGAATGTATAATAATAACTTAATTGATTTTTCTATGCCTAAAAATGCCTTTAAAACTACTATTACTCTATTGTTAAACAGATTATAATTTTGTTCCTATTTTATATCCTGATTTGTTATTGTCTGTAAGGATAATTTTTCCATAGACGGAAATAAATAAAAAAAAATAATAAATAAAATAAAAAAACACGTTGGCAGAGATTACTTAAAATTTTCGCGATTTAAGTGCGAATATTTTTCTCTCAGTTGCACTGTAGTGGTAAGTTGGTTCCAGTTTACGACACTCTTGAGATAGCCCCAAAAAAAGAAGCCACATGAAGTCAGATCAGGTGATCTTGCTTGCCACGGTATATCACCACGCCAAGACATACCCTGAAAGTCACTAACATCTTATCGGAATAATTTAATCTTTAATGATAGTCTCTTTCGATTAATTTCTGGGTTATCTGTGTATTGTAGGGATGAAACCTGAATTTCTTTTTCATTATTTTGTGCAATGTTGATCTGGCGATACCTAAAGCTGACAAGCGCGCACTAAATGACATGCTTGGATTTTGGTTAGTAGAATAAGGAAGACAACGGATGTTTTCTTCAGTAGATACAGATGGAACTGGGCTATGGTGAGGAGCAGGTTGACCTGATCTTGAAGCTATCAATCTTACTTCCCAATATCAAATCAAGGCTTTTGATGGCGTATGTCTTATTCGTGGAATATTGTAACGTTTACAGAACTTACAATTAAATAATAGAAAATTGCTCGTAAAGAATGCTTCGTAAAAAAATAAGTGTGCGATGCTCTCCCGACAAACGATCCATCGGTACTAAATAACTCACAACGGTAGCACTACTAATGCCTGAACCTACGCACCTGTAGCTGCCACCATTCAAAAGTAATAACTGTTTACAATAGGAAAATTTCCACCGGACACCCTGCACAAACCGGGGTAAATATTTATACCATGGGTTTCTACTTTGTAAGATGGTTTTGAAGTAGTAATCTGACTCTTTGCATGCATTTATGTCTTTTTTCACGCCAAAGAGAATGGTAAAGAGCAAATTCTTAACTTAATAAACACTAATCAAAACATTGTTTTTAATTGTGACGGTTGTTTAAATTAATCAAGTTATTTTAAGATTTATAACAGATTTTAAGATTTATTACAGGTTAATGAGTGTAAAAATAGTTAAAATAAACTACTAGATTTGGTATTCATTAGTAAAAATATTAATTTCAATATAAGTGAGTCTGGTTTTCCCATATCTCCGTTTGGAGAAAATGACCAAACTATGCCTTTAACTCGCCAATGTTTAGATCTATGCTGGAGTTTAATAACTGCATGTTATACTGCAACATTGATTCTGCTAATTTACATCATATTCCTTTAACTATAGGAATAGAATTTTATGAATTTCGCAATCTTGAGACTAACAGCCCTATTCTGGCAAATTAACAAATTGTTAACCAGTATTTTGAATATTTCTATGTGTTTTTTGTAATTTTTTTATTTCAAAACAAAATATGAAGCTCAAAAAAAATTTTTTTGATAAAAATTGTCAACTGCTTTTCAGTTATTGACAATTTCATTAAAAAATTTTGTTTTTTGAGCTTTAAATTTTGTATTGAAAACAACAAACACATAGAAATATTCAAAATACTGTTTAACAATTTGTTAATTTGCCAGAATAGGGCTGTAAAATTGTTTATGAATTTTACTTTAATTTTAATGCTTGTGATTTTAATCTTTTGAATTATTTATTTAATAGCATAAATTGGCATAATGAATTCTTTAATCTTAATGCGCAAGACTGTTTATCATTATTTAAATCTATCATTTTAATGATCTGTTGTGAGTATGTTAAAACAAAAATTTATAATTTTTTCCTAACCAACCGATTTTCAAATTTAAAACGGGATTTAAAAGAAGACACACAAGGCTATTTTGCTAAAACAACCTATTTATTTGAGTATTTGAAAATTAAAAAAAAATTAGGAATCTTATATATGGAAAAGTAATATAAAAATCCTTGAAATATTAGTTTTAAAGAATATATTTCGGTTGCTGTTATGTAAGAATTAAAAAAAAAGATCGCCTTTGTAGCTATTCAACACAAAGATACACAATGCCAGTGTGTGGATACTTTAAGTATGAAAATCATCGCAGAAAATTAAATATGTGCAAATCCACAGAAAAGTCAACCGTGACCAAAGAAATAAGAAATTTCTTCTTTGCACTGCTTAGACATAAACAGTCTCATAGCCTTAAAACTGTGAGTCTTACGTTTAAACTGTTAATGACATTTTTTAAGATAATTATCTGATCTAAAATTTTGCTATAAGCCGATTTGATGTCCTACATAGAGGAGCAGAGATATTGGCGAATGACCGAATTCGGTTAACTTCGAACCCGAATATCTTTCAGCGCGTACATGGTATCACAGGGAACTCATGGTTCCTGTCATAATTAACAAGACAAGATGTTAATTATGTCTTAATTAAGAGGTTTGAATAAAAAACTAAAAGTAAATTTTTGACTTAAGATTAACTAAAAATTTCAGTGAAAAATATGGCAATGAAATAGAAAAACCCTCGGGTAAAGTCAAAAGTTATGTCACAAAAAAAATAAGTATGTAGAAATATTTATTTTGACAAGTAGCTTCCAAAAATATATGAAGCCGTTGAGGTCAAAAATTCGTTCCACTCTAATGTACAAGTAATAAATGTGTTACATTATTTTCAGGCATATTTTTAATTACATTAGTAAGGTTTGTATTATTATGGTTTCTATTCTAAATAAAACACTGAACTTTGAAAAAGGGGAAAGAACGGGAAAACTTTAAGGGAAGAACGGGAATAACATATTGAAATGCATGGAAAAAAAACAGGAATGATCTTTCCCAAAAACTGGCAACACTGGCCGAAGGAAATCTTGGCTTTGGTAGAAAGCCTGTAAGTATCCGTTTTATTTCGTTGTACAAGCACATTGTACTTTTCAACCAAAATTAATGGTGTGTTATTTCTTCAGTGGCGACCATAGCCTAAAGATGTGTTGCCTGCTCTTAGTTGAGCAGAACCAAAGATGCACGCAAAAATCTATATCTGTAAAGTTTCATATAAATTTCATACAAAATGTACTGTTTTTTCTGTAATTGTGCTACAGGAGAGCCAAAACTGAACATTTTCCTTATAAAAGTATCACATTTTACTGTGTTTATAAAAGTATTTTCTGATTCATTCCTAAGTACATTTTTGTGTATTAAATGTTAAATTTTACTGTGTTCAAATGTAACTTTATCGTTTGCGCAAATGTGTACAATGCTAACCTTCCGTGTCGCTTTTACTGTGTTGACCATGAAATTTTGTTTTGATAAAACATTAATAAGAGATTTATTAGATTCATTGTTTTTTACAGTAGTAATCAACAATCAATCAATCAAATATATTACCTGGTTTATTTCTGAAATGCTCCTTTTATTTTTTTTAATGAAATAAAACAATTATTTATTTGGAAGTTTTTTTTTTTATTTTACATAAACACTAAAAATGCATTTTATAAATTATAGGGAAAGTCTTTTGTCCCAAAAAATTTTCTATTTCAAGCATCTTAACATTTATTTATAACATAACTATTTCCATTGCACTGTTTTACCATATACGTTACACCTTTTTGTTTCAATATTAAAACACCGTTTTCTTTTCTTGTTTTTATTTGTTTTCTTTGTTTGCAAAAATTATTTTATTTCTTGAAACTTTACTTCACTGATAACTGTGCTTTACTTGACGAACTTGACGCGAAAATAAAATTAAGACAAGCTGAACGCTTGAGAACAGGGTAGCTAGCCATTGCAGGTTGCAGCAGCTGTCATTTAAAAGTACTGTGTGGCTCAAGCAAAACTAAAAGGAAATGATATACTTTTTACTGTGCACACAACAAGTTTTTAAGACCTCGTACAGGAACTTTTGCTTTCACATTTTCATTAGTGGTACATATGGAATATTTCACTATTTTTCACCGCAAAATAAAATACTTACAACGTTATTTTGCGATGTGATTTCATTAAAATGACTAAAGTACTGTTTTCATGTGTAGTTTTTCTTGTAAATAAAGTAATATCTACGGACCATTTTTTTCCGTGTGGCAAAGATGGAAACTTAGGTCTTAAGTTTCCTGCTGGTTGGGCAGAACCAAAGATGGCAATTAAAGACTGGTACTACGCGTTTATGCGAAGCCACAGCCAACAAGAACTGCACGCTCAAAAGGATTTTGCAAGGAAGCAGTTCATGAATTTTTCTCAAACTTGCAAGAAGCAATTGCGAAGGCTCCAGCCATTCTCGATCAAACTAGAGCGTGGAACATGGATGAAACAGGACTGCCCACCGTACCCACGAACGCTGTGAAAGTCGTTGCCGAAAGGGGCGCTGTTGTGGGCCAGTTCTCCTCACCGGAATGACAAACCAATGTGACTGTGGCAGTTGCAATCAGAGCGTCTGGAAATACCATTCCGCCGATGTCTCTCTTCCCACGAAAGAATATAAGGAGTGTTTTCCTTGATAACGCACCACCGGATTCCATCAGTGACGCCAATGTTTCAGGCTGGATGGACACTGATCATTTCATCCTATATATGAAACATTTCATCAAACATACGTCTGCCGCCAAGACCAATCCATTGCTACTGATAATGGACAACCACATATCACATATATCCATTGAAGTTGTTGACTTGTGCTTATCCAACGGTATCAAGGTTGTAACTCTTCCACCACACTGCAGCCGGCAAATGTAGTCTTAAAATGTTTCGGTCTTGGGGCCCGTCAGGCGCGCGTTCGCTCAGATGTGTATGGAATGGTGTCAGTCGCATGTGGGCCGTGTGCTTGAAGTACACCATATGCAGGGCTTTGCTGATAGGCCATGGTGCAGGCCGTGACTCAGCGGAATAGCAAATCTGGTTTCGAAGCCACTGGCATCTATCCTCTGAACGCGAGCATATTCAGCGATGAGTACTTTTTTGCGGCAAACGTCTGGCCGAAGATCCGCCAACGTCTAAAGATATGCCAAATATGCTCGTTGTTCTTGATAATACGAACGTTGGCTCGAACAAGGAGGTCAGAAGGTGCTAGTATATGCAGCCTATCAGATTTGGCTTCAACTTCCACATCTTCTCTTCGTTCAACTTTAGCTGATATTGGTCCGATCAAATTTGCTGCAATTAAGCCGAAGTCAAATCGTGGCAGAAAGGCGATGAAGTTAGTCATCTTAGCTTCCCCTTAAAAACGTTCGGAGCTTCTTAAAGCAGCAAAGAAAATTATTAAGAGGAAGAAGAGGAGCACATCGCAAAAACCAACATGCAAAAAAGCCAAGAAACAGCGTCGTCGTCAGGAACCCTCTTCCGAAGAAGAAGACCGAGACTTCTGCTTGTTGTGCTCGGAATTGATGCCAAAAAAATTGAATTCGAACAACCCAATTCATTGCAACAAATGCGACCGTCCATATCACTTGAAATGTGTCGGCATGGGCAACCGTGGCTACTAAACCTGTCGAAATTGCGACTCTGACTTCGATATGAGCGATGAATAATAAATTTTCAGTCGGTTTTCACACATTTTTCATTATATTTTTTTATTCATTTTTGAGCCGCAAATAAAAGAATTTTGAATTGGATTCAATGACTTTTATTCAGTATTTTAGTTTCTTGCTGACTGAGGCCTGCCCGATCAGTTTAAACTGATTTATGTTGATATTTATAAATGAAAACGGACAGTTCTTTTGGTGAAACGCTTCACCCCACCATTTTTCAGAAATCTAAAACGATCATTTTCGAAGTATCCCCATAATTTTTGGCCGAAATCGAAAATGTTCAAATCCGAGCGCAAAGAAATTAAGAAAATTGTCAATTCTTGCGATTTAAGCCAAAAACCATTTGAAAATTATAATTGTTGGGGGTGCTGTGAGCCTCAAAAAAAAAAAAAACAGCGAAAAGCTTCACCCAACCGCACTCTATCAATCATTACATTTTGGTAAGCTGGCTACACGAGTTAGATAACGTGATGTTTGAATTTTTTAAGCATTGATGGCAGTGATAATGAATGAAGTTGAATTCATTTTTAAAGCTTTCGTTGGTGATGCAAATCTTTTAGTTATCTAATACATTTAATTTTATTTCATAGAAAAACATAAAACACTAATTTTATAGTTTGCAATAGAGTTATGCAGACCTTCAATTTAGACCTAGCGATCAATAAATAGGAAAATATGTATAAATATTCTGAAAAAAACAAACTGACCCTTAATTTGCAGTCATGTAAAATTATATAAATTATTGATAGCTTTGTTTATCCCTCCCAGAATAATCAAACAGTCCACAAGAGAGGATTTATTTATGAGCCCATGTGTTCACATGCATAAATCCAATTCTGTTTCCAACATTTTATGCTTTTGTTGAAAGCCCACAGAATATTTACGGACATCACACATTTGATGAAAATTATTAAATATTTATGGATATTATTTACTCTTTGACTTTTGTCGCCGGTTCTACACAAGAAAAAGCAAATAAAAAACCAGTTAAAGTTATATATTGATTATCCATAGGAGGTTTTGCACTGCATGTTGAAAGCATGAATAAAAAATAAACTCGACTGTGTGAGTGGATGGCTGGATAGATGCATGCATATATGAATGAATTGTCTTCTTGTTTTCCAACCACTATCATTTTCGAATAGAAAAGCATTCCGCAAGGAATTCTAGTGGTCGAGTTACACGCCTGCTGCAGGCAACCTCCACCTACCTAAGCGTAACACTCATCGATGATGTGCACATGCAGTGGTTCCGAATCTAGCTTATATTTTTCGTTAAGCTTTTCCTACTTCTTTCTTTTGGCACAAGAGAAATTTAAGCATGAAAAAGTATTGTTGACTCTTCCATGTTTTACGCTTAAACATGAAACGACCTAACCTAAACGATCAGTGAACTATGAGTGTGAAGTCTGAAATGTAGTTGACATGCGGACATCGCGTGCAGTGAAATGTACAGTAACCCTGGCACAGCTGCTGGTGGATAAAACATAAAAACTAAAGAAAAATGTTTATGACTTTTATGGATGGCTGGTTGTGTCTAGATGCTGAGAATTCAGTTGCAATATCTTTAAATGTATCCAAGTGGAGTTGCAGAGCTTCAGCAATGTAAGTCTTAAGTGAAGCTTAATCAAGAGAAAACTAAGTGCAACTTAAATTAAAAAAATAATTTAGAAATGCTTAATTCACGATATAATAGAATCATGCATGATGGACCATAATTGGATCCCTATATATTTTAGAAAAGAATACAGTTATAAGAAGAGCTATGACCTTTTATAACGGAAGGATTTAACTTAGTCTGCAATGCGCAGAGAGGATAGAATAAAATTGTTTGCTTTTCAAGGAGACTCAAGGAATAAGTTGGCGATTTAAGAAATCTTTCAAGCCAGTCATTTTTATTAAAAAGATTTTAATAAAAGGTGTTAATAACATTAATATTGTGGCGGCCTTAGCCTAGAGGGTAGAGTGCGTGGCCCCTAAGCTAAAGAACCGCGGTAGCCTAGGTTCAATTCCAGCTCAGACAGAAAGTTTTTTCAATTGAATTAATTTTTCTGTTCAGTCGTCACCTCTCTGCCGACAATGGCAAACCTCAGAGAGGAAAAATTGCCATGAAAAGCTCCTTGAGAACATAAGCCGTTTGGAGTCGGCATAAAACACGTAGGTTCAGTTCACAACACATTTAATAACACGCAAAACACAACTGATCAATAAAAGCTAGGTCAAAGTCCTTGCAAGGTCTGAAATGGCCAGTACATTTTTGAATTGGCTTCGTGTTCGTACCTGAGCGACGGTTGAGATTAGAAGCGAAGCCGTAATGCCAGTAGGTAAGTTTGGGAAATTTTTGATATCAAAATCTTTTAATGAGAAGACGACGTGTTATTTTTCATTCCTAAAAAGTAAAAATGTGAGCACGTTACAAAAATTGTTTAATTTGTGAAAAATTTGTAAATGAGAAAAACATATAAAAAGAAATATAAAAATAAAAAACGTGGTAATAAATTCTAATAAAATGGCAAGTGTAAGCAGCAGGCATTTAAAGCGCCTTATAAAAAAAAAGAAAGAGACGCTGCTTGGGCAAAAATAAAACGCAGTAATAAAGTACTGCAATCTGAGGACGAACGGGACGATGACAATGAGGACGACGAGGAAGGGAAATGTGATTAAGGTGACCACAATTTGTTAATAGAAAACAGACAGACAGAGATAAGTGACCAAATCAAATATTTTAAAATGAGACAAAAAACTTATCTTGAAAACACACTCGCACAGTGGTACAAAGAAACAAGACCCACGAAAAACTGTGCAGAAAATCTTTTAAGAAAATTAAACAATGAGCGTTTAAGCGTTGTAACGAACCCTTTTTCGTCCGTTACTAGTTTGCTGAAGTGAGCTCAGTGAGTAAACCAAGGGTTCTTACAAAACAATTTATCTGCTAACGATTCCAATATTTAAATGAGCAAGCCGGAGTTTTTAGTTTTCAACTGTAATAAAAATCTGTTTTTATTGCTACTTTCATTAGTATTTTCTTATATTAGTTTAATAATTATTTACTTAATTATACTGTAACATATGTATATATATGATATATATATATTATAACTTAATAAAGATCTTATGTTTAATAGCTTCTGACTTCTATACTGAACGGTCTGAAAATTTTTTCAACCGCGTTAAGACGATGACGTGTTTTTGATCGCTCCTTTCATTTCTGCAGTTAAGAGTATACTAACTTAAAGAAAACACATTTCATGTAATTGTGGTGCGGTTTATTCAAAAACTATTGAATAAACAATAAGAGTGAATAACAATAATATTAAAATTATATATAACATAATTATTATAGTGAGCATAAAAGTAACCAACGAAAAAAACATGAGCACATGAGCACAAGAGCAAAAGTCGCACTAAAACCAGTTTCCTCTCCGGCATCTAATAAAGGAGCGCCAGCATCTCTGGTTACTGAATCATCTGTGAGCAGCTTACTGCAGCAGTCGCAGCGTGAAACGGAGAAACAGATGGAGAAACAGAAGTAGTGCATAATTGCTGAGCTACGGTCGGCATTGAAAACCTCTGAGGACCGAGTTATGGAAAAATTAGGTGAAGCAACAGCAGAAATTATGAACCTTAAAGCCTCGCTGTCGTCCTTCGAAAAAAGAGTCTCAGCCCATGAGAATGTGTGTGGGGAATTTAAAGTAATTCAGTCTGAAATTAAAGATATTTGCAATAAGGCTTTCAGCCAAATAACAGACTGTGCATCAAAAATCGCGACTGGTCTCTCTGATATGGAAACCATTAGGACTGAACTAAGCATTTTGAAAGCGCAACTTGCTAAACAGGAAAATTTAGCTGTTTCTTGTGATCTGAGATTGCATGGTATTCCTTATGTTGACGGAGAAAATTTAATGTCTGTTTTTCATAATATATGTAACTCTATATACTCTATATACAGAAACGCTACTGATGGCATCATAATAGTTAAACTTGCGACTCTATATGATAAAAATTTTGTTTGGAGATCTGTGGCCAAATTAAAAAAGGTAATCGGTGTTCTCTGCGCTTGCATCACGCCGGGATAAATTCAGATGTTCCAATCTATGTGAACGAGAGTCTTACTAAAGCTAATTATGATTTACTTCAGGCGGCTGTAAGGCTAAAGAAGAGACAACAACTAACGGCAGCTTTTACTCTCCGTGATCTTGTTTATGTGAAGCTCACTGAATCAGAAGCTGCAAGACGAATTGATTGCATGGCTGAATTGCAAGAGATCATCACGTATCAAGCGACAGCTGAGCATAACAACAACAACAACAACAAAAGCAACAACAACAACATGGACTCAAATTGTACTTATTTTTTTCGTTCTGCTGGGGGGGCACAATAACTCACGTCAGCTCTCTCCACAATCTAAGCATACGGTGTATTTTAGGCTGACCATATGCTTCAGGCTGACCATAAGTATAGGTTTTTTTAAAATGTTTAATTTTTGTCTTTTTCTGTTTATTGTTTTAAATATTTTTGTATTAACTTCTATGTACGAGTATATCTCACATTTCTATTTAAATTGTTTATGTATTATAAAAAAGAACTTTATAAAAATTGATATTAAAAAATTGATGATGTTGATCATGAATTCTTTAAATAGCGTCAATAGTAGTTCCACTGACAACACAAATGCTTTAATTCGCGTGTTATGTAAACAAAAAAAAAAGGTTTAAATGTCTGTCACATTAATGCACAAAGTCTTGTAAAGAAAATTGATGAATTTAGATATATTTTTGAAAACTCTGATGTTCACATTATATGTGTCTCGGAAACGTGGTTCGTGCCAGATATGCTGGATGAATTGTTTAAAGTTAACGGTTATAAAATATTCCGAGCTGATCGCCTAAGCCATGCTGGGGGTGCTGCTATTTATGTGAGAAGCGAAATTAAATGTAAATTAAATTGTAAGTCTGAAATAGACAGTTCTATTGAATATTTGTTTGTTGATGTTATGTCTGGCACTGAAAAATTACTTGTTGGTTCCGTTTATAGGCCCAATCGTTATATCGACATGACCTCTTTTATGGAATCTGTTCAGTGTTTGTCCTTGTCTTATATGAATATTTTAATAGCTGGTGACTTCAAGTAACCTTTTGTCTGAAGATAATTTTATTAATGAGGTGATTTCCTTAGGCTTATACTGTGCTAATATGACTGAACCTACACATTTTTCTAGTACTGCAAATACTCTACTTGACCTTTTTTTATTAAACGACATTTCAAAACTTTTATTTTATAATCAACTTTCTTGTGCAATATTTTCTAAATATGACATAATTTTCTTAGCATATGACTTTCAATTGTGCAATAAACCGACTAGTTTCAGCTTTAGGGACATTAATAATATTAATTATGCACAACTAGAATCTGAAATTAATTTAATTGATTGGAATATAATATATTATACCTTTTCTATCGAGTAGCAAGTTGCGATACTGAACAGTTTTTAAAGTTACTTGTACGATAAATTTGTGCCAATTAAAACGAATAGCCAAGTGATCGCCCTTGGTTTAACGGTACTATAAAACTACTAATTGAACAACGAAACTCTTCTTACAATCGCTGGAAGCGGTTCAAAACTTCTGAACTCCATAATCAATTTAAGCAAAAAGAAACAAAGTTACTTGGGCTATTAAAACTGCTAAAACCAAATTTTATGAAAACAAATTCAGCAATGCTGTTGACAGTAAGCAGACTTGGAGTGTGATTCGGGACATTGGTGTCAGTAAGAAAACAATTTTATCAAGTGCAATAAATGTTGACAAGCTTAATCGCAGTTTCGTTAATATTCCTTTGCCTGTGATACTAACAAATATTTATAAAAATTTCATCTGTGATAATAACTGTGATATTAGCTTTAGTTTTAGTTGTGTAGACCAATTCGTTGCGTTAAAAAGTTTTTTGGCCATTAAATGAAACACTGTTGGTTTTGATGAAATTCATCCAATTTTTATAAAAGCTTTGCTACCAAGACTCTTACCAATATTTACTTTTATTTTCAATTCAATATTAACAAAATCGATCTACCCGTCTTGGTGGAAAAAAGCTAAAATAATTCCAATTGTGAAAACGGTTAATGAATATAGGCCAATTGCAATTTTACCATTTATTTCTAAAGTTTTTGAAGACTTGATGTGCAAGCAATTAAACAAGCATTTCTGCGATAACGGTCTTTTAACCGACCGACAATCCGGCTACAGGCCGAAACGAAGTTGTATAACGGCACTGATAGATGTAACCGAAGACATAAGAGTGCATTTTGATGCCGGCAAAGTAACTTTTTTAACCCTTCTTGATCACTCGAAAGCTTTCGACACAGTTGATCACGATATCTTGTCTTCTAAGTTAGTAAATATGTATAATTTTTCGATGCCTGCGTCTAATTTAGTTTCGTCATATTTACGAGATCGGTCTCAAGCGGTATTTGTGAATAATGTTACATCTAATTTTATCTCAGTTACTAGAGGTGTCCCGCAAGGCTCTCTGTTAGGACCATTATTGTTTTCTATTTATGTTAACGACCTGCCCAAAGTGTTAAACTTTTGTAAATTAACCATGTACGCTGACGACGTTCAACTATATGCAAGCTGCGGCTTAGACTCTATGGATAAGTGTGTCAAAAACATTAATGCTGAGCTCGACAAAATAAACGACTGGGCTCTTAAAACGGATTGTGTTTAAATAAAAAAAAATCGAAATGCATTGTCATTTATAAAAAGAAAATTAAACAAACTCTTATACCTTCACTGACTCTAAATGGATCGATCATTGGTTTTGTCGAAACCGCGAAAAACCTTGGAATTATTTTTAATAGACACTTGTCTTGGAACAATCACATAAACTGCACCGTTGGTAAAATTTACGGCACGCTCCGTACACTTTGGGTTACACAATATTTCACTCCTTACAATATTAGAGTTCTCTTAGCAAAAACATAGAGTAGAGGGGGTAATGTCGTGCACTCAACTTTAAAGTGCTCGTAAAGCCGTACATGACAAGCGAATACAACGAGTAAGCATCCGATCGAAAGATAATTTGGTTGGTAACATTTATGTGTAACAATATTCGTGTAGCATGAAATCGTGTTAGTAGAAATTAAAAAAAAAATGTGCACGACATTACCCCCCTCAAAATTTGTGGGGTAATGTCGTGCATTGTATTTTAAAGGTATCAGAATGTGTGAAAAACGATAGGTAGTGGTTCGATTCAAGAAGATATAGCATTATTGTTTATTTATTTATTATTGTTAATTATAAGGCAATATACACAAGTCCGAAATATGATCAAAAAATACAATTTTATGAAAAGAAAAGTGAAAATAGGCAATTTGCTATATGAAACACGGAAAGAAAAACAATATTTTTTCAAAAAGTGCTTGACATTGAGAAAAAATTTTGGAAAATTTTATTTTGATTGTAGCGTTTTGTTATGGCTTCACGACTCCCTTGGTACACCTAGTGGGCGACCGCGTTTCCTTCCCTTTTCTTTTCTGTATAGTGCACGACATTGCCCCACATCAAATGCATGACATTGCCCCAAAGTTCGTTTTCAAGGTTGACTTCGACAAATCGATAAAGAACAAAAATTTTTTCGATCACAATACATCTTTTTTTTCGGCGGAAAATTTGCTTTAAGAAAACACTTACCTGGTATATTTTCCTGCGAGACAAATAATTTTTCTGATCCGATAAAAAACACTTTCGTCATCCCGAGAACGTGCGATTTTTAAAAAACGTCGCACATATTGCCCTTACACATGGATATTGCTAGTATTGTATGCATGAGCTCTGTAGGTCAGTAGGCCCATACCTTACCAACGGCTGGTATATCATTCAATTTTTTATGCTAAAAAAGCCAGTGCACGATATTACCCCCTGCACGACATTACCCCCTTCTACTCTACTTAATTCCTACTTTACTCTATGGTTGTGAATTATTCGCTAATTGTGACTCGTTAAGCAGACATAAACTTAACGTTATTTATAATAACATCGCACGTTATATTTTCGGAATTAGGCAATCTGATCACATTTCCATGTTTTCTAGACAAATTTTCAGTGTGGCTTTCGTCAATTTATTAAAATTCAAAACACTTGTGTTTTTACAGAAAATAATTGTTTACAAGGAACCTAAATATTAACATGACCGACTACGCTTTTCCAGATCTAATAGATCTACTCAATTAATTCAATTAAGGCATACTCATCTGATTTCAGAGCGACAATTCTATATTAATTCTATTCGTCTGTGGAACTGTCTACCTACTAATATTAAAACTCTTAATAATCCTGTGCAATTTAAAGCTAAACTTTATAATTATTTCTCTTCGTTGTAATATCTTTAATATTTTTTATTATCACTTATAGATTCTTAAATACTTGTTTATTATCAAAATCAGATTCGGCTTGCCGGACCTGACATGAGCTTTTTAATTTTTTTATGCATATAGGAACTTGTTTTAAGTTAATTTTTGTGAATTAATAATTTAATACTATATTATTTCGCCTGATCTTAAACCAAAATATTACTAATACTACATTAAGATTATTATATCGTTTGTATTAGGAAACGAAAATAAATAAACTAAACTAAACTAAACGGTGGGTAGACGTTCCTATGACTTCTATGCTGAACGGTGGGTACACGTTCCTATGACTTCTATGCTGAACGGTGGGTACATGTTTTCTATGACTTCTATGCTGAACGGTGGGTACACGTTCCTATGATTTATATGCTGAACGGTGGGTACATGTTTTCTATGACTTCTATGCTGAACGGTGGGTACACGTTCCTATGACTTCTATGCTGAACGGTGGAGACACGTTCCTATGACTGGTATGCTGAATGGTGGGTACACGTTCCTATGACTTCTATGCTGAACGTTGTAGACACGTTCCTATGACTGCTATGCTGAACGGTGGAGACACTTTCCTATGACTTCTATGCTGGACGTTGTAGACACGTTCCTATGACTGCTATGCTGAACGGTGGAGACACGTTCCTATGACTTCTATGCTGGACGTTGTAAACACGTTCCTATGACTGCTATGCTGAACGGTGGAGACACGTTCCTATGACTGGTATGCTGAACGGTGGGTACGCGTTCCTATGACTTCTATGCTGAACGGTGGGTACACGTTCCTATGACTTCTATGCTGAACGGTGGAGACACGTTCCTATGACTGGTATGCTGAACGGTGGGTACGCGTTCCTATGACTTCTATGCTGAACGGTGGGTACACGTTCCTATGACTTCTATGCTGAACGGTGGGTACACGTTCCTATGATTTATATGCTGAACGGTGGGTACATGTTTTCTATGACTTCTATGCTGAACGGTGGGTACACGTTCCTATGACTTCTATGCTGAACGGTGGAGACACGTTCCTATGACTTCTATGCTGAACGGTGGGTACACGTTCCTATGACTTCTATGCTGAACGGTGGGTACACGTTCCTTTAGCTTCTAACAGACTGATTTTCTTATGCCATCGAGTTGTCTTATATATGCTCTCGGTGTATTCTGTTTCGCCGTTCACGTGTTTTGTTTTCCCTGCCTGTGTATGTGTGACTGTGTACATGCCTTTGCATGTTTGTATGTGTGTATTTATTATTTATTATTACTACAATGAATTTATAATAATTTGTTATATTTAATACATTTTATATATATACTATATTTAATATTTACATTATATATTAAATTTATTTAAATTTATTAAACATTCACAATTCATTTACATTTAATTTCCTTTATACATATCATTTGTGGGGCACAAATTGTACAACAATTTGTGTCCTCACAGCGTACCCCGAACTGTAGCTAGCCTCATTAAATTAGAAAATCTAAAATTATTAACGCGAACGGTAGCGTGAGGCGTTTTCGTAACAATGTCGAAAAATAATCTCAATACCAATACTTTTATATAAAATGTGTTTTCCAAAATCTATTTGCGCTCAGGAGGACGACTACACAATGCACGTCTATGTCAAACAAATAAGAGCTGCATTCAAATCTGTAAAAAATCTGACCAAAGCTGAAAGAAAAAAGAAAGCTTCCATAAACAACAATTAATTTTTTCACTGTTTTCTTTCCTTTTTTAAATTAATATTCTAAACATTAAAACTATTCATTTTATTAATTTTCTGTTTGAGAAAAACCACAACGTGTTCCTTAATCCATAGGTTAGGTTAGGTTAAACCGGATGCCTTCGTGAAGGCTCACATAGACCAATTCAGGTCCTTAGTGGTACCGGTAGCGAACAAAAGGAACCTTTGTGTTTGTTTTTAAAAGTCTTTAAAGATTTTCGTTGAGTTCGCAAACCTTAGGAGGGATTCAAGAGACACCCTGGCTACATCTTTAAGCGACGGGAATGTAGATGAGCCTAGGTATTTTAGTCTCAATCTAAGTAGGGCGGGGCATGTGCATAGCAGGTGCTCCAGGGTCTCCATTGTGCCCGGTTCTTTGCACTTCCTGCAGTTGTCATCCTTGGTGATGCCAAGCTTCCTCGCGTGGGCTGCCGTCATGCAGTGACCAGTGAGCATGCCCACTAGTGTCCTGTAATCTTTGCGCGGGCGTGCCAAGATAAACAGAGTTCGTTTTTCGCATTGTGCATTGCACATGATTTTCGAGATTTTGCACGATGTCGTATCTTTCCATCTACGATTCACTGCTATTGTGGCTCTTCTTTCGAGGTTCCTGTACAACTGTTGTAGCGGAGTAAGTACATGTTCTGCGAGTTTTGATTCCAGCCCGGCGCCTTCCTTTGCTAAACCATCTGCCATCTCGTTTCCCTCAATGCCCTGGTGGCTAAGGACCCACTCTTTTCGAAGCGCATAGTGCATCTAGTGCATCTCTGCCAGCCAAGACACTTTTGGACTTGATGCCAGCGGAGCGCATGGATTTGATCGCCGCTTGACTGTCAACGAAAATGTTGATGTTAGAGTGTTGTGTGTCCATGCTGAGGGCCTAGAAGATACTGCAGTGGTTCGGCAGTTTATATGGCTGCCTTATATTAGGCTCTGCGCAATACACCACCGCACCTACCCCCGTAGGCATTTTGGAGCCGTCGGTAAATATGTTGACCGCCTGCTGTGCTTGTTCTTTACCTTTGCACCAGTCCTTTGGTCCCAGAAGAGTTCGTACCTTGGAATTGACTATCATGCGAGGCACCATGTAGTCCGTGCTACTAGGTAGATCCTTTCCGATTGTACAATGTCCAAAATTTTGAATGTGCATGTTACCTGCTGCCGGTCCATCTAAGTACATCTTTGAGTGTGCTCTCCATTATGGAGCTTACCATTGATAGACATTTCCCTACTATAATAATGCTTATGTCGTCTGCATAGGCAGTTATCCTCGGGGCTCTACCTGCGAACTTTTTGAGTAGTTCATTAACTACAAGATTCCATAGTAGTGGCGAGAGGACCCCTCCCTGGGGTGTCCCACTGCGAGCTTCCCTTACCATGGATTTAGTGCCCCACTCAGCCCGCACCTTTCTGCAGCTTAGCAACTTGTCTAACCAAAGGTTTATTGCCGGTGGTGCCTCTATTGCACGTAATCCACTAAGGATTGCGGTGGTTGATACATTGTTGAATGCAACTGAGATATCTAGAAACGCCCCGAGTGCGTATTCCTTGTTGTGGGGGGCTTTTTCTATGGTTACTACTAGGGAATATAGTGCCGTTTCAACCGATTTCCCTTTCGTGTACGCGTGCTGGTTGGTTGATAACTGGATTGAATTGTTTCTTAGGTGCAAGTCAATCAGTTTCTCGAGCGTTTTGAGTACAAAGGAGGTCAGACTTATTGGCCTGTAGTCTCTCGGACATGGATGGCTGCTCTTACCTGCCTTCGGTAAGAATACAACCCTCGCTGTCCTGCAAGCCACAGGTACATAGTTTAGCCTGATGCATCCGTTAAATATGTTCTTCAGCCATGGGACGACTCGCGATTCAGCCGTTTGCAACATGGCAGGAATTATACCGTCTGGTCCCGGAGATTTGTATCCCGAGAATTAGTTTATAGCCCATGCGATTCTGTCCGACGTTATTAAGTCGTGTGGAACCTGTAGCAGGGTTGTCCTGTGCCCTCGTATTGTAGCAGTGCTAGGAGCTTGGGTACAGCCAGGAAAATGCGCCTTTAAAAGCACCTCGAGGGATTCCTGACTGCTCTCCGTCCACTGGCCATTGTCTTTGCGTAGCTGGCTCTGAATGGAGGGCTGCTTTGAGAGTAGCTTCCTGAGCCTTGCTGTGTCCGCAGTTTTTTCTATGTTTGAGCAGAAGTTCTTCCACGAGTGTCTTTTTGCTCTGCGTACGTTTGTTTTAAAAAGTTTGAGCCTACATTTGTATTCCCCCCAAATTTCCTCTTGGTCAGCTATTTTAGCTAGTTTAAAGAAATCTTTTAGGTCGCGTCTTTGCTCTGTAAGGTTCGGACTCCACCATGGTGGTCTGATCTTACGCTTTGTTCGCGTGGGCTTACAAGAGGCATGATAGGCCTTGAGAAGATGGGCCGAGAGAATCTTCAGTGACCTTTCAATGCCCTCTTCCGTATTAATTTGTTTAGTAGCTGGTAATTTGGTCTCAATGATGCTTCTGAAGCGGTTCCAGTTAGTGTTTCTGGGGCTTCTAAAGATCTTTTGAGCTGGAGTGTAGTTAAAGCTTATACTAAAGCTAATATAATTGTGGTCCGAGAAGGAGGGCTGCGCTAGCACCCTCCAATTTGTGACCAGAGTGTTGTTGTCAGAGGATATTGTTAGGTCTAACACGTTCGACGAGGTGGGGCCTACATACGTGGGTTCCTCGCCGATGTTAGCTACGCTAAGTTTATATTGTAGAATAAAGTTAAGTAGGGACTCACCTCGATCGTTGATGTCTGGGCTGCCCCATACTGGGTGGTGTGCATTGGCATCTGCTCCAATGACATTTGCTTGGTTCTTCCCGCCGGCGACTGCTACCATTCTTTGTAGCTCGTCTGGTGGTGCGTCGACGTCATGCTCCATGTAGCATGAGGCGACCAGGATCGGCTCGTCCGCGTCGCCCTCTAGCGCCACAACGGTGAGATCGTCAGTGCTGTAATGAGACATTAGATAAGTATAGATGCCTTTCCTTATAAGGATGGCTGTTCTTGTTCTACTGACTGTTGTTGCGAAAAACGTATTGAAGTTTTGTGACTTTAGGCCAGATACCGCGTTGCCCGAGGCAATCCACGGCTCCTGTACCAAAGCCACATCGTAGCCTCCTTCCTCCAATACGAGAAGGAGTTCTGCGCTGGCGGTTTTGCATTTATGCAGGTTTATTTGAAGGACCTTCAACTCCATATACATATAATAAGTTGGGGATTTGCCGAAGCAGACCACAGTGGGTCCCTTTTCGTCCCCTATTGGACAAAGGGTACTACTGCTCGGAGTACTCGTACGTGAGCATGCTCCTCGTGTAAGCATCCTTTGTCACCTCAAGCATATCCTTATAGGTTAGTTGACCAATCTCGGCTTCGCCAATAAATGGGCGTCCCAGAGTGGTCAATCTTATGCTTGCCAGCGCCGGACACTGGCACAGAATGTGTGCTGCTGTTTCCGGCTCCTCTAGGCATAACCTACACGCATCGTCCTCGGTCAGAGTCATCTTCCCGAGATGGTACATGAAGGGACCGTGTCCTGTGACCAGTGCAGTAAGCCAGCTTAAAGTCCTTCGATTGTATCGGATAACTTTTGCTGCCTCACTACGAGACCACTTCACGGCCGCCTTTGATTGCCTGCAATTAACAGCTTCTTCCCACCTTTTACTGTGTTCCGAGTCCGTCCATTGTTTAATAAGGCCTGCCACCATATTGTCGCCTAAGGCGATACGTGGTTCTGGTCCACAGAATTCTTCTGCTGATCCTGTTCTTGCTAAAGAATCAGCTTCTTCATTCTGTTCTATGCCAGAGTGTCCTCTCACCCACATAAGTGTAAGCTCATTTGTCTGGGCGCACTTTTGAGTTTTGTAAGACATTCTATGGCCAATCTGGAAGTGATGTCTGTCCGTTGCATACACCTAATCACAGACTGATTGTCGAGAGCGATGACAATTTTCTTGCCACTGATCCGGCCATCTATCAGGTGGTCCAGCGCATGCACTACGCCAAACATTTCTGCCTGGTATACAGACACAAACCTCCCCAACCTCAGTACACAGGATAGGCTTAACTCTTTTGAGTACACGCCTGCCCCGGCCCGGCCATTCATCAGAGAGCCGTCTGTGAATATACTGATATCGCTACCAGCGATTTCTTCACAAACGGCTCCATCCGTTATAAGAGTTTTATAACATTTTTCTGTTATTTTTACTCTCTGCCTTCCATCCATAGGCATAAACGCCTCCCTGACATCTCTCTGTACAATATCAAGGATGCGAATATGACCATGCAGGGCCGTTGCCCCATGCCACGTAGCATTTCGCAACATCCTGAGGGCTGACAGCGCCGCTGTTTTCTTTATTTCTAAATCCAACGGCAGCATACCTAACAGAACCTCCATTGCGCTTGTTGGAGTGGTGCGTATTGCACCTGTTATTCCAACACACGCCAGCCGTTGGACTCTGTCCAGTCTCTTCTTAATGGTTTTCTGGCTGACTTTTGTCCACCAAATCACCGAAGCGTACGTGATGACAGGTCTAACCATCATAGTGTAAACCCATTTCATAGCCTCTGGGTTTAGCCCCCATTTGAGACCACAAACGCATTTGAATCCTATCTTCTACATGCTCGTTCCAGTTCAGTTTGCTATCAAGGGTTACCCCTAGATATTTAACTTTCGTGGACATGTTGATTTCAGCTCCAAAAAGTCTGAGTGGTTCTGTACTCAGGCCTACCCTCTTTCTAGTAAAGAGAATATTGTCTGACTTGCCTGCGTTTACGGTAAGGCCTTGTTCTCGACACCACTCCTCCACCATTCGGAGTGCTCCCTTCATGATGTTAGAGATGGTGTCAATGAACTTGCCGCAGACCACCAACGCAATGTCATCTGCATACCCTATCGTGTGTATGCCCGATTCATCCAGTCTAACCAGTAGTGAGTCCACAGTTATGTTCCACAGGGTTGGCGATAACACCCCGCCCTGGGGACATCCTCTACTTACTCTACCTCTAGTCTTTACTCTACCATTCTGCATGTTGACAGCCCTGTGTTTGAGCATATTGTCCACCCAATTTGCTATTATTGGGCTTACATTGCGTTCTGTCAGGGCTTGCCGCAGCCTTCCAAAGCATATTTTGTCGAAAGCACCCTCGATGTCCATAAATGTGGCCATCGCAATGCCTCCTGAAAATATCTCCTTTTCAGTCACTCTTACCAATTCGTGAAGAGCACTCTCCGTAGACCTACCTGCTCTATATGCATGTTGGCATCTACTCAGAGGATTTTGCGTCAGCGAGGTGCTCTCAAGACAGTCAACCATCACTCTTTGCATCGTTTTCAGGAGAAAAGATGTTAGGCTGATCGGTCTGAACGACTTTGCCTCCGCATAATCTTTTTTTCCAGGCTTCGGAAGAAAGACAACTTTCGCCTCTCTCCAGACTCTCGGAACATACCCAGTCGCTAGGCAAGTAACGAATATACCCCACAGCCTAGGTGCAATGAGATCTTCCCCCCACTGCATCATAGCAGGGAATATACCGTCCATCCCTGATGTTTTGTACGGAGCAAATGAGCGTATAGCACTCCTCACCCCGTCCATAGTGATCATCCTTTCGGCTTCCAGCCTGTCAACCCTGTGCATTCCTTTCTTCAAAGGTGTCCACGGGTCATCAGACTTAAAACTTCCAGGAAAGTGCACCTCCATCAGAACTTCCATGGACTCCTCTAGGTTCTCTGCCATGGTTCCATCCTTCTTTCGGATCAGTCCCACTTTGGAGAATGGGTCTTTTGAAACCATTTTCTGAAGCCTACATGCTTCTGATATAGTTTCCATCCCAGAACAGAAGTCTCTCCACGACTGCCTTTTCCGTTGTCGTATGAGGTACTTCAGTTCCCTTTTCCGTGCCTTGTAATTTGCCCATGTTTCTGGGGTTCCCCCTCTCATGTGCAGGTTGAAGGCCTTCCTAACCTTCTTCTTCAGAGATTCGATTTCCGTGCACCACCATGGCGTTGGATCACCATCGTCTACTGAAAGTATTGGGCATGCCACCTCGTAGGCTTCGACCATGGCCGAGCTAAGGTGTTTGACATGACTTTCTACTTCCACCGTATTCCCTGGTACTTTTATCGCTTTTTGGGTCAGTGTTTCCCTCAACTTCGCCTTATATTTCGCAGGATCTGTATTCTGTATTCTTCAACTCCATAAGGCTGAAGGTTCCTTTACGGGGTCAACTTTTGTAAGTGTGCCTCCGTCACCCGCATCTTCCAGACTGAGTCCTTGGGCAGCGTCGGTCACGGCTTCTAGGCCTAGGTCTTTTTCCACCTCTCCGGACTCTAGTGTGTTGCTGTTGCTGTCCTTGGGGTGGCGCATTTTGAGGCGCAGATAAACACTACCAACGCCCCACACCATCTTCCCGTAACGCGCGTAGAGGATATCCTTAATATATAACTATATATTCTTATAAAACTACGAAATTCAACATATCGTCACTGTCGTTCTTTTTATTTGTTTTTATAACAGATGACCTGAAGAAGAGAACTTTCGAAACGTTAGTAAGATCGAAGAATTAGTTTTTTTAAGGCCAGCAACAGAATATTTTTTTAATAATCGAAATTTAAAAACATCGACAAATTACTTCAGAAAGCCGTTTTAAAATTGAGAGCTTTGAAAGTTTGAAAGCTGCAGCCGGCTTCCATCAAGCCAAAAACTTTGGACATGTTTTTCTCAAAACTGCATTTTTACAAATGGCGTGCATCATAACTCAAACAAATTTTAACCAATTAATTTGAAATTTTGCACACACTACAATATTTTCGTAAATATGTTGAAAAATAAATTCTTATTAAAAACATTATGTTATCTTTTCAAAAAATTTTCGATTTTCTTCGTTTTAACCCCATTTTCGAATATAATTTTTTTTACGAAAATCGGCCTTGGCATATTCAAGAAAACGTAACGTAGATATAAAAAAAATATTTTTGCTTTTTTTATATGAATAACGTCGAAGCTAGGATGCACGCCAATTCTGAGATCTGTCCTTACACTCTACATTTCTTTATATATAAAATTCTTCTGTACATGGCTTTGTCACTGAACTCCTCCTAAACGGCTAGACCGATTTTGATGAAATTTGGTGTGTGTGTGTGCGGCTAGGTCTGTAGATGGTTTAGGTCTAAAGTTATATCCGATAGGTGGCGCTGCTGTTATTGTGACAGTGTCTAAAGGGGTATTTGAGAGTATAACTCAGAATCGAATGGAGAAATTGTCATGATTCTTTCACTACACCATTACTTTTTATGCAAACAAAATTGCAAAAATACAAAATTGTTGGTAGTATCTCGTTCCAGACTTATTACACACCCTAAATACTACTCTCCCCGGGTAGCGCCTGGTATTCTTACTAGTAAGTATATTATATATACACTTCTTTGAATCATATAGTTTTTTTATTCTTAAAACATGGCTCAATATACCATCAAACTTTTAAATAAATAGCTTCAATCATTGACTCTTGAGAAATGCTTATTTTTGAACCTTCATTTGGCCTTAATATTAATAATTATTAAAAATAAATTGAATTATAAAAACTCATATATTACCCGGTTTTTCATTTCAATATTTATCCAAAAGTATGCACTACCTGACAGGAGGCATGAGTTTTTAGCTTTCCTTCAGGCCTGAATTTTCGGAGGAATATTCTTGCGGATATTCAGGCCTGAGTGTACGCTATACGATAGCAGGTGTTACGTAAGTATGACATCTTAATGGGAAAAAGAAATCAAGAGGTGTGTTGAGTACTCAGGCCTTACCATTACCCTTCAGGCTTGAGAGAATTTATTGTTTCAGGACTATTTTAACCGCTGGGATACAGTGACTCATAACGAAAGACGGATTGGCACTTTCGCATTGATTTTAGAAATGAAAATGCAAGAAAAAAATAGCAGAATATATTTTTTTCAAAACGATATTTTTTTGATGTACAAAATTAAACAAAAACATAACTAAGAAATTAGAATATAACGGTGAAATAAAATAAATCAAAACAATCCAGTGTGGGCCAGAAATTTCAAAATGTGGCCAAAAATGTGGAAACTTGGCACACATGTTTATATGGGCCCAAGGATATTCTGTTTTTTTGGAATCCATCCACGGAGACATCCATATCCCCTACAACCTACTTAGTGAAAACTCAATAAAATGGCTAATATTTGAGTTAGAGAGATACAATTTGATATGTATGTATGTGGCGTCAAAAGGAAGATGTGAACAAAAAGTGGGCATGACACGCCTTTGGGGACCGCCACTTCCCCACCAACCCACATAGTAAAAGCTCTATAAAATTGCTTATTTGAGATACAGAAATAAAATATAGTAGTTTTTAAAAGAATTACTTTCTGGGACGAAGGCGGAGCATTTAGACTTTTGGCGTTAAGTAATCCCATCGTTTTAAAAAAAAGATATCCTTCACTAGTTCCGAAGCAATAAATTAAATGTCGGTAATTTTGCTTTAATATAAAGTAGAATCTGGATATAATGAATTAATTTTTTCAAGGACTGTTCATTGTGTGAACTTGATGTTTTTGCTTAGATCTTAAAACCTTTTTTTTTTCTTTTTTGCTTTTTATTCTTTGAAATTCACTAAAACGTTCACTATTTCGGGAGTTCGTTGTATCCAGATTCGACTTTACTTAAAAAAAGGGGGGAAAACGGGAAAATGTTTAGGGATGAATGGGAAGAATCTTTCGAAATGCATAAACAAAACGGGAATGATCTCTCTCAAAATCTGGCAACACTGGGTACAGCTGCACCTGTGAACGATTCGCCGAATTGAAACAATCATGAAAATTTTGAAGTTGTAAAAAATGTCGAGCTAGGCGCTGACAACCGCTAAGTGAAATAATCGGTTTTCGTTTGGTGTGAAGCAAATCAAACTATCAAGTGTTATAGCTTAACGGGGAAAAAAGCACTCCGAAAGTCCTTTTTGAGTGCTTGCAAGTCAGCTGAAAGCGCTGACTCCATGTATGACACACCATTGTATTTTTAACATTGCATGTCATTGGAAAAAAGCACTTCAATTTAGCTGACTTTAAATTGCTTCAAAAGCCCTTTCATGGGAAGCTTTAGGTCAGCACTTCGTTGCACTCTTTTTTGTTTTGCCTACCAAAGAGAGAGGGATAGAGAGAGAGAGATTTTTGAATTCGTCCGAAATAAGGGTTAGAAGACAAACATCAATACTGCTTCAAAAGGCCTCGCTTGGAAAGCTTTGGGTCAGCAGTTTGCTTTTATTTTTGATAAATAAGCAAAATATTTATTTATTTATTAATATTTTACTCACTTTCACGTCAACTTCTGCGCACTTGTATCAAAAAACTGATTGAAAGCATGCCTTTATATATTTTCTTTGTTCGTTTTCATTTGTTCGTTTTTTCCTTTTGTCCGTTTCTCTTGATGTGTCCGTTGCTGAGCGCACTTCATGCATTCCTCGCTTTCACAGTAACAAAGTAAGTGCTGACGTTTTGCTCCTACAGTCAGCTGCTGACATGCCGGCCCGTTGGGAGATGACAGCTAACTAAGGCCAATGCAATAGATCACAGTGCGTGTACGTTAAAATAGGTGCACCGACGCAGGGCTTTAATTAATATACAGTATGTCAAGAAATTGTTTACACTATGAAAAAATCCTAATTTTTCTTTATTCTTTCGAGAAAAAGTAAGACTTAATTTTTTTTTTGGTACTTTTTTTTATATATTTTATTTAATTCGTGTATTTACATCCAAATACAAACAAATTCAGTGCATAATAACAACAAAAACAAAGAAAATATAACAAAAACAAAATAAACCCGAAAAAGTAAACTGTCAAGTAATTGTTTACACTTAATGTTTTTCCACGAATTCTGCGATGCGTAATGGAGTTACTGTTACCGGCTCCGATGCTATTTTGTGCAGCGTTTAAGTTTTTGTCGTATGATAAGAACAATAGTGCCTTAGTCTTCGTTTGTTATTCAAAGTGAACAGTTAAATTTTGTGAAGTTATTTCAAAATCGTGATGCCTGGTAAAAGAACATCATTTGATGTTATGCAGTTGGTTTATTATAACCACTCCATAGGGAAAACTGTCAATGAGTTAGTAGACATGTTACCTACTTCCCGCACGATGAAAGTCCGCCTCCAGACAATGTTAGGAAATTGGTGGACGACGCCGGTGACATCCGTCGAGGGGTCATTATATCGGCCGACGCAAATGCACATAACTCCGTGTGGGGCAGCGCGGATACCAACGAAAGGGGTGAGTTACTTTTTGATTATCTATTAAGTACCAACCTGTGTATATGCAATAGGGGGGAAGAACCCACCTTTATTATAAAAAACAGAAGTGAAGTTCTGGACATAACATTAGTCTCAGACTGTATATTCGACAAGATAGGTGGCTGGAGAGTGTCAAAAGAGCATTCCTACTCCGACCACCGATACATTGAGTATAATTTACACAATACGTCTTCAAAAATAATACCCCCGGCTAACATTCGAAAGACAAACTGGGGAGCATACAAAAGGGCTTTAGCAAAACATTTGCCATCAGGTCCTATAGATAAACCAAAATCGGCAGCTGATCTTGATAAACTAGTCGATGTAGTAACCAAAGCAATGAATTGCTCTCTTGCTTCCTCTTGTCCTAAGAGGACTACAAGGGGGAAGCCAAAACCAAAGTGGTGGTCCGCCGTATTGGATGGACTGAGGACTGAATCTAGAAGGCTCTTTAACGCAGCTAAGCGCTCGAGAGCTGAGCTTGACTGGGCAGCCTATAAGGTATCCCTTAATAATTTCAAAACTGAAACCAGAAAAGCCAAAAGATCCTCTTGGAAACGATTCTGTGAAGGAATCGAAGAAATCTCAGAGGCTTCTAGACTGCGCAAGATTCTCGCTAGCACACCATGCACACCCGGCTATCTCAAAAGGTCGAATGAAACATGGACAATGTCAGGTGAGGAGTCTCTTAACCTCCTACTAGATACGCACTTCCCTGGTAGTAGTGCGCCTCCTGGTGCACAACTGCCTAGTACTAGTCGTTCTACGCAGGACACCGAAGGCATAGTCTCCGACAGGAAACTAAAATGGGCGATAAACAGCTTCAAGCCCTATAAATCACCAGGGCCTGATGGTGTTTACCCTGTAGAAATAAAAGAAGCTTCGAAATATATTTTGCCTTGGCTTCGTATTATCTTTAATGGCTGCATAAGCCTCACTTATATTCCCAATGCTTGGAATAAGGCCAGAGTGGTCTTCATACCCAAAGCAGGGAAGACATCACATACCACCCCCAAAGATTTCAGACCTATAAGTCTAACGTAATTTCTGTTGAAGACGTTAGAACGGCTACTAGATCTATATTTACGGAGCAGTATCGACCCTGCTCTCTTATCGGCATCACAGCATGCATATAGCAAGGGAAGGTCCGTGGAAACGGCTTTACACTCATTGGTCGGTACCATTGAAAGATCCTTCCTGCATAATGAATTCACTTTAGTTGCTTTCGTAGACATAGAGGGAGCATTTAATAATGTCACACCACAATCTATACGACTAGAGTTGCGTAGGCTAGGTGTGAACAAAAGCATTACTGATCTTATAGATGAGCTGCTCAACTGTCGAGTAATCTTATCAGACCTAGGTGCGTACAGCGCTGTAAGATCGGTGACAAGAGGTACGCCACAGGGTGGTGTGCTATCTCCACTCCTCTGGAATCTGGTAGTGAACAATGTACTGCTGTCTCTAGAGAGGGAGGGCTGTGTTGTGGCAGCATACGCCGATGACCTAGCAATCGCAGTCAGAGGCAAATTTCCCACTACCATACGCGACGTCATGCAAAGAGCTCTTTGCAAACTCGAGCAATGGGCCAAATCCTGTGGTCTTGGAGTAAATCCGGCCAAAACAGAACTGGTCCTTTTCACAAGGAAACATAGAATTCCGTCTCTCACACCAATCATGCTTAATGGGTCTGCATTGTCCTTATCGGAAAATGCAAAATATCTAGGACTCATTCTTGATAGGAAACTTAGCTGGAAACTTAATATTCTTGAGCGTACGAAGAAAGCGACAGTTGCGCTGTACACTTGCAAAAAAGCTATAGGGAAAAGATGGGGGTTTCCCCAAATATCGTTCACTGGCTGTATAAAGGGGTCATTAGACCTATACTTCTATATGGAGCATCGATATGGTGGCCTGCCTTGGACAAGGTCACATATTTCAACCAGCTCCAAAAAGTCCAAAGAATGGCATCTATTTGCATCAGTGGTGCTCTGAGAACAACACCGACTGCGGCTTTAGAGACCTTATTACACCTTCCACCGCTTGACTTGGTTGCTAGGCAACAGGCAGCTTGTTCGGCGGTCAGACTTAGGGAAACTGGAGTATGGAAAAGCCTGGGTTCAGGACACGCATCTATACTCTACAAATTCAACTTCATTCCACCAAGGACTGATTATTGTAAACCACTGCTTTCCTTTGATGGAAACTACGGTACGCTTATTCCACCTAGAACATACTGGAATAAAGGTGCGCCGTGGAAACCGGGGTGTCTTTATTTCTATACAGATGGGTCATAATTAAATGGCAAGGTCGGGTATGGGGTCTACTCAAAAGAATTAGGGGTATCCTTAGTTCGTAGGCTGCCGGATCACTGTAGTGTTTACCAAGCCGAAATGATGGCGATTAAAGAAGTTGCAACCTGGCTCTCAGAGAACGTCATCTCTAAACGAGAAATACATATTTTCTCGGACAGCCAAGCAGCGATCAAATCGATTGAGCAGGTATCCATCAACTCTAAAGTAGCCAGAGAATGCCGTGCTGCATTAGGCGAAATGTCAAAGTTCTTTGACATCAGCTTAATCTGGGTACCTGGGCATAAGGGCATACGTGGAAATGAAAAAGCAGACGAGCTTGCTAGGAAAGGTACATCGGTGACTCTAATGGGTCGAAACTCGCCGAGCATCCCGATGGCAACTGTCAAAATGCTACTTAATGAGTACACCACATCTAAAGCCAACTCAAGATGGGCTGAACTCTCAACATGCAGAACAACAAGGCTTATCTGGCCGACTCTAAACCCAAAGCGATCGAGAGTCATTCTCTCGTTGGGAAGATCAGAGGTGGCTACGTTAGTGGCTGTTACCACAGGGCACTGCCTAATAGGCAGACATGCCTCCAGATTGGGAGTCATCACTAATGACTTCTGCAGAAGCTGCAGGGACGAGGAGGAAGAGGAAACTATCTCCCACCTTCTATGTTCCTGTCCCGCGCTTGCGAGAAGAAGGCATAAACATTTGGGGTCATTCTTCTTTTCGGAGCTTGACGACCTGTCGGGGACAAGCGTCAAACGTCTAACAAGCTTTATTAAGAGCTCAATGTGGTTCCACTCGGACTGAAGGCCAAGTGTGCAGCGGTATCACAACGGACCTCACTGGTCTAAGTGAGCTGTGGTACGTGCGTTTTGGTTTTAAGCACGTACAGCGGCTGCCGCCTCAACCTAACCTAACCTAACCTAGTAGACATGTTTTCCTTGACTAAAAAGATAATATATAACATTTTTAACCGTGTGAAAAATGAAAACAGGCTGCAACTTAAGTCTTGCACAGCAATATTTAAATACTTTAAAATGCAATTTAATCAACAGTGCTAGTAAATTTGGGCTAATAGACGGCAATAAACCTCTGTTTAAATTTTATCAGGACAACGATCCAAAACATAAGGCATATATCGTAAGGACCTGGCTTCTTTATAATTGTAAAAAAGTGTTTGATGCACCAGCCCAAAGCCCAGATATGAACCCTATTGAAAATTTGTAGGTATATTTAAAAAAAAGTGGCCAAAAGACATCCAACAAACCGTGAACAACTGAAATCTTATGTATTAGAAGAATGGAACACAATTCCTGATACATACGACATGCAGAATTTAATTTATTCATTGAAAAGAAGATTAAAAGCCGTTAGAGATTTTAAAGGTGGTCATACGAAGTATTGAAATTGTTTAAGTATTAATATTCTTCTATTTTTAATAACGGAATTGATATAGTGTAAGCAATTACTTGACAGTCAAATTTTCGGATTTATTTTATTTTTGTTATATTTTCTTTGGTTTTTTTGTTATAATTGCACTGAATTTGTTTGTATTGGTATGTAAACACATGAATTAAATAAAATATGTAAAAAAAAAAATAACCAAAAAATATAAAGTCCTACTATTTCTCGAAAGAATAAAATAAAAATAAGGATTTTTTTCATAGTGTAAACAATTTCTTGACATACTGTATGTTCGGTAATAACTTTATGTTTGGCGTGTTTTTTTTTTAAATTTAATAAAAAGATTTTTATGACAATTTGCGAAAATCTAGACCAAGATTTGATTTAGCAGACCATGATTTACTTTAAAAAAACTTACACGTTTTTTTTACGATAAATTAATAGAAACACCACAAGTTACAATAAACAGTAGAAAAGTTGAAGATACGAACTTTCTCGATTTCTTGAAAGAAGACATTCTTATACAGCAAATGATGGGTATATTTTTTTAAAAAAAGTGGTTGTTGGTGACATGCGTTCGGTAGCAAGTCGTTTTTTAAAAAATTAAAAATTTCTAAAGAAAAAACCATCACAATTATAATTATAATTAATTGATGAATAAATTAAAATATTAATTGAGTTGCATTTTTTATAGGAAAGAAGAAAAAAAATGGTTTATTTTATGATTAAAAAGTCTTTAACCAACAATTTTAATGAAATGAATTATAGAAGAATAAGGGCAATTTTTAAACTTTCGGCATTGCTTATTCATTGCTTATTCATGACTTCATAGGAAGTCAAAATACAAAAAAAAAATCTACTCAAATAAACTAAAAGATGAAAATATAATAATTAAGTTAGAATTCAAGAATTGGTTTTTGGCCAAATTCTGAGTCCGCTGGACCACAGGGAAATTCTAAAAAACAAGTTCTCATTGAAAGTCGGGCAAGTGAAGAAAAAATGCAAATCGAGGTCTATAAACAGTTATTCCTGATTAAAACTTGTTATTACTGTTAAAATAGCTTCAGTTAA
This sequence comes from Dichetophora obliterata, assembly GCA_963920525.1. Taxonomy (NCBI): domain Eukaryota; kingdom Metazoa; phylum Arthropoda; class Insecta; order Diptera; family Sciomyzidae; genus Dichetophora; species Dichetophora obliterata. The sequence goes on along the minus strand of OY986437.1, from coordinate 180,948,936 downwards.
ATGCAAAACTTTAAAAAATAAACATTTCTCGAAAAATGAATCAATCAACACTGGCAGAAAGGCAGCTCGTGATAGATCATAATTGGAAAAGAAAATCCGAGCGACAAGAGAATTTGAAAAGAAAAAGTAAAAAATTTTTTTTAAAAATAAGCTTTTATTTAAAAAAGACGTAAACTAAAAAGAAAAAAATAAATTTGAGTGACATTTGTCATATATGAATATAGTAGGTATATTCTAGGTGCAGAAGAACCCCTCTCTTGGTTACTCATCATCATAGTATAAGCGTACGTAAATTGGTAAGTTCTAAGGACTTACATAAATATAGAATTTTTCAAATACATTTATACTTAAAAGCTTAAGGTACTGATATTGTGTAATAAACCTGTATAACGGATCGCAGACATCGGTGCCTCAAGCTTTTAAATATATATGTATTTGAAAAATTCTTAATTTATATAAGTCCTTAGAACTTACCAATTTACGTACGCTTATACTATGATGATGAGTAACCAAGAGAGGGGTTCTTCTGCACCTAGAATATACCTACTATAAACATATATGACAAATGTCACTAAAATTTGTTTTTTTCTTTTTAGTTCACGTCTTTTTTAAATTAAAGGTTATTTTCTAAAAAAACTTTTTTAACTTTTTATTTATTTTTTACTTTTTAGTCTTAAAGGTTTATTATTAACATCTTTTCTTTTCAAAACTTATGGAGATATAGCTTTTTTATTGATTTGTTGGCGCTAAAAGGGGGGTGTGACACCATTTTTTCTGAACCATCCTCTACTTGAAGGAAATTTACTGCCAAAATTTTAGCTGAATCAACCCCGTAGTTTTGGAGATATAGCATTTTTATTGATTTGTGGGCGGTAAAAGGGGGTATGGCAAAAATTTTATTATAATATTGCATTGTCACCAGACTTACATATATATGTTAAATTTCAGCTTAATCGGATACCAACAAGTTTGCAAAATTGCGAAAAATGGTTTGCAATTTTTGACGGACATGCATATATACAAACATATATATAGGTAAGATATAGGATTTTTATTTATTTTTGGGCTGTAAAAGGGGGGTGTGATACCATTTTTTTTCCTGAACCATCCTTTACTTGAAGGAAATTAACTGCCAAAATTGGCTGAATCAACCCCGTAGTTTTGGAGATATAGCATTTTTGTTGATTTGTATGTGGCTAAAGGGGGTGTGGCCAAATGTTTTTCATAAATCCCATGCTTTATTTGATGAAACTTTACTGTTTAAATTTCAGCTGAATCAGCCCCGTAGTTTTAGAGATATAGCATTTTTTATGGATTTGTGGGCGGTCAAAGGGGGACCGGTAAAAATTTTCCTTAATCATCCTCTACTCGAAGGAAATTTACTATCAGAATTTCAGTTGAATCGGCCCAGTAGTTTTAGAGATATAGCAATTTTATTGATTTGTGGGCGGTAAAGGGGGTGTGTCAAAACATTTTATCATAATATTGCATTGTCATCGGACTTACATGTGTATGCTAAATTTCAGCTTAATCCGATACCAACAAGTTGTAGAAAAATGGCTTGCCAGTTTTGAGGACATACATACAGTGTTGCGCAAAATAATAGCAACAAAATCAGTGCGCTGCTACAAAATCGTGTATCCTTTAAATTATCGGGAACACACAAAAATGATTATAGGAACCAAAGCATTTATTCATACATCATATTAAAAACAAATCATTTTCAAATTTGGTTTTACTTTTTTTTTATTAAATTTTAAATTAATGTGACTGCATTCAATTTATCTGAGAGAAAAAGAAAAGCAACATGATTAATATTTGGTGTAAGATTCATTCTTCTTGATAACCGCAGCACATTTGAACGGAATCGACTCTATTAAATTAGATATGTTTGTATTAGGTATTTGTTCCCAATTAAGTTTCAGGGCTTCATACACTGCAGTCTTATTGGAAAACCTTTGACCAGAAACTTTTACCTTAAAAATCCCAAAAAGATTTTAGATGGGATTCAAGTCATTGTGATTGTGCCGGCCAATCAAGGACTTGAATCCAGTTGCCTCTAATGTAATCTTTGATGAGCCTTGAAGTGAGCTTCGGGTCGTTGTCGGGCTGAAACGTTCATTGAAGCGGCATATTCCACTCTGCATGTGGTCGCATCTTGCTTTCTAAAATATCTTTATATACAAATCGATCCATTATTCCATCGATTTTTTGAAATGGTTCAACTTCATTATAGAAAAAACAAGTCAAGACCATAAAACCTCCGCCTCCGTGCTTAAAATTTATTTTGCAGTTTCGGGCTACAAGTCCAGGTATACGACGGCGCCGTGCCATGCACATCCCTTCTGAATTAATCAAGTTTAACTTTGATTTATCGCTTAAAATCTCGGTTTTCCATTTTTGAACTGTCCAATTTAGGTGCTCTTTTGCAAGACTGAGTCAAAAAAACAATAAATTGCAACTCGTTGTCACAACTTCAGACAGAATTGTTTAAATTATAACACCTTACCTTGTTTTTTGTGCTTAGCTGTAAGCAAAGGTTTCTTTGCCGGTCTGTAATTTTTTAAATCGTTCTCCACGGCTCGTCTTCGAACAGTGCTGTGATGGATATCTAAATCCAGTGTCCGAACAAACTCTTTGGATGTGGCAAATGGATTTCGTTTGAAAACACCACAAATGTTCCTGTCGTCACGTAGCGATGTCTTCTGCGGCCGCCCTCTTTAATGTACCGTTGTTACGTCTTTTTTTTTTTTTGTTATGCTTCTTTATTTATCTGCAAACTATTGACCGATTAATATCAAACTGATTCGCTTTAGATATTTGCGAATTTCCCTTTTTATATTTGGAAATAATTTGTAATGTTAGAGCTTCACAGTCACAAATAGCGTAAAAACAAAACTAAACTTAAATTTTTATGACTCACAAACAACACCTGCTTTACAATAACGGAACTTTTACCGATAATTCTTGAAACTTCTTTTTTCTTTTTACAATTTTTTAGTTTTTGTTGCTTTTGTTTTGCTCTCAGACAAACTGAATGTAGTCATATTAATTTTAAATTTAATAAAAATAACAAAACCAAATTTGAATATGATTTCTTTTATATATGATGTATGAATATATGCTTTGATTTCTATAATAATTTTTGTGTGTCTCCAATATTAAAAATGAGACACGATTTTGTAGCAGCCCACTGATTTTGTTGCTATTCTTTTGCGCAACACTGTACATACATACATACATACATACATACATACATACATACATACATACATATATGCGAACGAAGCAAGTTAAATAAAAGCTTATAAAAAAGAACGTACAGTAACTAAAAATAAACATAGCTCCAAAGATGAAAAGTATTTATGTTTTAAGAGAGACAAAAAATATCCATTTCTATCTGCACTAAAACTAGCAGTTATGTTAAAAATAAATTTGGAAAAGAATGTACACTCAGAAACATTTCGAAGAGTTTTGAGAAAAAATTGTTTAAATAGAAGAGTAGCACGAAAAAAGCCAAGTATTATCAAGGAAATCATAAAAGAACGCCTTAATTCCGTGAGTGAGCAAATAACCAAAGATATTTTATTCTGCAGCAAGGTTAATAAAATACAATACTTAAGATCTTAAGCACTTTTTAACTATCAACATTTATTAAACGTTTTGGTTTCCGATGAGAGTTAATTTAATTTGTTTGGTTCAGATGGAAGACAAAAACCGAGTGTTGAAATGAAAAGAGTTTTGCAATAAAAATTTTGAACACACGTTTAAGTATGGAGGAGGATCAATCATCGTTTGGGGCTGCGTCTGATGTTGGAAGGTTTCATTTTATTGAAGATATAATGAACAAAAATATGTTCCTTGAAATTCTCATGGCGCACGTAAAAGATAGTATGCGTAAATAAGGAATTGCAGACAATTTTGAGTTTTACTAAGCAAATGACCTGAAACATACGTCGCACAGTGGCGACATTTCTGAAAGTGGTTGCGAAAATCAATTTTTGTGTGATAGAAATTCGGATGATGCAGCCTGATCAAAAATTACTCTAAGCTCGCGAATGTATAATTTTAACTTATTTGGAAAAATGGTAGCCTTCAAAAGCTGGTAAAAGTTGATGTTTTTCGAGTTTTTTAATTTTTTTTTATTTTTTTGTTTTCTGTACACAGTAAAAAATATGAGCAAAAATTTTATACTATTTTGTATACATATAAATCCAAACCAAAAATGTTATAAAATTTATACCATCAAATCATATAAATTTTTCCACACCTTTTTTTTCGTCAGACCAATCGAAACAACTTTATTTTTAAATTTCCTGATTTCGGTAAATTTTTTACTTTCGAACCAGAATATATTTTGATTTACACATGATATCCATATAAAATTTTTAAATTATATTTGTTCTATTATTTTTATAATATTGAGTGGTATAAAATTTATAAATTATTTGGAATAAAAAAGTTTATACCACACAAATGTTATAAAAAAGATAAAATTTACCCCCAAATTTTGCAATGCAAAAAATTTTACTGTCGGGATTTTTATCAGGAAACCCGTGACTTTTTCATGCTCTGCAGTTGAACTTGCATTGCGCGTGTTCTGGCGTTTTTGATGATATAGTTCATTATAACTGAACGGATTCGAATATTTGGATTTTTATTTTTATTATTATATAATATTATGTAAATACACAAATAATATAGCAATCAACATTTTAAACTTTTTTTGAAGTGAAAACTTCTTTAGGCGCGTTGAACGATTTTGGTAGAGGGTAAATCTTTGGTTTGCGTCATCGTATATTTCCGAGGAACTCCCGCCATCAATACAAAAACAAAGACAACAAAATAGGAAAATTAGAAAACATAACCTCAAAAAATGTTTGCATGTATTTGTGCATAAAAATATCAACAGTTATCGTTACTCTTGTTCTTAATCGGCCGCAAGCTCACAAAGAAATCACTTGGCAACTCCTGAAATTAATGCATATAATCTGTTTGTTAGTATAAAAATACTTAAGTTTGGTTGCAATAAGATGTTTGCAACCAAAACTTATTATTAATTCGCTTTATATTGGTCTATATATGCTTTTAAAGTTTGGCAATTTCTTCAGTTGTTGTATTTTTCAACATTTTTGAAAAATTGCTTTAACTTAAACAGCTGCTATGCATGGTGAGATTTAAAAATGGAACGATCTTCTTCTTTTTCTGCTTTTTTCTGCTGGAACTTCGTTTGCAAACAAAAAAAAAATAATGTATGGATTGAGTGTTTTAACATTTTAATCTTTAAGTTGTGATAAAGGAATATGTTGAACATTCAAATAATTACATGCATGCTCTTATTTTATTATATATCGTCAAACAAAGTTTGACAATTTTCACACTTGTTGTATTTGTCAGTGGCTTTTTATTTTCACCACTGTGGCATTTTATTTTCAGAGTTGTCAACTATCATTGTTTTGTTAATAAATTTTTTCATAACACGGGGTTACACGAGACAGTTCTGTTAAGACAGTGAAAAATACGTTTTAATTGTCAAACTTTGTGTCTGTGAAAGACAGTGCAGACAGTTGGTAAGACAGTTGGCAAGACAGTAGACAAAATAGTAAAAAATTTCTATTTTATGAAGAAAATTTTTGTTAAAACTACGAGTACGCCAAAGTATTGCAAATTTTTCATTAATTCTATTAAATTTTCACGTATTCTGTCACTTGATATGCTAAATATCATTCTACTCTCTTAGCTACTGTCCCGCCAAACGTCTACAAAAAACTTAAGACTGTTGCGACTGTCTTAACAGTACTGTCTCGTGTAACCTCCGTGTAAAGGGTAAGTGTCAAAGGAAACTTTTCAGTCGTGCTAGGATAGAAAATATCAGGTTGAATAAAATTTGTATGTGTTGAAATAAATTTGTCTTTTTTGCTGTGTCAAATGGACGATGAAATGTTGAAAATTGCAAATTTTGACGTTTCACATTTCGATCGTGTCTTAGCGCAAATATTTTATTTAATTTGCATTTTATTCAATTTGCGACATATTTGATTTGAGTGCTTCTACTTGCAACTTATTTCGTAAACTTGTAATATTGTAAACTTTAAAAACTTAAAAAATAGCAAAATAATAAAAAAAAAAACGAAAGTGCTTGAGTTTGTGTGTGCGTGTGTGTGGGCCAACGATCTCCCGGTGCATCAGCAAGTGCAGCAAAGTTGAATAGGCTTTCTTTGCTGGCGAACGTCCTCCAAGTGCCACCACCAGCAAGTGCAGTGCAAAATTTGTTGCTAGCCAACATCCTCCAAGTGCCATCACCAGCAGCACCAGCAAGTGCAGCACAATTCAATTGACTGGTCAACTCTCCAATATTTCAGAAGCACTATTTCAGCATGTCTCAAGCGCAGAGGCAAATTTCTGCCATAATACTCCGGCGTGAATTAAATAAATTGAAAGCGGAGAATTTGCGCTTCATTTGCTTGTACTGTTGCTGGTGGCACTTGTTAGCACATGTTAGCTAGCAAGGAATTTGGGCTGCACTGGCTTGTGGTACTTGGAGGACGTTCACCAGCAAAAAAAGCCAATTTAACTTTGCTGCACTTGGTGATGCACCGGGATATCGTTGGCCCACGCACACACAAACTCAAGCACTTTCGTTATTGTTTTTAAGTGCAAACTTCTTTAAGCACGTTGAACGATTTTGGTAGAGGGTAAATCTTTGGTTTGCGTCATCCTCATCGTCATTTTGCGAGTAACTCTCGTCATCAATACAGACAGCGAGTAGGTTTTTAAATGACGCTCTTGGATCTAGACTACAAGGCGCTCAGCAAATGTAGCAAGCAACCATCAATAAGTTCCTCTGCTGACGCATCGTTTTTTCCCTCCCTTTGCTCCGCTGCGAAACATTGAATAATATATCTTTTTCAATGTATATGTAGAGCTGCTGTAGGTTAAAATAAAATAAATTTAAATTTTTTGATATTTTGTTCTCTTTATTAGTGACCATAACTGTCAAACTCAGCCATTTTGGTATTTTGGCCAATTTTTGCTTTCATATTGCATTCTCATTGGTTGCATATTTTGTATGAAATGTCAACTTCGTTTTGACAGTTTCGGTCACCGGCTTTCCGCTTTAACAGTACCTTGTCTAATTTTGCCATTCCACCACTTGAGATTTTGCTACCAGGCAAACCGAAAGCATAGCAAGCAAAATGCGGTTTATTTTCTGACGCCGATTCGTTTATCCCCTCTAACGTTGCGCAACCGCTGAGAACTTTTCCATTCTCACTGCGTTGTTGATGTAGATTTGAAATGTAATTGTTGTTGTACAGTTAGCTGGAATTTTTTTTATACTTTTTTAGCTACAGTCGGCATATGGCAACTGATTTATTTTAGATAAGAGTATAAATCAAGTTTTGAAATTTTGTATAAATGGCTGAAACTATTTCTTTTACCCATATCAAAAATATATACATATAATTTATATCATTTTTTTAAATTATTTCATTATTGAATTAATTTAAAAATATAAATCTTTTTTATATTTTTTTATATAATAACACAATATACATGCACGCTATATATACAATCGCGTCGGAAGTGAATTTCATCTGGGGGGGCAGTACAAATGGGGGGGCAGTACAAATGGTGGTGCAAAAAAAGTTCACCAAAATTTCTTCACATGAAACATGAAGAAGAGAGAAAGAAGAGGAAAATATATAATACAAAAATATTATCGTTGTAAAAAAACTGATATTTTGAATAACTTTTCCTGTTAAATTGTTTATCTAGCTAAAAAAGTTGGGGGGCAACTGCCCACCTTGCCCCCCCGCTTCCGACGCCAATGTATATATAGTTTGTGTTGTGTACTTAAATAAGAATATATAAGAAATAGATATAGTATATAAATTATACATAATTTAATATAATAAATGTACGTAGACAGTTTAACCGCCTAGTTTTGTAAATTGAAAACGCAAACCAACAACAAGCAAGACACGAGAAGCAATAGAATTTTGTAAAAAGGTGTTGCTTCTCGTATCTTACTTGTCGTTTGTTTGCGTTTTTGATTTACAACATTAGGCGGTAAGAAATAGAACGCTTATGATAAGCAGACTGTAGTAATTCAATTACAACTGTAAATATAAATTTATTTTGCAGGTTTTTTATGTAAGTGATTTTATGTACATATATAAAGCGTTATAAAAATACTTCGATTGTCATATGCCGACTGCAGCTACCAAATAACATCTACAAAAAAATTAAAGCTAACTGCACAACAATTGCCAAGCAAATCTACAACAAAAACGCAGAAAGAATGACATGATCACAGCGATTGCGCAGCGTTAGAGGGGATGAACCGAATTGGCGGATGAAAATAAATAGCACTTTGCTTGCTATTTTTTCTGTTTGCCTGCTAGTAAGATCTAAAGTGAAGGCATTAAAAGAGACTTCACGACAGTCAAACAAAATACAAATATGAAAAATTGAAATTTCAGTTTATTTCAGCAGTTAGCTCTGAAGTCTCTTTTAATGCCTCCCTAAACTTGAGATCTTAAGTAGTTATTGTTGTACAGTAAGCTTTATTTTTTTGTCGATGTTTATTTGTAGCTACAGTCAGCATATGACATCGAACTAATTTAGAAAACAGTTTATACATATGAATTAAAGAGTATATATAATATTGGTAAATCTATTTGTTTTTAGTAAAAGTGTTACCGTATCGGAAATACACATATATATATACATAGTTACATATATATAGTTCATATATATGCACAATTTAGTTCATTGAGGAAATTTAAAGAATATTTATGCATGTTTATATAATAACAATTACGTAATAAACCTTCAAAATAATTAATATTTTCAGTAGTAATTGAATAACTAAAGTCTGCTTATCCTAAGCATTCTATTTTTCAAAACTGTTAAGCTTTAATTTCTTATATGAATTATATATAATTTATAAGCTATAGATATTTCTTAATTTTATAATATTCTTTTTTTAATACACAACGCAATATAGATATGGTGAACATGTATATTGTGTTAGTGTTATGATATAAATAGATATAAATAAGCTTTAATTTTTTATATTAATTCAATAATGAAATAATTTAAATAAATTACTTTAATTATATGTATTTTTGATATGGTTACACTTTTGCTTAAAAGAAAAAGTTTCAGTAATATATAAAAAATTTAATAAATTGTTATAAGCTCTTAACAAAAATAATTCTAATTTCATATGCCGACTGTAGCTACACGATTAGAATTCACAACGTCTACAAAAAATTTCCGGCTAACTGCGCCAACAACAATTACCAAGGAAATCTACAAACAAGGACTCACAGAGAAGAACAAGATCAGAGCGGAACTTTTAAAACTTTTTCATTTCATCCTACATGTAGAACGGGCTGCAGTATGAGCTTTCGCACATCCTACATGTCCGTCCGCCCTGTCAAATTCATCCTACATGTAGGATAGTCCGAAACTCCCTATTAGCATGAAAATTCTTATATAGCAGTAAGGCGGTCCGTGGCAGGACAACGTCTTCCAGGGAATACTAATATTTTATATATAGATTTTCGCTTCGGTCGACAGTCTTCTCACTGCTATATTTTTTTTTAAATATACGTAAATAAAACAAACATTCATATCTAATATATAAAAATTAATATTTGTTTGTTTGTTGGATTGTTCGTATGTTATGCGCTGCCAAATCGCTCATCCGATTTTGATGGGGTTTTTTGCAAAATGTCCAGAAAAGTCCCGGGAAGGTCGTAGGCTTAAAGTTGTGATTAGACAAAGGGGAGGTGCCACACCCTTACAAAATAAAACTTTAAATCCTCATTTCTCAGGCAATGGTAGCCGTAAGGTGAAGCCACGCCCATTTCTAGAAGAAGTAAAGACCTTATCATGGCCGTAGCTGCAATATTTGAAAGTTACTACCGGCTTAAGCCCCATTTTCGATTTCGGCACGTATTTTTATTAGATTTTAGGCAATAAAAAAAAAGGGTGAGGGGTCCCGAACTGCAATTTGTTGAGCTTATTTCTTTTTTATTGCCAAAAATCCAATAAAAATATGTGCCGAAATCGAAAATGGGGCTTAAGCAGGTAGCAGCTTTCAAAAATTCCAGCTACAGCCATGCTTCTTATATCTAATATATAAAAATGAATGTTTGTTTGTTCGTTCGCTATGCGCTGCAATACCGTTCATCCGATTGCGATAAAACTTTGTCAACTTATTTCTTGCACTTACGCAAACAATAAAGGCATATTTAAAATTTGCCACGCGCCCTTTTACCGCCCACAAATCAATAAAAATGCTATATTTAAGACAGTTTTGTCGTATTAAACAAAAATTTGGTAATTAAGTTCGTATGATAACTATCGGTAACTATACTTAAAATGGGCGTGGTCCCACTATAGCTACGCCTACTTTTAAGAAAATATAAACAGACTTCGAAATTACTTGTCCGATCGAGGTAAAATTTTGGTAGTGGATTTGTTACGAGTAAGAGATGGTTTAAGATAAAATTGCCACACCCCCTTTTACCGCCCACAAATATATAAAAAATTCGCGATATCGAATTGCTTTGGAGTTATGGATCGCATTTCGATATTCAACCACAATTAACACATGTCGTTCCACTGATGACATTTTATGGGAGTTAAACAAGGGGGAGTGGAACCTCCGATACAACCAAAACTTGCGATATCGAATAGTTTTGGAGTTACAAGTCACACAGCATCGGAATTCAGTATTCGACTTCAATTTATGCATGCAGTTTCATTAATAACATTTTATGGGCGTTGGAAACGGTGGAGTTTCACCTCCCCCCATACAACCAAACTTTGTGCAATCGAATAGTTTTGAAGTTATAGGTCGCACAGCATCGAAATTCAAAAATCGACCTAAATTTACACATGCAGTTTTACCGAAAACATTTTATGGCGTTGGACAAGTACAACCCAAACATGCAAAATCGAATAGCTTCACAGTTATGGGTAACACAGCGTCAGAATTCAGTATTCGACCTCAATTCATACATGCAGTTTCATTAATAACATTTTATGGGCGTAGGAAAAGGAGGACTGGCATCTCCCATACAACCCAGATTTGTGCTATCGAATAGCTTTGGAATTATAGGTCGCACAGCGTCGGAATATAGTATTCGATCCAAATTTACACATGCACTTTCAGTGGTAACATTTTTTAGGCGTTGAACAAGGGAAAGTGACACCTCCCGTACAACCCAAATTTGCGATATCGAATAGCTTCTGAGTTATTTGTCGCACAGCGTCGGAACTTAGTATTTGACCTAAATGTACACTTATGTACATACACTTATGGAATTCCGTATTCTACCTTAATTTACACATTCAGTTTCATTGATCACATATAATGGGCGTTGGTCAAGGGGACGTTGCACTTCCCATACAACCCAAATTTGGGATATCTATCAGCTTTAGATTTATAGGTTGCACAGCATCAAAATTCAGTATTCGACCTCAATTAACACATGCAAGGGAGCATTGCAGCAAGGCGCCGGGTTTTAGCTAGTAAATAATATAAAAATAAAAAAAAACAAAAATAAGAAAAAATAAAAATTAAAATGAGTGCAAGTAGCAATAATGACAAAGCGATAACACATATTTTAAACGATGCTTTTTATTTTGTTTGGCTTTGCTATTCTATATTTGAAGTAAAACTTCTTAGGCAGCGATTTGATACGGAGAGTAAAATTTTTAGAGTCTCGCTACGAAAAATTTTCGTCATGAAAAATATTTCGAATCTCGTCACGTTTTTGTGTACAAAGCGATGATATGTTTCATTTTGTGTGTTTTTTGTATAGGGACCACCAGAAGGGTGGCAAATAGTTTAGAAATGTGTTCAGAAGAAATGTTGAGAGGAAGAAAATTAATAGGACCAGCTCATTTATTTGACCTAGGGTCATAAATTTTTTTGATATGAATTATAATTGTCTTTTTTTCTATATTTTATGTTTTTTATATAGATACATCCCCAGAATATATCTCCCTACAATAAATGCAATTTTTTCACTTCGAAAATAGCAAATCACGGACATATATCTCATATTTTAGTAATCAAAAACCATTAAATCAGTATTACCAATTAAAGCACCAACCAATGACAGTGTAAATATTATAAATGCAGAATATTTTTATGCAAATTTTGTCTTGTATTTTTTTTAAGATGCTCTCTTTCTCTCTATCTCTTTCACAAAAATCTCTTCTTTCCTTAATTTTATGAAGTTCCACTTTTGTATATACAGCATGTATACAGCGCCATACTGTATTACTTTTTCTTAGTTTAGTTAAACTATGTAGAAATGCTAGATAGAGTTATGCTGTTGTAATTGTCTATGAGCTTGCTTAATAAAAACAAAACCTTTCTAACTTTTCCATTAGAGTTAGTCGAAATCTGTGGATGCTTGCCTGTTTTCCGGTTTCGGATTGTACAGGTTGGGGTGGGGGAGGAAGAGGTGGTTAGTGGGTGGGTTGGGGATGTTGGAAATTTGAGTATCAATGTACATCAAATTCGATAATTGTATTAATAAGCCAAAAATAGAACATTGTAAAAAATTTCATTGAAATCTGTTGATGTTTGAATATTTTTCAGTTTCGTGTAGAACGGGAGGGGAAGGGGAGGGGTGTTAGTGAATCGACGTACACTATGTTAAAAAAGTATGTTTATAAGCCCAAAAGACGGCATCGTATTAAATTTCATTGAATATATCGACATTTGCTGTTTCCCAGTTTGGGTTTGTATGGGAGGGAGGGGTTGTATTGGTTCGATTTGCACCATTGCATCGAATTTTCTTAATAGCACTAAAAAAGGACTCTGTACCAAATTTTATCAAAATACGTCAATGTTTACTATTTTTGGCACAAGAATGTATGAAATCAAAACACTGTGCGTCATTCGTATCGTAAAATAAGTAAATTTTAATTAACTATGGATTTGTTCTCAGCAACCATAAACTAATCATAATTCATGTTTAAAATAATTAATAAAAAATAATTAATAAAAAATATTTACACCGAGTTTCTTCTTACATTTTCATTTCTGAAACCAATGAGAAAGAGCAAAGAAATGCCTGCCCGACTTTCGTCATGAGCCACTGTATATGCAGAACTTAGAGCTCTACATTTTTTTTATTGCATCTTGGTGTATCTTGGATTTTCCATAGAAATAAATAATTTATTAAATAATTTTAAGCAGCTCCATAATCCAAGTTCTTTGATATTGTTTCATTTCCATTAGCCCTGGATCCAAGCTAATCCATACTAATTATAAAAGAGCTTGAAATGTTGCTTTTTTGTTCCACTTTTACACAAGAACCACTAAACCGATGTGAACGATTTAGCTACCAAATGATTCGAAATTTGTGCTAAATCGTTAAAGGTTATATGAGTTTTTTTAACGCCCATTACGAAAAACATTCAAACCTAATAAGTTTGGACAATATAGGTACACGGTTAAAAATGTTGGACTACTTTTCGTTCCAAACTTTGATTTAAAGGAATTTTTAATCCAAAAAGTACTATTTTTTAATCCCAACATTAGTTTAATTTAGCTGGGTCACAAGCCTACGTTCCTGAAAAGAACTTGTTTGCATTCGTAATGATGCAAAATAAGCGAAACTATGTTAACCACTGAGTTGGGCGAGTGGATAAGGTATTGGACCAGCGCAACAAAGGAAGAGTGTTCAAATCATGAACAACTAGTCAGAAAAGTTTTTTATTTTAAGGTGATATTTATATTGCTTTTTCAAACTTTTTGCGAATTGAAAACTATTCTGTTTTTTATTGAAAAATTTTAAACTTTTCCTTTGATTAAAAAGTAATCTTTTTTTGGTGTTCTCCTATATGTCATCCAGAAAGTTAAAAATTTAGTCCAAGATTTTTAACCGTGTACCAAACGGTTTGTAATTTGAACTTAATTGTTATAGGCTATATGTGATTTTTCACGCCTGCTTTCATCAATATATTAATGCAAAAAAAATTTAAAGTTTACCGATTTGTGTGATTCGTAATTTGAGTTCAATCGTCGTTAAAGGCTAAAGAAGAACAAATGCGAAACTTATTAAAAGTTCATCGATTTAAACGATATGGGCATCAAACTCTTTGTAATAGTATCAAAATGGTTATAGGTTATGTAAGATTTAACACGCTCACTTAAAACACCTTATTATTGCGCAAAACATAACATTTTACTTACTTAAAAATACTTTTGTAGTTTTGTTTCGGTGTTCTTTTCGAAAACCTTTACTTATTTAAACATTTTAATAACAAAAAATAAAACCTATGCGAGTAAGGCTGTGTGTAAAAGCTAGTATAAAAAGGTACAATTTTCAAACATGAAAAATATATTAGTATAATGAAAAGTTTATGTATATGGGATATTCTATACAATATTTGCCACCAACATTTTTCTCCATAAAAGTTTGTTTTATGGTTAATAAGACAAAAATATCATTTTTATTTTATTTCAATATAAAACAAGGAATTTTCGAAAATTAATAGTTTATTTTATTTACCTTTGTACAAAAGGACCTTCTTTCAATTGCTTATACTGCAATAACTGATGAAGATAGAAAAATTGGTCCCAAAAGAGAAATGCGCACTTTTTTCTTAGCTTAGATTGCGAAAAAGAGATTTTCAACAATTGGGAATATTTTTAAAAATTTAGTCCTACATTTTTTTTTTTTTTTGGTAATATTATTTTGTAACGCTGGTGAAATTTGAAATTGGATAAATGGATACTAACGGAGCAATAAATTTTTTAATCGCAAATGAATTTTTTAAACTTCTCAGTTCATTGTCAATTGCTAAAATCGTTCCGGTGACGTTATCAAAAATGCCGTTTTCTAAAATCAAAGACCGCTGTTGCATTCTATTTGACGTGAAAAATTCATTGATCCGTAAGTATTCAATTCAATATTCTTACTCTCAAATTCTAACAGTATTAAGAAAAATTTGTTGTATTTTTTTTACAAAAAAAAAAAACAAATAAGATCCAAATTTAAAATAAAAGCAATTTGATGCAAGTTTCTATTTTTCGCAATCAAAAAATAAAATGGTTATGTTTTAGTGAACACCATACGAAAGCTAAGAAAAAGGAGCTTATTTCTTATTTGGGACACATTTTTCTATTATCGTTAGTTATTGCAGTATAACCGATTGAAGAAAAAAGTTATTTTTTACAAACGTAAAATAAAATAATTTTTTCCGAAAATTCCTTGTTTTATATTTAAATATAAAAAACACATAAAATATTTTTGACTTAAGAACCATAAAAAAAACTTTTATGGAGAAAAATACACAGTTTCGATAGTATCGTAAGTATAGACGTAGAATTCCATTGTATACAGTAATAAAGAATAATGCTGGTTTTTTCATTTATATTTTTCAATACTATTTTAAAGCATTTCATCTTCTAAATAAAAATTATTCAAAAACAAATTTGTTGTTGTTGTTGCCTTCTTCAAACTTACTTGATCTAAAAAGCTCACAACTAAACTCATGTAAAAATTTGTTTTGCTTTATAAAAAGTTTTCGTTTGATATTTTTGTTGATTTATTTGTTGTTCTTGTTCATTGGGTCAATTTGTATGGATTAAAAAAAATCACCAAGCGGTTGTCAAAATCGTAGTCTACCACAAATTCTAAAAAGGTTTGCCCAAGAAAACATAATTAAGAATTTCAAGATATAAGCAAAAATATGTGCTGGCGTTACGTTACAAAAAAACGGAAATGATTTTTGACTTGGATGAAAATATTTTAAAAATTCTCTGAATTGAACAAGATCATTTGTATACAACTTTTTTTAGAAGGGCTTAAAATAACACAAGTTTCTTTTCCAAGTGATCCAATTGACAAATCATCCCTGGTTTCTGTTATTCGGCTTTTTTATCTGGCGCTACGGTACTGGCGTTACGTTACTAAAATTTCCATTGTAGTTTTATTGGGTAATTAAGTAATTTGGTAGTTAAGTAATTGTGTAATTTCGTAATTAAAAAAATTTAAAAGATTGTCCTTTCCTTACCGCAACCATTTTTACTAAAACAAAAAAGTTAACGAAACATTTACTAAACATTTACGAAAATGAAAAACTACATTTGTGAAACAGTGCAGACAAGTTGATCATCATGGTTAATGAATTTATGTAGAAATTGCTTAAATTAATATAATTGAAATGTTTCTCTTAGATA
Source organism: Dichetophora obliterata (assembly GCA_963920525.1). NCBI lineage: Eukaryota > Metazoa > Arthropoda > Insecta > Diptera > Sciomyzidae > Dichetophora > Dichetophora obliterata. The sequence goes on along the minus strand of OY986437.1, from coordinate 180,932,711 downwards.
ATATCATCAAATAATAAGTTTTTAAAAAGATTTAAATTTTTGGTCACGGTAGACTTTTCAGTGGAAATGCCCATATGCTACAAGTACGATAAAAAAGAAAAACGTATAAGCCAATATATTCAAAATAATCCAGAAATTGGAATGCTTTTTATGTTAAAATTTTGCGATGTTTTCAAAATATCAAACTTCCATGATTTAATGTCAAAGTTCATTAAAAGCTTCTTTAAAACTAACATCAAAATTGTTTAGTTATTTAAACAGTTTTCGAAAGCTCATGAAATTTCCATTCGAACAAGCCCACAAACATAATCACTTTTGTCGAGTTTCTTAGAAGATTCAATAAACTTTTAGCATAATTTATAAAAATATAAAATACAAAAAGTTTCTCGTTTAAAACGGGAAGCTCGGTTTTGATTTTAGACACATGGTTTCTTGGTCAAACCTTCTTAGAATTCATAGTAGATTACGATTTTGACAACCGCTTGGTCGAGAAAAAAATTGGCTCACTCTAATATACATATATGTAAATTTTAAAGGTAATTTAAAATTTAAAATTTAGTTGAAGTTTTTTCTAAATGACCTCGTTATTTATTATGTTGATTTTATATGATTTAAATACAAATTCTAAATGTTTGATAGTTTAAATCATACTTGATTTTAAATACAAATTCTAGGTGCTTGATAGTTTCAAATCGTTTATTGAGCTTTAGGTCAAAGTTAGAACAATTAATTGTTCTAACGAATCTTTCCAAAGAAACAACAACAACATCAACGTTTTTTCAATATTAAAAGGAAAAATCACTAGCTGATTTTATTGCAATTTCGGCCCTGCTAAAGGCTTCACCAGAAATCTTTGTGATACCCGTGCAAGCGCGCACTAGCGCACAAAGTACTAAGACTAAAGTAAAGCAAAAATACAACAACAAATGTGAGAATGTGAAATGGGAGAAAAACTGAGAAATTGACACTTAAATCTCATCGCCTCTGTGGTGCAGTGCGCTAGTGCGTTTCCTTTTCATATTGAAAAAACTTCGTTGTTGTTGTTTCTTTGGAAAGATTACTTAGAACAATTAATTGTTCTAACTTTGACCTAAAGCTTAATAAACGATTTTAAACTATCAAACAACTAGAAATTGTATTTGATTTTAAATACGTCTAAAAACTATCAAACATTTAGAATTTGTATTTAAATCATATAAAATCAACATAATTAAAAATTAAGTTCAGAAATTATATTTTTTTAATATGGAAAAAATTTAATGGATAATATAAATAATTCGAATTTATTGTGGTATTCAAAAAATAAATAGAGTTTTCAAAGCACAACGCATGCTTAGAAAAGCATGCTCAAACCTGCGTCGAAGTAATACATACATACTGGCTCTGAAGATACACTCATCTGTATTCTCTATTGTATTTATCTTTCTGAAAATAAACAAAACCTATAAACGGCAAACACGAAAGCATCTTATGTGTATTTATATATGTATATTTTACATATATATTAATAACAACAAGAACAACAAAAAAAGCAGCACAACAACAAACGACACGATTGTGAACCAAAAGAACCACAACAATAAAAACAGCAAAAGCAGCTAATGAAGCAGCTTGTTTATTTCTCATACGAATATATGAATTTTGTCTTCTTAGATTTTGCTGTTTTGTGATTTTTTTTAAAAAAAGTGACTAAATCTAAAGTTAGATATTAGTTTTATTCGTACTCTAACTGATATTTTGGCTTTTTTTTGTTCTTTGTACGGTGAATATTAAAGGCTGTATGTATACCCCAAAGTATCAACTAAACTTCTTTAATGTGCTTGAAAAAATTTGTGAAAGTAACCCAAATACAAACCGCGCTGTAAGACGTGTTTCTACGTCAAAAGATGTTGGTGCAAACTATTGTATGGAAGGCCCCATATACAGTCAGCAAAAAAAAAAGTTGTACACTAACTGAATTCAGACAAATTTAAAAACAATGTGAAAAGTATGAAGTGAATGTACATTTATTATATATCATATAAAAGCTTGAGATCCATTCTATAACATGTATTAAAAATTATTTCCGTATTATTTATACTTCTCGAAAAACATAACAAATGCAAAAATATTAAAATTTTACTAAGCAAAAAAAAAAAACTTGTACACTAAGAAAAAACTTAAAAATATTCAAGTAAATACGAAATTTTGTGATTTATTAATATTTTGTATGGTGGTCTTTGGCGGTTTTTACAGCTAGGAGCCTATTTGGCATCGAGTGGACCAGATTTTTTGTCACTTCTTCAGGAATTGAATCCCATATTTCCATCAAGGCCTTTTTAAGGGTTTCTTTGCTAGAAATATGATAGTCCTTTAATTTTGTTTTCATAAATGCCCAGAGATGCTCAATTGGATTTAAGTCCGGGCTCTGTGGAGGGTGGGGAAGCACTTTTTTAGTGTTGTAAAGAAACCATTCTTTAACAATATGGGCCGAGTGCTTTGGGTCATTGTCTTGGACAAACACAAATCCATTTTCCAACCCCATTTTTTGGGTGGATTGTGCCAAATTATTCTTTAAAATATTTAAATAGTCTGTTTTGCTCATGTTTCCTTCAACAACTACGAGATTTCCAACGCCATTTGCACCCATTGCACCCCAGACCATCACATTACCACCTCCGTGTTTAAGCGTATGCGTAACATTACGCTGATTTAAAGCTTCTCGTTTATTTCTCCATACGTAACATCGTAAGTCAGAGGTAAATAAATTAAATTTGGACTCATCGCTAAACATAACTTTATCCTAGAATATATTGTCTTTGTCTAAAAACTGATTAGCATAGTCCAAGCGCTTTTAAACATTTGCTTTAGAGAGAAGTGGTTTTTTTCTAGGTGCGTGTGCATGTAGTCCTTCCGAATGCAGGAAATTTCTTATGGTTTGTGGAGTGACATCAACAATATTGCTACTTTTAAGCTCTTTTGCGATCTGAACGGCGGAAACCTTTGAATCTTTTTTAACAAATTTGACTATTTTCCGTTTAATTTGGGGAGTATTAATCTTCTTAGGGCGTCCACTTCCACAGGGTCTTTCAAAAGTCTTATTTTTTTCAAATGTTTTTATTACATACTGAACCGTAGTGTGGGGTTGTTTAACTATTTTCCCAATATCTCGCACTGAGTTTTTTTCATTCCATAGTTTTATGATAAGTTCTTTTAAATCTTTTGAAATCTGTTTTCTAGCCATCTTTTAACACTTAACGAATGCTGCGATCAGTTTGAAAAACAAAACTCCAATAACTTTACATACAAAGTTATCAATATTGTTTTCTAGCCATCTTTTAACACTTAACGAATATAGAATGCTGCGATCAGTTTGAAAAACAAAACTCCAATAACTTTACATACAAAGTTATCAATATTCGCTTTTACATTTTATAACGGGACTCTTTTCATAACGAAAGAGACAAGTGTACAAGTTTTTTTTTTGCTGAGTGAAATTGGCACATATTTGTTTTTGTTATTTTCTCTCTTGGAATAGAGACAATTGGAAGATAATTACAGTATGCGTTTCAAGCTTTACTTTGATATATAATAAGTATATATTTACTCTATACTTTTTACAGTTTATCTCAATTTATTTGATTTCGGTTAGTGTACAACTTTTTTTTTTGCTGACTGTACATATATATTAAAAAATTTCTACGCACTAACAACTAATGTCTTCTGCAACCTAGTTAAAATTTTATGTTTTAAATAATGAACTAAACAAAAAGAACTAAATAAAGAAACTAAATTCAATAAGACTTTTGTATTTTATAAGCAATACTAATTTTACTATACGCAAAATTTCTATATAGAACTTTAATCCCCCTTACAGAAAATATTGCGGAAGGGTTTTGTTTTGTATGTTGCTTGCTAAATCAAATTTCACTATTTAGTATCATATTATTGTTCAAGGTATGTTGTAAATTCAACCCTCAGTTAGAAAATTTAAACTTTGTTATACTCCTTCCTAGTTCCTTCCATACAATTTGCATACTATTTCATTATCGTGACCGTTTACTGTTCATTGAAACCTTCTGTGGCACATTGAAAATTTGCTTATCCTAATCCTCTATGGATACTTTTACGGTTGAGTCGCTTGGTTAATAGGATATCGTTAAAAAAACTGAAATATTTCTGGTTGACTTGGTTTTAAAAGTTTAGATTTTTGCCTTATTTCCCTTTGAGCCTTCATTCGGTAGGAAGTAGCCCGTTAAAAGATAAATAATTACATTTTTTACCGTCTTTATTTTAATTTTCTGGAAACTTTGAGAAATTTTAAGCAAACTTTTTGTGATAATCTGACACTAATAACAAATTTTGTTGTGTGTACGATGTTTTATTCATGTTAAATGTTCAACGGTCATTTAAAGACTGAAATAACCATAAATTAACAGTTTTTTAAAATAAACGACAAACAAAGATAGCTTTTAAGGTTCGGTTTTATTTTATTAAAAGCCTTTATCAAACTTAAAAATAAATAAAAAGTTTGATTGGTGGGCAAAGCATTGGACTTCATATCGAACATGTGTATTTAGTTTCTACACGAGATCCTTATCTACTTTTCTGACTGCCAAAAATTCAATTCATGACAATTTCCTGAATACTGAACCTGAACTCCTGAAACTGAAAATTCTTTCTTCTTTACCGCCCCTAGAATAACAAATTTATATATTTATATAAACCAGTGGTGCCCAAACACATACTACTACAATTTTCGGATTTTGTGCTTATGTTAGTACCCCTCTCAGTCTCTGCACTGACATAAATTGCTGTGCAGGTATTCAGCAAGAATTGTAATATTTTATTATTGACTTGAATTGTATTATTTTATTATTATAAAGACACAAAAATTGGAAGCCTGTTTTTAATTTGTATCAATTTGTGAATTTTGTGAGGAACTAACGCATTACGTTATTCATTTTCTACAAACGAATATTGAGGATCCATATTTTTTATGGTTACTTTAAAAAAAAAATATTCCAATGTGCCACTGTGCGTTAGCAAACCAAGCATTATGGCACTCCTAAAAATTTTCTGCAAATAAAAAATCATATTCGTATTCCAATTTAATTTTGTACAGTGGATAAGTTGATCAATCAGCGGCGCGAAACTCTTCGTTTGAAGTCTCAGCGCCAACTGAATAAGAGAACTTCGTGCGTGTGATCGTGTCGGTGTAATGTTCCAATTCGAACTCAAAGCGCGAACTATGAAATGGTTGACAACTGCTTATTTTTTCTTCAAAAGGAAAACATAGCCTGTCAAAAACAGCTGTTAGTGAAGAAAGCGAAAAAGAAAGCAAGCATCGAAAACTAAAACCAAAAAATAAAAAATATAAATGAAGAATTTTTGTGCGTTTAAATAAACAAATAAAAATTTAAAATCATGAAAGTTATAAAAAAATCTTGTGTGATTTGTGCGAAAGCTTTTCAGCTCGTGATGTTAAATTCTATTCAGTACCACAAAAGCAAGCTCATCGCCAGAGGTGGATTGATGCCTGCGGCGTGATGCTGATTATTTACAATGGCCGATTGAAAGCGCTCTCTTTTTGAGTAAATTTTTTGATAGCCTATGTCTTCCATAAAAATTGTCAACACTACCTGGGTAATTCTGCTATGCTTTATACCATTCAATAGTTCAGGCCAAAATAGTGGTTCTGTCATGTTGTATTTTGTAAATGGTAGGATACGTATTCTTTCAAGTATTTTTTCAGATAAATATTACCATTTATAGTGCCAGTTTCGAGAAAAGGTTTTCTAGACATAAAAAATTTAATTGATTGTTTTTTCTAATATGTGAAATATTTTCTTTTAACATTTGAAAGTTGTAAAAATTACTACATAAAAGGTCTCTTCCACATTCGGTCAACGCAACTCCAACACAAGTTGCTTACCTGTGAATTATCCGAAAACATCACATTAAGCAACTTGCTCGCAACATAATCTCGACACTTTTGTGAAGAAAAGTAGTTTTGGAGTAGGTACGCAATTTTACAACTCTGGTAGCAAACTTAATTTGACAGCTTGTGCATTAAGTTTCAATTGTGAAATATAAATGAGAAATTCATGTAGGGAAATGAGAATTCAAATAAAATAAATTGCTTTTCAATTATAATTTAATAACAGAAAAACATAACGCTACAGCCGATTGGAGATTTTTTTTCTGCGGAAACACATCAAGAAACTTATATGGGTCATTCTTTTACATATCGTCTCAGTCTCGGACGAACATTTTTTATAGATTTTTACTTAAAATAAATTTAAACGTATATCGGGAATTCTCTCGGAAATTTTTTTATGGAACACTGTTAGGTCGTATCCAGTCGGCCAAAATACCTAGCTACCTCTTATCTATATGGTCTCGGTACCCCTGTGTGCGTATAAGCTTGTCAAAGTGGATGGACTGCAGAAACCACAGAAAAATACTGAAGAGTTGATGTAGCGATCAACGAAACAGACTGCCTAGTCTTCTTGGTGGTTTGTTCTGCAACAAACTTGTTGTTGCGACCTGTATTTTGGTCTATAACAGCCAAACCATTGAGATTTTTGTCTTAGTATTGGATCGAAAATCTCAATGGTCAAAAAAAAAAAAAAATCAAAAAAATATCAAAAAAAAAAACGTGACAAAAGTCTGAGAAAAAACTGCAAGTCAAAATCTGGAAGCTTGATTTTCACCGTAGACGTATGGTCTAGTGGACTTTTTTGCTCAGTACAATTCCAAGAATCAGAAACGCGAAGCTCCCATTTTGATGTTCAAATCGCCCCACCCTAATGCCCAGCCCTGTTTTAAACTGTAACATATGTTACAGTTATGTGTTATGTTATGTGTTACAGTTACAGTTACAGTTATTTGTTACGTGTGTTATGTGTTATGTGTTATGTTTTACAGTTATATGTTATGAATATATATTACATTAACCCATTAGCACTTAGTGGAAATTATTTTTATTCACATAAAATTATTTAACTTTGTTTTTCGCTATGGAATATTTTTCCGTAGAAAGTTTTGCTGCTTGTTCTTTAGACGAGCTTTCTCCACCGACAAGAAATGAGATTGCTAGTTCTAATGAGCGCAATAGTTCATTAAATTTAAGAGCGGTATCGAGAAGAAAGAAGTTTTCGTTTCACGCCTTCAGCCCGCCACAACAAGTGACAATGTATTGACGTTTGTCAAACATAACCAATTAGTAAGCCAGACTACCTTCTGCTCATGCAAAAAAAGTGGCAATAAGCCTTTCCTCGCTTCATTTATTCTCACAGTTGCTGCTGAAGAGTTTGCAACTGTTCTGAGCTCTAATTTGTGGCCTCAACATAGGTCTAGAAGGACGAATAATATCACCAGTCAGACCCAAAAAAACTAAATAGGTTTTTCCTATACTATACATATGTAAGGGGATCGCGTTCAAAGACGCGTGACATTTTTGTGTCAACTCAGAATTTTTCTGAAGATATTATCGCGTTAACCGAAACTTGGTTTAACGGGGGAATTGCTGACTTAGAACTGTTTGACAATAGTTTTCAAGTATATAGAAAGGACAGACACGCTGACAATAATTCTGCAGTTGGTGGTGGTGTCCTATTAGCTGTAAGGAACTCATGTGTCAGTTCCTTTATTGATATTCCCTGCTCTGCTAATATCGAACTTATATGCGTTAAGATTGTACATTGCAATTTTAATGTATATGTTATTAATGCATACGTTCCTCCCAAGAGCAGTGTAGAGGTCTATGCAAGCCTTGCAGATTAAACTTAAAAAAACACTACAACAAACACATAGAAATATAAGGAATATTGGGTCACAATTGTTACTTTGCCAGAATAGGGCTGTTAGTACAAATTTATATTCACAATATTCAAATAACACTCAAATGGACTAATTTTTTATTATAGAAAACAAAGGAATATTCCGCTTTGAGTTAAATTGGCAAGAATTTAAAACGAGTGCTTGCCATTGAAATTACAAAAAAATTTACAATATTGAAAAGGTATAACGCTTCTTTAACACATCTAGATCCTAGGTTCAAAAAGCACGCATTTCAAAGTATCCGTGAGTGTTCTCAAGCAATCTTTTATCTTGGTAAGCAGCAGTACATAAATAATTACTGCAAAATTTACATGTACCGCTTATGCAAAAAAAAAACAAGGAAAATGCTTCTCTTGTAAAATTTGGTTTATAACGCTTACGTTAATTCCGCGGTTAGGGCTTGATATTCAGGCCAATTATAAATAATTTCTCCTGGGGAATCGGAAAAGGAAGTTTTAATTTTTAAGATAGCAGATAGAGACATCACATTTTCTTTATTACTTTCATAAATATTGACGGTTGATGAAGAAATTTGCTTTAAAAATTTCCAAAATGTTCTTAAATTTTATCTTGAAAATTAACTCTCCCTTTTCCGATTACCGGGATAAATTATTCAAAAGAAGTCTGATTATCTATATAAGAACTAAAATTGCAATATTTTGTTTTTTTGCATTTTATTTATTTACTGAAGTACCATATTTTTGTTTATTTTTTAACAATAAAACACATCTTTCATATTGAATTATTTGCTTCTTAACTGCCTCACAAAATCGGTACAAAAATATTTTAAAAAAGTCGAAAAGAGTTGAAAAGTCGACTTCTAAAGGTTCAAAAAGTCGATTAGTCGACTTTACATTTTCAACGGTTGAAAAAGGCGAAATTGACTTTTGCTGGCAGTTGCACATCCCTACTACAGACAGTAACAAACAGCACTTCATACCCTTACTACTATTGCTATTTACCATCCACCATTGAGTATTTGGTATAAATCCGATAAGGAGAATATGGTAAATTCAAGCTCTGTTGACACAATTTATGAATTCAATTTCAAAAAAGCTGACTTTTTGAGATTGAATCATTTACTTTATAGTTAATTAAATATAATTATAGAATACATAAATAATAATAATCCAATTAGTTCAATAAATGTTTTTTATATAGAGCTTTTTGCCATGTTTTTTCAGTCAGTACCATATAGTCTCAAATTTGCGAAAAATTCTGCATACCCTTGGTATACAAAGGATTTACAGACTCTTCGCAACAGTAGGAATAGGGCATGGAAGAAATATGTTTGTACACAGTAAAAAATTTGAGGATAAATTTTATCTTTTTTATGACATTTGTGTGGTATAAACTTTTTTTATTCCAAATAATTTATAAATTTTATACCACTCAATATTATAAAAATAATAAAACAAATATAATTTAAAAATTTTATATGGATATCTTGTGTAAATCAAAATATATTCTGGTTTGAAAGTAAAATATTCACCGAAATCGGGAAATTTAAAAATGTAGTGGTTTCGATTGGTCTGACGAGAAAAATGGTCTGGCAAACTTTATAAGATTTGATGGTATAAATTTTAAAACATTTTTGGTTTGGATTTATATGTACACCAAATAGTATAAAATTTATCCTCATATTTTTTACTGTGTAGTTTTGACTCAAACGACCTAGAAACATACAAACGTTTGTTTCTGGAATTTGAGTATCTCTCAGCTGCATTATATAATGAGTATTTGGATAATATGAAGCTGAGTATTTTGTCTGATCCAAGAAAATTTTGGGGATATATTAATCCTTCTTCTTTCAAATTTCAGGATGGATTTACTGACGATTCCAACATTATTTGTGGCTTATTTGCCAATCTTTTTAAAGAATCATTTTGTTTAGATTCTTTTAATCCTGATTTAGCGTATTTTGATTATATGAACAACGCACCCAAAGTTTCTTTGGAGCATATATAAAAGATATCCTCAGAGGATATTTTTAAGTATATTGAATCAATCGATGAAGATTTTAGCACTGGACCAGATGGAATTCCTGCCGCAGTGTTAAAACAATGCGGCTCCATTTTGTGTCAACCACTCTCGTTACTTTTTAATATGGGGGTTGGAATTAATTTTAAAGGTTTTTTTTCGGTTTTTGAGCATTTATTTAGAAACAACGGTACAATGTATATTATTCAAAGTATTTTCCATCGTTAGCTACAACATTTTCCCATCTTTCTGGCAGCATATGGATTCCGCGCCGGAAGAACGATTCGTCTTTTGAGGCAATCCACGAATCGACCCATTTTTTGGTATCCTCGTAAGAAGTGAAGCGCTGCTCAGCCAAGCCATGCGTCATCGATCTGAATAGGTGGTAGTCGGAAGGGGCTATGTCTGGGCTATAAGGCGGGTGGGGTAGCACATCCCAATTCAGCGCCTCCAACGTTTCCTTGACGGTTCTTGCAACATGTGGCCGTGCGTTGTCATGTTGAAAAACCATTTTGTCGTGTCTTTTGGCATATTCCGGCCGTTTAACCTTTAATGCTCGGCTCAATTGCATCAATTGTTGTTGGTAGCGTTCCCCAGTGATGGTTTCGTTAGGTTTTAGCAGCTCATAGTACACGACACCCTTCTGATCCCACCAAATACACAGCATAAGCTTGGCGCCATGAATATTCGGCTTGGCCCTCGATGTTGATGCATGGCCGGGTGGTCCCCAGGATTTTTTTCGCTTAGGATTATCGTAATGGATCCACTTTTCATCGCCAGTGACAATACGATGCAAAAAACTCTTCCTTTTATGCCGTTGAAGCAGTTGTTCGCACATGCAAAATCGCCGTTCAACGTCTCTCGGCTTCAACTGGTACGGCACCCAATTTCCTAGCTTTTGAATCATTCCCATGGCCTTCAAGCGTTTGCCAACCGTTGATAAGTCGACTCCCAATGATTCTGACAATTCTTGAAGGGTTTGACACGGGTCTTCATCGAGCAAAGCCTCCAATTCCTCATCTTCAAACTTTTTCGGCTGGCCCGGACGCTCTTTGTCTTCCGTATCAAAATCACCACTTTTAAACCGACGGAACCAGTACTCACAAGTAGAAATTGATGGAGCATAGTCCTCGTAAGCCTCAGTAAGCGTGCGTTGTGCTTCAACCGCTTTTTTCTTCAAATGGAAGCACAAATGTAAACCTTCCCGCAAATTGCGTTTTGTTGGAACGAAAGTCGACATGTTCACAGAGAAAAAAAATATATGTTGTTTACACTTCAGTGGAATGACACATACTGAAAAATGAAGATTAGACAATGTGCTTTGAAATGAATATAGTCACAGGTGTGCCCGATGCGATCTATTGATAGTTACGCCATCTCTTAGAAAACCTTTAAAACTAATTCCAACCCCCAATAAATCAATTTATGAAATTAATTTTCCTATATTTTGGAAAAAATCTTATATCAGTCCAACTTACAAAAAAGGTTGCAGCTATGACGTCACTTATAATAGGCCAATCGCTAAGCTGTCTTCAATTCCTAAACTTTTTGAGCGAATAATGTACGATCGAGTGAATATTCACTGTGGACAAGTCATGACAACTCGCCAGCATGGATTTGTTACTGGCAGATCCACTGTGTCTAATCTCCTCGATTTCATTACATTCTGCTTAAAATTATTACAACTTAAATTAATGGGATTTCCACAGTATTTTGTAAGCTGGATCAAATCGTATTTGATGGAGCGATCTTATTAAAAACGGTTCCGGGACGTGTTGCCTTCTGAATTTGTTGCAAAATCGGGTGTTCCTAAAGGAAGCCACCTGGGTCCACTTCCATTTATTTTGGCAATTAATGATGTTACTCACATCTAGTGTCCGACCGAAACTGGAATTTTGGCCGAAACCGAATATTCGGCTATTTAATAACATTCGGCCGAAAATGGTTATTAATATGAAAATGTAAGTTTTTAGAAATAATTTTTTTATTAAAAGGAAACAAAAGTACTTTCATACTCTAAGAAAAAGATTTAATATAAAAAAGTATTATTTGAATATTGCAGTTTATAATAATTAATTGAAGTTTACTATAATAATAAATGAGATAATTTTTAATTTTATTTTGTATTACAAAAGAATTGCACACTCCGTACACACTCAAAATGGTATGCACATACTTGACTTGCGTACTCCAAGTGAGGACGCACAATTGAATAATACAGTGTTGTAGTTGTTATTAAGCTATCAAACTCTTTGGCCCAGCGTTTTATAAAACCAAGCATACAAGATGCTTTTTTACAAATTCTATCAATATACACTTCGCGTCACTTGAATAGAAACAGTGCTTTTGACAAAGATCAGAGCTTATTTCTCTGATTGAAGCTTTTAAAAAAGCTTTTTTCTTGTTTTTGTAAATAAGACCATTAAATTTTTAAGAACTGTGTGAGAAGAGAAGAATGCAACTTTTACCGTTTCTGTTTTATTCGTACTTGTTTATAAGCAATAGAAAAAATGTGGTTTTATTGTTGCGTCACTTGAATAGAAACATTAGTTTTAGACTAACTTCTTAATCAGGTTCGTATAAAAAAAATAAAAAGATTTTCTTTAAATTAATATAGGTTTTTTTTTAAATTCTGATTATACAGATTGGATATGGGCCGAGCAAATGCGTTAACTGTCGTCGAAAAGTCAAAAATTGAGGCATACAGGGAGCAGGGCCTTTCCGCGCGTGCCATTGCCACAAAAATTGGCAGAAATCCTAAAGTTGCTTGCAGCTTTTTGCAGAACCCAAATACTTATGGGAAAAATATGGTTGGGAGACAAAAAAGGACTACAACAGGAGCGAATAGAAGACTCATAGTGAGGTTGGCATCTAATTGCAGTGACTCTGTAGCTAAAATTAGGGCAAAAAGTGGTGCTAGTGCCAGTGTTTCGACTGTGAGGAGAGTTCTCAATGGAGCCAAACATCTAAGGCTTAAAAGACTGCAAAAAAAAACCACCACTTAACCCGCAACGGAAAGAAGCACGCTTAAAGTTTTGCAAGGCTCACATGTCTTGGAAGAACGAGTGGAATGTTGTTGTTTTCTCGGACGAGAAAAAATTTAATTTTGAAGGGCCTGACGGCTTTAACTTCTATTTCCACGACTTACGGAAGGACGAACGTTTTTTAGCCCGTCACCACAGCCACGAAGGAGGTATAATGGTCTGGGGCGCTGTGTCGTATTATGGTGTTATTGATCTCGGCTTTCAGACAGCCAAAATGACCGCGATTTGCTATAAGCAAATATTAGAAACTGCTTTTCCAAAATTTTCGGCACTTTTCGGACCAATTTCGTGGACTTTCCAACAAGATAATGCACCGATTCACACCGCAAGGATTGTCAAAAGTTGGATATGGGAGCAAAATGTTAATTTGTTGGAATGGCCACCGTACTCTCCGGATCTCAATATAATGGAAAATGTGTGGGGATGGTTATCCCGCAAGGTTTACGAGTCAGGTCGGCAATATGAAGATCGAGAGTCACTCATTGTTGCAATTAGGTCAGCATGGACGTTAGTATGCCTAATAGAATTTATGAAGTCATTTTGAACAAAGGAGGCAGTACGCATTATTAAATAATATAAAAAATAAAAAAAAAATGTTTTTTCTACCTTAATCCACTGTTTTCTTTTTATTTTAACAGCTGTTTCTATTCAAGTGACGCAACAATAAAACCACATTTTTTCTATTGCTTATAAACAAGTACGAATAAAACAGAAACGGTAAAAGTTGCATTCTTCTCTTCTCACACAGTTTTTAAAAATTTAATGGTCTTATTTACAAAAACAAGAAAAAAGCTTTTTTAAAAACTTCAAGCAGAGAAATAAGCTCTGATCTTTGTCAAAAGCACTGTTTCTATTCAAGTGACGCGAAGTGTATATTGATAGAATTTGTAAAAAAGCATCTTGTATGCTTGGTTTTATAAAACGCTGGGCCAAAGAGTTTGATAGCTTAATAACAACTACAACACTGTATTATTCAATTGTGCGTCCTCACTTGGAGTACACAAGTCAAGTATGGTCCCCACATTAAAGTACCTCTACACTATATGTTTCATACATATGACACGTCAAAAAATTACAAATGGTTTTTAGCTACAGATAGTGTGGAACATATGAAAATGTGGTTTTGAAACATCGTTTGTATTTGCGTCTGTAAATTTTTGAATGAGAACCGTCTCTAATTTCGTATGTTTTTCTATCTGTACAAAATGTCAGTTTGATAAATTTTTTATTTGAAAATGGAAGAAAAGGCAAATATTAAGATATTTATTCAATAAATTTATTTATAATTAATTTATTCTTAGTTTGAATGGCTAAAAGAGGACACTTAAGAGCTTTAAGGTTTGCAAAAATTTCAAAAGCTGTTTTTTATTTTCAAATGACGTGTCGATAGTATGGAGACAAAAGAAAAAAGCTGTCTGACAAAAACTTAATTCTGACACATAGATGAAATTCGGTATGTAATTTTATTTGACATGTCATATGTATGAAACATATAGTCTGGGGCACCTTTACAATGTGTATATGTTGATCGAATAAAAAGAATTCAAAAACGTTTTGTTCGGTTTGCTCTGAGAGGCTTGAGTGGAACTGACAAATTTAACCTTCCTCCATATGAGGATCGCTAAAAATTTTTAAAAATGCAATCCTAAAGTGAGAGAAGGAAATCTGCTGATATCGTCTACTTACACCAACTCATAATTGGTGTAGTCGATACTCCAGAACTTCTTTCCCTTAGAAATTTTAACACTAACCGTAGAAGCAGTAAAAACTCTAACAACTTAATTTATTTACCATTTAAAAAATAAACTGGCCATTTCAGCCCTTGGAAGGACTTTGATCTAGCTTCTATTGATCAATTGTGTTGTGCGTGTTATTAAATGTTTGATCACAAATGACCGAGAACTGGACCTACGTGCTTTATGCCGACTCGAAATTTTTACTCTCTGAGGCTTGCCATTGTGTGCAGAGAGGTGACTACCGAACAGAAAAATTAATTCAATTGAAAAACTTTCTGTCTGAGCTAGAATTGAACCCGGGCTACCGCGGTTCTTTAGCTTAGGGGCCACGCACTCTCCCACTAGGCTACGGTCACCACCATTTAGTAGAACAAATTTATTATTATTTACCATTATTTACCATTTAGTAGAACAAATTATATGTTAACTGCTCCATTAAATCGCATGAGTACCTTTGTTAACAACTGTAACGTGTTTGATGTTAACTTGTCGAAAGGCCAACTCAAAAGTAGATTGAAAACTAATGTAGGGTAAGATCTATCGTGTACAGAATGCTAGAAATGCATGTTCCTTACAACAAAATAGTCAAAATTTTGAATTTGTTGAAATTAAAAATGTCGAACAGTACTGTTTACAGGTATAAAGAAAAATTTTTGTATTTTGTGGAATTATCTACAGAGTCTCAACTAAATTATTTTCTTGATCATGGGACAGATTTTACGCTACATCATGATGAAACAACGATGGGTATTCATTAGTTGCAAGCGTTTATTTTAACTACTTTATGTGAAGGCGAATTAAAAAAAATTGTTGTTGCAATTGAAAAAGTGCCAACGAAAAGCACTGAATATCAAGTAAAAGTCCTGCTTGATAGTCTAAAAAGAATGGATCATATCATTAATTCATCGGAGTCACTTTAATCGAAGTTCTTGTTGAAGTTAAATGCATGCATGGCAGATAGCGCAGCGACATCTAAAGCTTTCAATAAATGCCTGAATGATTGTCGGCGAGAAATCATTATCTGTTCAAGCCTTTTTGGAGCTGCAAAGAAAGTTGAATCTTTAAGCCTGAAACAATGTTTTGTTCATGCAGACAATAATGTAACAAAAGATATGGTAGCAAAATTTGAAGAGGTTTTCGATACTAAAACTAAATAGTACTAAAAAATAGTATAGTATAGTATAGTATAGTATAAAAATAGTATTAAAAAGTACTAAAATTAAAAACATTGCTGGTTTCATGAATTCAAAAAATGCTGCATATCACCCAATAGCGGTTGATTTTTTAAATTTCCAGTCGAATAAAGGAATTGTTCATCCTAACACGTTGAATGATGTGCAAGGACACAGATTTATGTTTTCAGTGGATATTGCTTTTCAGATTATTCAGTTGTGCGATTTGGTGATTGAGTTCGCCAACCAATATCAGAGTGTGTATAAGGATGCAGAGATCGTACTTAACACTATTGACAAAAAATTCATCGATCAATTAAAATTATGTGTTGCTTTGAATTCTATTTGTGTTGCACTGATTAAAATCGTTACGGGCAGTGCAATTATTAACAGTGAAAAACATTCGGAATTTAAGGATGTGTTAAAAAAACACTAGAATAGAAATAATAGAAAAAACAATAGAAATAATTGAAGCTTTAGCTGAAGAAGACGTACAATCCAACACAATTTATGAAAATATACCTGCTTATTTAAAATTTGCTTTTCGCATGCAAAAAATATCAATGATTGATGTTGCAAAAATAAATAAATTGTACACCGATATCCTGCTGACTGTTAGCATTGTTGTCTATTAAAGATATCTTAACATACCATTAGATAATGTCAAATCTTCCGGCAGCAATATAAATACAAGATGTCAGCAGGTAAAAGGCCAATGCAATCGCTCTATTTCTTACCTCACTGACAAATCAATTTTGCAGAACAAACTAATTTCCAAGGTAAATGATAAAGTTAAATTTTTAAAAAGTTCTTATTATAACAATAAGAAGTGTAATTCCGAAAAAAGAGTAAAGAGATTAGATAAACTAAAAATTGAGTGTGTTAGAAAAAACGAAGAAGAGACACAAAATTGTTATCCCTAATGTGTCAAAAAACTGCGTTAAACTATATAGACTTCGAGGAAAAATTGTCTGAACTGGAAATAAAAGCTGACCGAATGAAAGTTATGAGGAGACAAATTGATTTATTGAAGAAATCCGGCATAACTTGTAAAGACCCAAAGGAATGGAACGGGAAAGAAATAACTGAGGAAGATCAGCTTAGGTTAAAACTACAAAATCTTCATTTAAATGGAAGCTCACTTATTTGAATAATTAATAAAATGTAAATATTTCAGAAAATTATTTCTGATATAAAAGTCGGGCCCGCCCGCTAGTTAAGTGTTTTTAAAACTTTTGAAATTCTTCAGAACAAAAATAGTTGGTGAAGATCATATCAATCCTAAACCGCAATAAAATTAGCATTTTTTTAAAAAACTTTATAAAGGTCAGGCCACGCCCCTTAATTGCAAATATTTGCAAATTGCTAGAGCAAAAGTTGCTGGCTATGATCATTTCTATTATAAACTGCAAAAATATACGTTTTTTAAAAACGTTTTTTAAAAACTATTTTTGACACCTTGCTAATTATATTAAAGAATAAATAAAGAATAATAAAGAAAAGCCTGTGCTGCGCTGCTGGCAGTGTAAACACCAGAAACAGATGCCAAAGATAAATATGTAATGTAAACGTAGCATAAGCGGAACTAGCAATTGATATTGGCAACGCGAGAAAAAATGAAAATTACCCAGCAATCCAAGTCTTAAAGAAATCTTGAATAAATCCTGCACGATTTTTTTAATGTTTGACGAAACATGCTGATTCGGTTATACATTTCATTGACGAAAATATCATATTAAAGTTCCAAATTCGTGCAATGTTTGAAAACTTTCTGTTTTCGATGAACGAAAACAAGACAGATTTGTTAAAAAATTATTGACAAATGTATCCCATGCAGTAAATTTCTTTAAGGTATGACCTGCGATTAAGAAAATTTTTTTCGATATTTTTTTTTTCATAAATGTCTTCTTAAATCCTTCAAAAATAATGCCTTAAAAAGATTTTTAAAATTCTAATTATTTTTAGAGTTACAAAGCTATAAATGTATGTATACACTAGCGCCGAAGTGCAGTAATAAGACTCTAAATGCGTTTTTCTCGAAATCACATTTTTCAAACTAGAGTGTCGTTTTTCTCGAAAACCAGAAGTAGGATGAAGATGCAGCAGGCGGCGTTTTGTAGGTAATCACGTCAGTCAGGTCCTGAACTAGGATAATTGGGCTTACTCTACTACCAGGAGCTGGGTGGGGAAAAACCCCAAAAAAGACAGCTAATTTTTTAACTTTTCGAATATTCTAGGTCAGGACCTGCCCACAGAATTTCGATACGATATCAGTGGCAACATGTTGTAACTTCGAATTTTTCGACGGTGCCGAAATTATCGAAAGCCGGTATGTTGTATGTAACATTTTCGACAGGCGATATTTTCGATAAAATATCACTTTGATTTTGTGGCAGTGATTGAGAAGTGAAGTTAATATTAATATGAATGCAAATATATTTCATTTAAGCATTGTTTTATAATTTTTTCAACATTGAGGTGTTAAATAATGGTTTTAAGTTAGTGAAATAATAAAAGTACTGACTAAAATAAAAGTATATATGTATATGGTTACCTTAGAACTGTTTGTTCAAATTAAGATCCCCTTATTTTTTTTTCGAAACAATGTTAATTGTTGAAAATAACAAATTTATCATTTTTAGTTTAAATGAAATATTTTATTAATAAAAAATGTTACAAAAAATTGATTCACGTTATTTAACATGCCGAGTACGGGTCCGCCAAATAACTTTTTTTTTTTGAAAACTCTATAAAAAAACTACTGGATATTTTCTCAAATTTCTTTTTTTATTTGAAGTACAACCCTTCCGCTTAATAATAAAAAATAATTTCATTCAAATGGCTGCCTCGGCTGGCCATGGAGTAGCCTACACGATCGGTCCAATTTTTAAGCACATTATCGATTGTGTGCAGCTGTATTTCACCAATGGCTTCACGAATATTGTCCTTTAAAGCGTCAATTGTCTCTGGCTTGTCGGCGTAATACTTATCTTTGAGGGCACCCCACAAATAATAGTCCAACGGTGTCAAATTTCAGCTCCGAGGTGGCCAAACGACATCAGCTCTGCGGCTGATAATGCGATCTTCAAAAACAGGGCGCAAAACATAGAGTGTAGCTTCGGCTGTGTGGCACGTAGCGGCGTCCTGTTGAAACCAAATGTTGCCAATATCCTCCTCTTCAATTTTTGTGAACAAAAATTCGTTCAACATGGTCCGATAACGATCGCCATTAACTATAACGGCCACTCCTTGCTCATTTTCGAAGAAAAATGGCCCAATTATGCCTCTGGACCAAAATCCGCACCAAACAGTGACTCGTTTTGGGTGCAGCGGCTTTTCAATGTATGCGTGCGGGTTTTCTGTGCCCCAATTGCGACAACTTTGCTTGTTTACATACCCGCTTCATCTGAAAAGATGATTTTTATGGCTAAATCGGCATCTTCTGTAAGTCGATCGCAGGCCCACTTAGCGAAGCGAAAACGCATTGGATGGTCAGTTGGCTTCAACTCCTGAACCAATTGGACTTTGTATGGCGTCATACCAAGGTCTTTATGCAAAATTCGTCTCAATGATGTTTTCGAAATGTTCAATTGTTGAGAACGACGGTGAATTGATGTTGATGGCGCTTCACGCACACTTTCTGCCACAGCAGCAATATTCTCGGGTGTATGCACTGCTTTTGGCTTTTCACGCTTTGGTTTATCGATGAGGATGCCAGTTTCTTTCATTTTTTTCACAAGATAACGAACAAACGGTGCTTCTCTTCTTCCAAAACCCGTACGCAATTTTCGCACACATTCTGCAACATTACCATGACTTTCAAAGTAATGTCGCAATATTTCCCAGCGTTGTTCAAGCGTATACACAACCATATTCGTTCAGCGGAAGGATAAAACAAATTATCTGTCAAATCAGACATGAGCTAAGTGTTACCATTCACAAAATAAGCACTAGTTGAAAAAAAAAACGTTAGATGGCGGACCCTGTATCAGAAAAAATAGATTGCGTGCAGCTGTTAACTGTTCGAACAAAACTTTGAAACAAACCAAGTCGCCTGTCGAACGAAAATGTTACAACGTACTGCCAGAACGAAAACTTTGCTTCGACGAAGAAGTTACGACATGTCGCCACTGGTTATTAAGAAAAATGGCACCCGGTTTGCCTTCTCATTTTTACGTACCCATCCCAAAAATTTAGTAAATTACGTCTACTTTCATGTAAAAAAAATCCAAAGTTGATAAATTGAAAAACGACTGAGCTACAGAAATTTTGAAAAACGTTAATTTTGTGGGCAGGAACCGCAGGTCATACCTTAAAAATTCATCATGAAATATTCGTGCACAATAGGGTGTTCCTTATTTTTCAACTTCAAGCTATAAAGCATAACTCCCCCTAGAATTGTTCCTTTTGGTATAAAAACATGTTCTGCAAAAAATTTTAAGAATTGGATAACGGGAAGGCGAGGTGCCCAGCCCCCAAACTTTGTCCATACCATTTATATGGAAAAAATAGGTTTGTTTTTTGAAAAAAATAAAAATTATCATTATAAAAATTTTTTATAGCCAACTCAATACATTGTCATATTGACCATAATATTTACTTTCTAATGAGCTATCATTCGTCAAAATTGGTTAAAAAATTTTAAATCTATAAAATTTTTTTGTCGAGCGAAAACAAACAAATTAATAAATTTTTTGCGAAAATTTTGAAAATTCCGTAATTAAGTTTTTCAATCGTATAATTTATATAAGCGAATTAAATATAAAAATATCTGTTAAACAAGCTATTTTTTTCTAACTCGGTTAACAAATGGGAAAACTCCAACATTAAGTTATGTTACGACTTTGACATTCTCAATTCTCCACTAACAATACATTAATAAAAAGATTTTAATTTAAAAGAGCTAATTTTTCCTCTGATCATCCGAGCTGCTGATCTGAGACGTAGTGGCACAATATTCTACAAGAGTGTTATGCTGCTTGCGTATGATGATGACATCGATATCATTGACCATAATACGCGCGAAGTCAGTTCAGCATTTTCCAGATTAGAAAGAGAGTCAAGTCGAATGGGTCTGGCAGTGAATGCAGATAAGACGAAATACTTGGTGTCAACAGTCCCAGCGTCTTGGAACCCACATTACCGTTGACAATACCTCCTTCGAGGTTGTGAAGAACTTCGTTTATCTGGGATCCAGCATTAACTTAACCAACGACATCAGCATTGAGATCAAACGAAGAATAACTCTTGCCAACAGGTGTTACTTTGGGCTCAGTAGGCAATAGAGAAGCAGATCCCTCTCTCGACGAACGAAAATCACGCTCTATAAATCGCTCATCATACCCATCCTACTTTATGCATCACAAACCTGGACGCTGAGTTGTTCAGATGAAAAGACTTTAGTAGCATTCGAGAGAAAGATTCTTCGTAAGATCTACGGACCAATCTGCATCAATGGCGAGTACCGAATACGGTAGAATGATGAACTGTATGAGCTGTACGCTGACATCGACATAGTCAAGCGCATTAAAATCGAGCGGCTTCGGTGGCTTGGTCATGTTCAGCGCATGAAAGACGATGCTCCAGTGAAGAAAACATTTGATTCGGTACCCAGCGGCGGTCAATGGAGAAGAGGACGACCGCATCTTCGTTGGAAAGACCAAGTAGAGGACAATCTAACGAAGCTTGAAATTTCCAACTGGCGCCAGCAAGCTAAAGACAGAAATGGCTGGCGCAAATTCTTAGATGAGGCCAAGACTGACATACGGTTGTAGCGCCAACTAAGTAAGTAAGTAATTTTTCCTCTGGGAAGTTCTTGCGACCGTCTGATATAATTTGCAATATTTATTAATTTTTGTTCTCGTTTTGTGACAAGACTTTATTAAAATCTTCCATTAGCTTCAGTGCTCGTTCTGCCATTTCTAAAACAACATTTTATTATTAATTTATATTATCTTATTTTATATGAAGTTCAACATAATAACTTGATACATTTTTCTATTCCTCAGGATATTTTGTTAAAAAATCCGATGGAATGGAAAATATTATAAAAAAAAGTTTTAAGCTTTTAACCCATTTTGTACCAGCGGTCGAGATCTCGACCACTAACTTTTGTCGTTTATCATAAAATAATTAAAAATGTTAGGTATTAGAGTTTAATTATTTTTTTTAATGATTTATTTAGTTTAGTGTCTTATCTTTCCCGACCGTACTATTTTATTTCCTCTTGCGCCTTTTTAAAGTCTCACCTAGGAGGCACAAAAATAGTTTAAAAATTGCCTATTTTTAAAGTTACGAGTATTGTAACTAATATATAAAAAAAAGGAAAAATGGGTTATTGATTCAAATAGCCTAAAGTTCAAATAAATTTTATAAGAAACTACTTTATTATAGCTATTCTACCTGAACGCCAGACAGCGTGGAAAATGGCTGGTCGAGATCTTGACCGCTAGGATAATTAGTGCATAAAAAACCTTTTCTAATATTTTTATACCCCACGCATACTGCGTAAGGGGTATATTAACTTTGTAGCTCCGTTTGTAACTCTGATAAGAAAAAGAAAAGTATATATATTCTTGATCAGCATCATCTCTTGAGTCGATTTAGTCATGTTCGTCTATTCGTCTGTGATCACGATATCAGCCGTAATTTAAGAGCTATTGTCACGAAATTCTATAGACATCCAGTTAAAAAATAAGCCAAATCGGATGAAAATTACGCTTTTTATTTAATAAATGAACATTAAAAAAAATAATTAGCTCAATGGCTTTTTCGTAATTTTTTTTTTACCTGTAGTGTTAGTATAGTTTTTACCTTTAAAAAGCTTTCATATTTACTTATCTTTATAATCCGTTTTCATAATAAACTTTGCTGAAAATTTATTTTATAATATTTCATATGGCGGCCATAGCTTAGTGGGTAGAGTGCGTGGCCCCTAAGCTAAAAAACCGCGGAAGCCCGGGTTCAATTCCAGCTCAGACAGAATGTTTTTTCAATTGAATTAATTTTCTGTTCGGTCGTCACCTCTCTGCGGACAATGGCAAACCTCAGAGAGTTGGCATTAAACTCGTAGGTCCAGTTCTCGATCATTTGTGTTCAAACATTTAATAACACGCACAATACAATTGATCAATATAAGCTAGGTCAAAGTCCTTTCTAGGGCTGAATGGCCAATTTTTTTTTTATATTTCATATTATTCTACTCATAGAAAATTTATTGCTGTAAATATCCCAGCGGTCGAGATCTCGACTAGCAATTTTCTGAAAAATCAATGGCATAAAAAAAATCCAAAAATTAACCTATTTCTAGCTAGCCATGAAAATTTCATTAAGAAATTAAAACATTTATGTAGCCTTGTACAAAATGGTTTAAGGGTACATAGCATTCTTAAAGTTTAAAAATTATTGGGTAAAATTTGAATACCATTAACTTTTGAAAAAGTCATTTTTGCATCCAAAAGTCGTCAAAAACTCAATTTTTTCCAGTAAAACACATCTAACAAAGTACACGGTTAGAAATCTTGGACTACATTTTAGTCCCACTAAAATATTACTGCATGTTTTTAAACCTTGCAGTTTCAAATTGAAAATTTTCAAATACTAACTCATATTAAAAACTTTTCTGTACTAGAATTGAAACCAAAAGAAATATTACAGCATCAATTTTAGCTTTTTGGTTTAAATTTTAGCTTTTTGGTTTCAATTTTAGTCTTTTTGGTTTCAATTTAAGCACAACTCTGTATTACTTTTTGTTTTTAATACAAATAATACTAAATTCTAGTACATGTGGATACTAAATTTGGATTAAGACCCGTAAAAAGTTGGCCTGGCAATGCTGCGACTCAATATTAGGCGACTCGGTTCATATGTTTGTTTATGGCGCTTTTTATGTATAAGCCAATAGCTCTGTGGTTAGAGTAGTGAGTTTACAAACTGTAGCGTGTGCTTAGTCTGCTCTGGATGCGTCAAAAGAAATCGGAGGATGGTGCACATCTAGCTTTGCTCTGTCTAGCTCGTCGGGAAGTCGGGGATCTTACCAATCCTTTGACGCTTAGACACAACCACATTAAATTTATGTGCACTTTAAAAGGTATCTACGTTACTAACTTTAATAAAAAACAGGAAATATTAAGCCGCAAATGAAACACTATAACTTTAGCTTGCTTACTTTAGGTACCCAAGATGTTATAGGGAACCGTCTTCTATACCCACCCTACCATGCAATTTGACGACAAGTTTAAATTGCCCAAGACAAAACTAGAAAACTCTAGTTAAACCTAACGTTCACCTTACCACATTGCCCATGAATCATGAACCTCAATATAAATCACACAATCATGTTACCAACAAATTTAAATTCAAGTTTTTATTTTATAAAAATTATTCATCTTAGAGCAGTAATCGATAATTATCGAAAAATTATCATATTAAAGTTTAATTTTGCTTAACAATAATCATCATAAGTTTAAGTTAAAAAAAATAAATTAAATTTTGGTTCTTTGTTTTATACTCATATTAACGAAGTTCGTTCAAATGCCAAAAAAAAATGTTCATAAGAACTTATGTCTTTACTCTTCAAAATTTATTTTATGTTACAGAGAAAATTTAATCAATCGAACAGAGAAGAGAACCGGTTTTATAAAAGAAAAAAAAACAATACAAACTAATTTAGAGTTACATGCTCAATCAACGGCTGAGCGGAAAAAAATGAAAATGAAATTGGACCTTATTGAAACTTCTTATTAAGCTTAGATTACACTTAATTAACTGAATTAATACTTATAAAAATAAAAGATACTTTAAGAGAGAAACTTACGTGACAATCTGCATCGATGAGCTCAACGACGACGATGTGTATGTAGTTGTTGCTATTTTTCGTTTGTAATACGTATGCTTTAAATGGTAAGGGTAATCTTATAGAAAAATTCACTTAATTAATTACATTTTTTAACGAGAAAGAAAAAAATAAAGTTAACTAAATTTTTAGCTGACGGTATTTAAAGTATTTAGAATTTTAAATTATTAAATGGTTAAATTTAGGAAAAATTAAATAAAATTAAGATTTAGCTTATCATTTTTATACTGTGCTTTCATTTTTCGTTAATTTTAAAATTGAAAATTTTAATTAGATTTCAGTTTAAATTAACTTAGTATTCAGATTATCAATGTTGTTGTACCTTTTAGTACATTAAGTTAGAGAAAAAATTTAAGTTTTAATTTAGATTTAGACTTAAGTGTAAAATTTATATATCTATATATAAATCTTCTATTTTAGAATTATTTAATATATGCATTGGTTTTCGGTTTTATAGACCCCGCCGTCTTGCATACTTCCTCGTGTTACCATTTTATTTTAAGGTCACACAAAGGAGTCTTAACTGCGTCTCGAACCTTGAGGTATATTTTGAGGTTGTTTTCGGAGCCTACGACGTAACCTTATGCAGGTTCCAAATTCCAAGTGCCTCTTGGGACTCCGTTTAAAGTAGTGGAAATGCCCACAACGAGGCCTGCACCTCCAACTTGACCCAAGTTTGATCACCCGTTGGTTCACTGGTAAGAAGCCGAAGATTGTTATAGTCGCTTGGTGACGAAAAGACTCCCAATAAAGACGGAGCATCAGTGGCTATAACCACTAACTAAATATGAACAGCGTTTATTAAAACAATCTTATATTTTAGCTCTCTACCGTGAACCACTTACCTCTATTTTTTTTTATTACTAAATTTAAAAGCTTATATTAGTTTCTAAAACTTTTTTTTTTTTTTTTTTTTAGAAAATTAAATAAACTATTAGGTCACTTTTAACTATCTATTTAATTTGATGCAGACTGGTTTTGCCTTCCTTTTTTCTGCTCAACAACACTTGTAACTGCTTGCGTGATACACATTGAAATGACCGCTGTCTAAAATTTTGTCTTTTAACTAGCTGCTTAGTAGCAATTAGTTAGGGATAAGCGGTAAATTGTCATGCGAGATGAACGGCACACTTATTGTTGCAAATGTTGTATAGGCTTATTAAGAAGCTATAAAGGTAAGGTTTTATATGATCTTTCTTTTACTTTAATCGGTCGTTAGGAATAAGGTTTGCCCTACAAATCTTTTCAATGCAATTATATTTTTAATTATACTTATAGTTATCTTTGTATTTGTATTTATGTATGTGTTTATTTTTGTAATAATATTTATTTTTATATTTATAGTTATATTTGTATTTATCTTTATATTTATATATATATCGTTATAGTTATATTTATAGTTATATTTATAGTTGTAGTTATATTTATAGTGTTATTTATATTTTTAGTTATAGTTGTAGTTATATTTATAGTTTTATTTATATATATATTTATAGTTATGATCTTTTAGTGAAGGTAGTTATTATCTTTTCAGCTACTATTGACGAAATGTTACCACTCTAACAAGTGTAGCTACTCATCAACTTCATCGACAAAAAAAAATATTGTGTAGCTTTGCAGAACAAGAACAAAAAAAAAAAGTCTGCATGTACTTGTTGGTTTTTTGGTTGTTAACTGCCTAGTTGATGTTCAGCGGTGGGCAACTGCATGGAGTGTGCGTGCCGCTATGCTCAATCGTCAAAATTAATTTTTTGGACTCCTGAGGTGGCCATTACAAAACTCAATGTCGTGTGATCGAATCTCGCATTGTTTGTTATTTTTTTTTTAAATATTTGAATCCAAGCTTGTACTAAATTTGAAACCAAAGCTGTATTAAAACCATTTTTTAGTATTTTGTAAATACTAGATTTGAAACCAAAGCTAGTGTAGACTTATATGTAGTACAGAAAAGTTTCAATTTTAGTACAAGATTTCTAACCGTGTATTAATCAAAAATATGCAAGTTTTTCATTTTTCAACAGATTTCAATGGAAAGATAATTTTATGCTTAATAAGCAATTGAAAAATTAAAAAAAATATAAATACAATTAATTATGTACTTTAATTGAAAATATTTTCTTATGATAATTAGTTTTTATCTATTCTTTTTGAGTTTTGACATTATATTAATTGTGAATATGAAGTAAGTTTAAAGGAGGCAACAACAACAACTCTGTATAGAGTCATTCACTCAGCAGACTAGACAGCCTGTTTCGGAAATCGTTACATTTCCTCCTCAGTTCGCTGAAACTATTTTCGCTAAAACTATATTGTTTTTGCTCGACAAAATAGTTTTTAGTTTTCCCATTTCCGATTTAGACAAATAATAGCTTGTTGAACAGATAATTTTATATGTAATACTTTTTAAATACGGAAAAACTTAATTACGTAATTTATAAAAATTTCTGCCAAAAATTTTATTAATTTGTCTATAATTTTTTATCAATTTCGACAAATGAGAGCTCGTTAGAAAGTTAATTGTATGCTTAAATGATAAAGTATTTAGTAAATAAAAAATTTATTTATAATTTTGAATTGTTTTTGAAAAAAAAAACAAAATTTATCCCATATTAATGGTATGATCCAACTTTGGGGGCTGGGCGTCTCACCTTCCTGTTATCCAATTCTTAAAATTTTTTGCAGAACATGCTTTTATGCCTAAAGGAACATTTTTAGGGGGAGTTACGGTTCATATCTCAAAAAAAAAAAAAATTGCCTCCATACAGCTAAAGACAATGCCGCTGACTGCAGGAAAAATTCGATTGTTTCTTCTGGCTTGGTAAGCTTTGAATAAAAACGTTATATTACATTTTGTCTTACTTGTGTCGTTAATGCCATTTTCTTATGACGTCTTAAGGAAGGGGCTGACTTTAGCATTGTGATGTAATGCTGGAAAAAGTTCTCGATTTTGAGAAAACATTGATGTTTCTCATCAAATATCGGACAATATCGAAACACTGCATCGATGCATTACATCGAAAAATAATCGATATATTTTCCAAGTGGACACCCCTACCATACTAACCGACCATTTTCAATTAACCGACCAACTTTGATATAACTATCAGAAAATCAACTTGTGTGTGACGCAGTTGTTGATTTATTTGGCAGTTGTCGGGTCGGTTGAAGAGAATTTAAAGTTTTTTTATTTTACGTACGCAACTCATCAGGTTGGCAACGTGATCAAATAGTGTCTGGCGAAGTCATCGATTAAAATATAATTTTTAATAAAAAGTCAAAATAAAACAACTTACACAAAAACAACTTTCTTAAAAGTTTTATTTCTTAAAAAGAAACACAAATTAATTTTTTTGCAAGCCGGTAGGTTTAAGAAGAATTTGTTAGACTCTTCGAGCAGAATCTAGCTTAGTGAAAGTTTAAAAGCAACGATAAGTTGAAAATCAAAATATCCAACTACATAATGACGGTTGAATGCTAAATCATTCTAGTCGATTGAATTGTCTGTGGCATAGTGTAAGCTCAGTCTGCAACTCAGTTGTTCGGTAAATTGATAAGTTTATGGGGTGCTTTAGTAGTGTACGTAAAAAGAATTCTTTTTGTTGCGTTTTTTTTAACCTTTTTTAAAAGAAGACGTTTGGCGTCTTTTTCATAGGTTTTTGTTAGCTTTAATTAAAAAAGTGAATTTTCGCATAATTTGCGTTGACATATGGACTGAATTATATAATATTGGTTAAAAGAATGTAATAATTTCAAATATGTTGTATTATTTTGCAAAAAAAACTAAAGTTAGCGTCCTTGTGACTCAGGGTGGGAATTAAGGGATTATAAGGAGAGTGGACAATTGAGGATAATTCAAAATAAAGTAAATTTTAATACGAGGAGTAGTAAAAATCTTAAGACAGCTAGAAGTCTGGACCCTATGAACTTAACAAACGGCAAGTTATATTAATACATTGGTACGAGTTTCGGTTTTCAAAACACATCTAAAGAACTACAGCGAAGCTCCCATAAGCGGACACCGATGGTTACCTACTTTTTGTCCGCATATGAGAGATGTCCGCTTATGGGAATGTCGTAAAAAGGAATTATAATTTCAAATTAAAAAAGAATGGGCATTGTGGTATTCTAATTAAAAATAATTTGTATTCATCAATAGACAAAAAAACTAGTACAAAATAAATTAAAATTTATATATGTACAATAGATGGGTCCTTATTATTCTTTCGAAAGTGATGAATTATGGAAAAGGGGTTTTGTTCCTTCACAAAAAAGAAGTAAACTGCAAAACCTTTTCCATAATTCATCACTTTCGAAAACCGGTACCCGCCCCGTTTTTTATTTTATTTTTTTTTCAATGAGCTATCAAACATTAAAATTAGACAAAAACTACAAGAGTTGTGATTTCTTACTTTTCGAAAAAAATTCAAATTTTTTTCCATGCTGTATTAAGAAAATCGCAAAAATGCACATATGAAAATATTTCATTGAAATGTTGAGGAAATATTTTCTTAAACTATATTTAAAAAATATACAAAAAATTATGCGATTACATTAAACTACCTGGTCGTTATGAAATTTTTAGCTAGAAGTGTATTTTTTTAAATTTCGAGTTTGGGTATTTTAAAGGAAAAAATTCCCAAAAGTTTATAAATTCAAGTGTTGAAAAAACAAACGAGAAATGCACATATAATAGTTTTAGTCTTAACATAATCTATCAATAATAAAATGTAATTGGCGTAGTTTCTGGGATGCGATGCAAGTAAGTTTCTTGGACTCCGATTTCTCATTCAGAGTATATTCGTAAAAAGAGAAAAAGAATATGACAAACTGTTGAAAACACAAAAAAAAAAAAGGAAAGCAGTAGTGGGTGATCTAAAAAAGACAAAATAATCCGCTTATTAGAGCTTCGTAAAAAGAGAAAAAGAACACGTCAAACTGTCGAAAACACAAAAAAAAAAGAAAAGCAGTAGGTTGGTGATCTAAAAAAGACAAAATATTCCGCTTATTAGACCTTCGCGTCCGCTTATGTTAGATTTTTTCCATAAATACATTTTTGTGTGCCCACGTCCGTTTATCGGAAAGCGATTTCTATGGAAAAAACCAAAAATTGATCGTTCCCAAGAATGTGTCCGGTTATAGAAAACGTCCGTTCATTAGAGAGTCCGTCTATAGGAGCTTTCACTGTATTTAATTAGCAACATTAAATCGCTTCTTATGTACGATTCTTCTAAAAAATAAAATTACACAGTGCAACAAAACTGCATACACTTTTAAAATGACTTAGCGTAGGTTGTAGGTCTGGTCGAGTATAACACAAAATGGCGCATAAAAGTTGTCTTACACCCTCAAATTTTGACTTACTGTCAAAAAACCAGCTCTTCCAGCACTTATTACCCAGTTAGTCTATCAGTTATAAGCCAATTGCATAATTTCTACGTGTGTTTATCAAGTATCTGTTAAGTTGTTGCTTTTTTTTCCTTTCGTTTACTTATTTATCTTTGTGCATATTTTTATTTTGACAAAAAAGCCTTCTTTTTATACGAGTCACTTAAGTGTTTGTAGCTTAAAACCGGCCAGCAGTTGAAAAAATTATGGAACTTTATCCAAAAGCGTATATTTAAAATTTCTTCAATTTTCAAAAGACTTTCAATTTATTTATTTTTAATAAATTGTAAAGTTGAATAAATTGAAATAAAAAAATTTTTTCCTTGTGTTAACTTGATAAATACTCATAGTTAATACATAAATTCCACAATGTTTTGGATATCGTTTAATAGGTCTTTATATTATGTTTCCGAAACTGGCATAAAACCTTGAATCAGTTCGTAACCGATTGAGCTAATGGGTAAAAAGTGCGCGAACCTACGCAAAACTGGTTTTTTAACGGTTAGTCAAGATTTTGAGGGTGTTAGAAAACTTTTATGCGCTGTTGTGTGTTGTACTCGACCAGACATACAACCTACACTAGGTCATTTCAAAAGTGCAAAATGACTGTCACACTGTGTTTTTAATAAAATCAAGTTAAAAAAATGAATTAAGTAAGTAAAATGAATGCATGAAAAAATATATTATTTTAATAAGGAAATTGGTAGTGTTATAACATAGTATTATGTATGAATCTTACGTTTGCCCGTTAGTCTCTTCAAAGCCATTTTGGTGCTGAGGCGCCAAAAAAAGCTTGTAAGGTCAAAAATGCTATAATAAATAAATGAAAAATATATGATAAGAAAAATATGATATTAACCGTAAAAGAATATGGTTTAAAATATTAGATGTCTTGTTTAAATTTTTTTCGGTCATTAAAGCGACTTGAGATGGTCGACTAGAAATTTCATGGCGCCATGGTTATTAATTGGATTGCAATTCATACCAACTCAAGTGTTTTCAATATATTGTTGGCCTTTTTTAACGGCGCGAGTTTCCCATCTTCTTATCTCTTTAAAATTATAGAGTAAAAGCACAATATTTTGTTTTTTTAATATTCCTACCATAGAGCACCACCTAAAATCAAGCAGTCAAATTGAAATGATTATATGATGTTTTTTTTTTTTTTTGTTGTGCTATGAAGTCAGCCAAAGCGTTGTAAAGTTTTTACGCATGCCGAACAATTTCAACATTTCTCACTTTATGTTCATCCTTGGTTTTCAGGCTCTTTACAATGAATTTTTTATGTTTCGTCTGAGCTATACCACACATTTATCTGTTAAAAAATGTTGTAACTAGGCTAAATTAAAGATTTTAATACAACTGTTTTTTGATATTTTTGTTTTTACTAGATAATTTTTTTAAATTAATTCCAAAAATACAGTTGAAACAATTGTGTAAATAATTTAAAATACGTTTAACCAAAAAGGAACTCTTTCGAAATCCGAATTTAACTACACCCAAAAGACAAAAACAATTAAACTGCAAAGTTTGCAATAAAAACCAAAACAACAAACCACCCAGCAACAATAACAATGTTATTAAGGTTGTTAGCTTGTAGCGACATCGTTGCATGCATGAGTTAACTCAGTTAACATTTTGTTGAGCATACTCTTCGGTCAACCACGGTGCGCGGTTCTGAAACAAAAAACGCTATCACTTGCAAAATCCGTACTCAGCACAGCTGGTGCGTTAAAAGTGTTGAAGCGTTTTAAAAGGGAAACTAACTGCCAAAGTCATAGATTGAATGAATGGAACCTTTAATATGCGAAGCAAGGCCGAGTGTGCAAGTTTAAAACGGTTTATTAGAGTTTTGGAATTATAAATATAATTTTTTTTAAAAAGATGTAAAAAGATTAAGTTCATGTCAATTTTACTTATTTTCTCAGCTTAATTGTTATATGTTCGATATGCATTAATATCATTTTTACCTTTTTATCATAAAATTCATATGAGTATTATCAAAATTTTATCACAGCAAAATTGATAGGAATATTACCGAAATGATATACTATACATTAATATAAATTTTACATTTTTCAAACCAAATTTATACAAATATTATTAGATTGATATCCAAGCACTTACATATCATGCTCTAACTCATTATGCATTTGCGACTTTGAATTTTTTCATGCATATTAAGGAATTACAAATGGATTTTTTTATTCCAGATTTTCTTCTTTCAATTTTTCTTTTCTGATTTTCAGCTTTTTAATTTCATGTTTTGTGTTTTTAATTTTCGTTTTCATCTTTTTTCTGCTTAAATTTTCTCTCAGGTTTCTCAAAATTAAATTTTTTTCATGCTTTACACTTTAATACTGATTTTCTAGTTTTCTTTTTTTTTAATTTTTTTTTCCAAATTTATTTTAATGCTTTAGTTCATTCTATACATATTATAAATATACCAATAAGCACGTCATTGGTTAATTTTATAAGAAATCAATCAAGTTATTCTTATATTTATGTATTAGCAATTCAGCATAATCTTTTAATTTTATGGTATTTTACATTAATAAAATAAATACGTTAAAAAATCACTATAAAAAATAAAATTGTTATTTTAAAATTATGTACTATTTCAATAAAAATATATAAACTTAATGTAATGCACAAACACTAAAAATTCTACAAGAAAACAAGGTTTTCATGTTTTTTCAATTAAAAAATGGTCCAAAAATCAGTAGAATAAATATTTAAATAGTAATTGTAGCAATTATCGGTGCAATAAATTTTACTTTAGGCATGCTCCTGGTGTCAAAAGGTAAAAATTCCGATTTCCGGCATGTAAAAACTTTTCCGAATATCCTCTAAATAGGCCAGAAAAGGATCAAATATGAAATTTGTAGCTCTGGAACTGGTACACGGAAAAAACTGTTTGCTAAATTTATATTGTGGTTAAGCAAAACTTGCGCTTGAATCTCAGCCACTTCAAAATTATGCTAAATTTCAGAAAAACTAATCAAAATTTGCTATTCCAATTTATAATAACTTAGCAAAATTTTGATTAAATTCAAGAAAAATGTTGCTAAGTTATTATTAACTGCAAAAAGAAAATTTTACTTAATTCAAGCAAATACTCGCTTATAGTGCGAAACAGGGGGGAGATGGATCCCCCTGGCATACAATTTGTTTTTTGTCTTGACCGATGGAAGCAACCATTGCCGGATTGAAACGTTGTTCTGGAGCATACATGGGTGCTAGTAGTATAGCAGCATACTATCTACTATCTAAAGGTGAGCTTCCACTTACGAAAAAAAATTGATTGTGAAATCGTTGTTTTACTTGAAGTAAATTAAGAAAATAATTTTAAAACCACAATAATATTAAACTGAATTTCACTTACATGCATAACTTTTATAAGATATTTAGCTCAAATTAATAAAGTATTTAATAATAAAAATGTGATAACCCTGTATACGTTAATGAGCTCAATTATGACTTTCATAAAGCTTTTCACACTCACTATAAGTGTTGCCAGTTTAGCTGGAAGTCTTCCACTAACAAAACATGGTTACTGAAGTTGTAACTGAAATATATCAGCAAAAATCTAAAAACAACTTCACTAACCATGCTTTCTTAGTGGAAGACTTCCAGCAGACTGTTGGACTCCATAATAATATCATAAGCATAAAGACTAAAGTAAAGCAAAAATACAACAAAAAATGTGAAAATATGAAATGGGAGAAAAACTGAGAAATTGACACTTAAAATCTCATCGCCTCTGTGGTGCAGTGCGCTAGTGCGCGCTTGTACGGGTATCACAAAGATTTCTGATGAAATCTTTAGCAGGGCCGAAATTGGAATAAAATCAGCTAGTGATTTTTTCCTTTTCATATTAAAAAAAAGTTGTTGTTGTTTCTTTGGAAAGATTCGTTAGAACAATTAATTGTTCTAACTTTGACCTAAGGCTGAATAAACGATTTTAAACTATCAAACAACTAGAATTTGTATTTATTTATTTATTTATTTATTTATTTATTTATTTATTTATTGGCCAAACAAGGCAATGCAATTTACTTATTCTAACTTATTCTAACAGGTTTTGTTTACTTATTACTAAGTTTTTTGTTTTTCTTCTCCCCTTTCCTTGTTTTTATTTTATTTTTTATTTGGTGCTCTTAGTGGGCATACTCCGCCCACCGGATTGACATGATTTCAAAAACCATGTCAAAACTAAGAGAAGAGGAGGAAAACAAGAAAGACTATATACACACTTAAGATACGATGTATATATATTATTCTTAAAGACTATAAGGACAAAAGGATGTAAATGTGAGATTTGGAGAGGGATGTTAAAGAATTTTGATTTATTAAACTAAATGCTTATACATATAAATCCATACATGTATGTAGTTTATCTGAGGCCTGTGTTAATTCTGATTTCTGAGTGATTTATATAGGGTTTGCTTGAAAGAGGATTTGGACATAGAAGGTGAGTAGTATATAGAGATATTATTAAATTCTCTGCAACAACGATTGATGGGTTCATTATTTGCATATGTAGTTTGGTGCTGATATTCAGTTAACAATCGAGTATGCCTAGTGCGCCTAATTGGATCGTTAAAGGAAATCATATTAGAAATATATTCGCTGTGAATAGCACCATTAATTACATCAAATGTGAAGCATGAGCCCAATAACGATCTTCTTGTTGATAGTGGCATCAAATTTAAAAGGCTGAGTCTATGTTCATATGATG
The DNA here is from genome assembly GCA_963920525.1 of Dichetophora obliterata. Lineage (NCBI taxonomy): Eukaryota > Metazoa > Arthropoda > Insecta > Diptera > Sciomyzidae > Dichetophora > Dichetophora obliterata. The sequence continues at coordinate 180,897,975 of OY986437.1, read as the reverse complement.
GAAGGCTACAATAATCATGGGGGTTGTACATATCTCTAAGCGCGTATAGTAAGAACTGCTTTTGAATAGACTCAATTCTTTCTCTATGGGAATCGAAAGATGGATTCCAAATTATGCATGCATATTCAAGTATTGGGCGCACTAATGCACGGTACAAGAATGTAGTGACCCATATATTCTTGAATTCATTTGCACGTCTTTTTATAAAACCGAGCTGTTTGCTGGCCCTGGACACAATTTTATCATAGTGCAGATTAAAGCGCATCTTGCAATCTAAGACAACTCCAAGATCCACTATATGGTTGACCCTTTTTAGTTCGATACTATTGAGGTGGTAGGTATGTAATGTTACGTTGTTTTTACGAGAAAAGCTAATAACATTGCATTTATTGACATTAAGATGTAGTTTATTTTGAAAACACCATTGCTCAAGAGACAACAATTTTGATTGCAAAAAATTTACATCTACATCTGATTGAATTGAATAGTACATTTTTAAATCATCTGCATACATAAGATGTGGGATATCGTTTAGAACTTCTGACAGATCGGATATGAATATGTTGAAAAGAAGAGGACCAAGATGACTACCTTGCGGAACTCCCGAGGAGACTGCAATTTTTTTCGATAGAACTCCCTGGAATTTAACAAACTGGGATCTGCCGTTTAAATATGATTTTAGCCAACTTAGTATGGACCCTGCAACACCAAACTTTTCTAACTTATATATAAAAATGTTGTGATCAACTCGATCAAAAGCTTTACTGAAATCAGTATAAACAGCATCTATTTGGTGCCCTTTTTCCATTTTGACTAAAACATCTGATACCATAATCATGAGATTAGTGGTGGTAGATCGCCCTTTTCGGAACCCGTGTTGCTGCTCATTTAGACGTGGGTTAATGAAACTTGTTAGCTTTTCACAAATAAGTTTTTCAAAAAGTTTTGGAATGGCTGACAAGATTGCTATGCCTCTATAATTTTCAACTGATCTTTTATCACCATTCTTGTAAATTGGCGTAAGATGGGATGATTTCCAATATGAAGGAAATGTCCCACAAACCAGTGATTCGTTAAAGATTATGTGTAATGGCAATAGCAGTTGGTCTAAACATCGCACCAAAAAGCTTGTAGGTATTAAGTCTGGTCCTGGTCCCTTTAATATATCCAGTTCTTTTATTGCATTAGAAATCTCTTCCTGGGTTAAATATAAACTATCAACTATAATAGTTGAGCTAGGAGAAGTTTCAGATAAGGTGGTAGGAAGACAAAAGACCTCCTTAAAGTGATCGGCATACAAGTTGCTTATTTCAAGAGAATTGGACGAAGTGACATTACCTTTAAACATAGACGATGGATAGCCGCTAGATTTGCGCTTCATGTTAACAAAGTCAAAGAATTTTCTCGGCTCTTGGACAATTTTTTCTCCGATGATGTTCGTGTACAACTTGTACGCTTCTTCTGACTTGATAGAGAACTCTCTTGATAGCTCGTCATATCTAAGCTTCAGTTCATCGCTTATATTATCAGTGTTTTTGAGAAGTTTGTAGATTTTATTTCTTTGATTCCTCAAAAATCTGAGATTGTTGTCTAGCCATGGTTCTGTGAGCTTATTCTTTTTCTTTATTATTGGCACATAACTTTCGATAGCGGTAAAAATGTGCTGATAAAATATAGAGACAGCACTGTCTAAATCTAAATTGAATAGAATATGATTCCAATTTAGAGAACTAAGATAACATTTTATTCTTTCATAATCGGCGTTTTAAAATTAAGTATGGTTTAAACCAGAGTTGTAAATCCCATAGCTCTTTTAGCTCACTTACAACAACTTCAATATTTCCGTGTGTGTTGTAATTCGAGGAATTATGTTCATGGCATTGTTGTTGTTTGCTCACGTCGAAAGCTAGCTATCAATGTTATTGCTGCTGTGTGTTTTTTTGTTGGTATTTTATAGTACCGCACACGTGACGAGTTTTTTGCTGTAGCTTTTTCAATATCACTTGTCTGGAATAATTTAATTTTTTGTGTATAGGCTGCGTTAACATTTGGGCCTCGTCAGATGCTCAAAACCTATTTTTGCAATTTTCCTTTTTGAAAAAAAGAGACATTAGCTTATATTGTTGTTTTTTAATTTTTTTCGTCGCCATCGAAGCTAATTTATTTTTTTTTTTAATTTGCAATTTAGCTCACTGCCACAACACCTCATGTTTAAACTATCAAACATTTAGAATTTGTATTTAAATCATATAAAATCAACATAATAAATAACTTTTTATTTGTTAGAAGTAAATATGTCTCGTTATGTCTATTCTACTCCTCTTTCGTACCGTGATAATAAAAATAATAATTATCCACCTATTTTTCATGATTTGTATTTAATATCATTTAATGACTACTGACTGTCACCATTGATCAGTTGATGATAAACTTTGTTTACTTACAACCCTTTTCCAAATATCTATTTTAGAAATATGTTCCTCTAGGAACAATTTTCTTAAAAAATTATTCTTGCCCTTGGTTATCTTCGAATATTCTCAATGCAATAAAAAGGAGGAATAGATTACACTCTGGATTACAACTCTGATTAGATTAGAATAGATTACAACTCTGGAGCAGAACACCCTCATCTGCAAACTTGGAAAGTTATAGGTTGGCCAGAAATGAATCCGTTCAATTAACAAGGCAGTCTAAGACTCTCTACTTCACTGCCAAACTTAATCTGTTCCTTTCTGCTAAATCTTTATGGAGCAATATACGGAATCTCGTAGTAAGGAAAAATAATTCCCCTTTATGCAATACTGACACCGACTTTTTAAATGATTTTTTTGTTGATAACACTCACCTATTAGTTATAATATTACTTTTTTCAGTAGTTTGCGTGTTCCACTTTTGTTTGAGTTCACACCTTTTAGTGAATCTTGACGTTGGAAATTGTGTGATGCAGATTAACTGCATCTTTATGTAACGACGACTGAACGTAGTGCGAGACACGGTAAGCAATACAAATTTCCGTAAAAAAGATGGAGTAAGTCAAATGCTTTGGGTGAAGATGGTATTCCCGTCAAATTTATAAAGCTTATACTACCGCATATTATAAGTACATTAACGCACATTATTAATCACTGCTTTATAACTTGTTCATTCGCGAGTATATGGAAAATTGCTATTGAAAATTTATTTTTTTGCCATTGAAAATTGCCCATTTATTTAAAGTATTTGAAAAATTTATTAGCTTTCAAATAAATCATTTTTTGCTCGCAATAATCTCTTGTCTTCTTATCATTTTGTTTTTCGGTAGGCGCATGGGTGTGCTTCGGCCGTTGCTAAAGTCCTTGATATAAGACCTCAATATGATGCAGTATTATTATCCTTGCCTTGCCTACTTGATATCTCAAAGGCATTTGATAAGGTTAGTCACTCATTTATATGTCAAAAGCTTAGGTATCTCTTTGGGTTTTCCTATATGGTATTACCTTTAGTTTCATTTTCTGTTATTAGTCGAGCAGATCACAAATAGCTAAAGTTGGACACATTTATTTCTACTATAAGCTTGTATTAAGTGGTGTTCACAAGGTTCGATTCCTGGTCCGCTTCTCTTCTCAATTTTTATTAACGACACCTTTACTGTATGCAAACATGCGTCTCTTCATGCCTATGCTTATGAAATCCAATTTTATATTTTTTGTAGAATTGAACACTTGAATGAATTCTCTAGTGGATTGAATGCAGATCCTTAGTAACATATGTTTATCAATGGGCTTGTGTTATGGTCTTCAACTTAAGGGGAGGTTCTAGTAGAAATCTTTCTTGAAGATTAGTAGAAATTAGAATCTTGAAAATATGCAGTTAAAAGGATATTTCCCTGTCTAATTTATTTTACGAGTCATTAAAATAACTCGCGTATAAGACGAGAGAGTGCGTCGGCCGAGAAACAAGTATAAATGTTTTTTCTTGGAACACTTTTTTTTCCGCACTGTACACGATTCCGCTTCAACGACTTGACCGATTTCGATGTTTGACGGCTCAAATAAAAGCTTTTTCAATTTAGGGGGCATTCAGGAAACGTTTTTTCAAAAAAATTTACTATCGTTATTTTTTTAACGTTAACGCAAAAAAAAAGGAGGAAAAACAGTGTTTTGTTAAAAGGGCAGCCATTTTGTTAAAAAAGGGTTTTATCAAAATCGAAATCTACAAGGCCACCCAAATTTCATCTATGTTAATAATTTTTTTGGTTTTTTCGTTTCAGATCACTTGCCAGTTCTGTATAGTGTACAGCGCACATCGGCTATCGCCGCGCACGGCTTTGATCAGGGAGACCTTGAATTAGTTTTCATCAAAAAAATTGTATAATGTTCTTGAAATATACACTGATAAATGCCACAAAAGATTTTTTCAAAAAAAATGTACGTTCGCTCAAAAAAAAAAAATCATAAAATTACATTACGTTTCTACTAAAACCTAAGAGAACCTCCCCTTAATGCTGCCAATTCTTATGTTCTACCAACATGTAAAAATCATATCATGTTAAATGTTGTTCCTTGTTTATTCGTACAAACAAGCTTAAGTAGTTTCGAAAATTGTAAACCTTGGTTTTTGTATGAATTTATTCCTTTCTTGTGCTAATCATGTTAATAATGTTGTTCAAAAGGTTTATTATATCCTACGCCATTTAATAAATGTCCGCCAACTTATGCACTATTGAATTAAAAAAATTACTAGTCAGTCAACTTATCATGCCCGTCATAACTTACTCTGATATAGTTTAAAGTAAACTTGATTCATCGTCTCAGCTGAAACTTAATATTTCTTTAAATTACACTCTAACAAAAATTCACGACAATTAACTACAATAATTGCTGGCAACTGATTGCCTACATTCATTGTCGTTAAATCCCATAGAGCTAAATTATAAATATTTATCGTTAAAAATGCGTGAATCCTCTCACCTATAATTATTTCTTTCGCTCTCTTGCAAAAACTCTCTTCTAAAATTATTTGTTCCAATCAAGATGTATTTATGAAGGTGGAAGAAGTAGGTTGACGTCTTTGAAATCGACACCGTAGCGCTGTCAAATTTTGCTGTAGTGATGCCATTTTATTTTTCTTTTTCCTTTGTGTGGGACAAAAAATTGTGTGGGAGTTTTGTAGTCGGGAAAGGGGATTAAGCTAAGAAGCTTCACAAGCAGCAAAATTTTAGGCTTTTTTTAGTTGTAAAGTTAAGCAGTGTATTTTGGAAACGTGTTCCTTTATTTAATATAAATACAATGAGATTTGGTTTTTTACGTGAAAAACTTTAAGCTTTTTGTCTTACGGTGAAAAATATCCTTTCCTTCCATGTTTTTTCGCACCATCTTTCTGTCTTTAATTATTAATATTAAACTTTTACTAATCGGCAAAATCTCGAACCAATAAGAATAAGTAACAAAACATTGGATTTTTCACTGGATTATTACTCAAAATATGGCACCACTTCATTTTGACAGCAATACGGTGTTGATTTTATAAACGTCACCTACTTCTTCCACCTTCTTTAATACATCTTGGTTCCAATCTTGTCTGCGCTTATAAGAAAAAGCTAGAAATGCGTGAAGTCTCTCAAGTAAGTTTTGAAAATGGCAACAACAACAACTCTATATAGAGCCAATAACTCAGCAGAAGGCGCTACTCTTTTCTACTTCAGTAGGCTTGAGTAATTAAGCTGTGACCAATCTACTCTTTAAGTTGTACATAATTGGACACTTCTTTCAATAAACTCTTTGAAATCATATGACGTTAAAACAGAGGTGTTTATTTAAGGGCAAACGTAAAATACCGCTGCTGGAGCGTTTTTAGGATTATCTGAGCGAGAACACTCTGAAGTAGTGTGAAAAGTAGGGAAAATATACATATTTTAAGGCTTTCGCTAAAATACGCTAAAATAGCGTGAAAAGTAGAGAGATATACATTTTTAAGACTCTCTGAGCAAAAACACGCTCAAATAGCGTGAATAATAGAGTTAATATACATATTTTGGAAAAAAGACGCTGATTTTATGACAAAATTGAAAAAACTCACTGCATAGCGTGGTTTTTTTTTCAAAATCGCCAATAAATGTCGTGAAATTTCACAACATTTATTGTAGAGATTTTTCAATCAGTTTTTATAGTGTTTGCTACGCGTTTTGTGTATTGTTGCAACCAATCAACTTTTGCAAGTCGAAGCAGCATCTGTTTTTCAACAATCGTAGCAAACTGTTTTGCTTTTATGCTTTGTGCTGATACTTTCTAACATTTGTTTGATCGATTTCGTGGCAATTTTTTTGGCTTTTCGATAGGACCCTAAAGGAGTGTTTTTTGTTTTATACTTTTGTATATGTGCTGGCAGTATTTCGGATCGCTGACTTTAGCTCTGATGAAAGAATTTCAAAAAGTTTTTTTGACACTGGGGTGGACCCTAAAAAGGTTGTTTTTTGTTTTATACTCTTTGTGTATGTGCTGACAATATTAAGGGTTCGTCTATTTCCGTACATACTAGGTCTATTTTCGTACTCGATTTAACCATATTTTACCGCTGTTCATTTCATCGAACAGTAATTTTGCCTATTTACAATAATTTTTTAGTCTATAATGTTAAGTGATGTTTGGAAAATAATTGGCTGCATTAATAACTTTGGTACTTTAGCTCTTCGAAAAAAACTTTTTGAAACCCCCTCCACACCTGTAATTCGTTGCGGGAGGATTCAAAAACACCTTCCTGTCAAAGGCTTCTTATTAATTATATTGAAAAAATAGAATTAGAAAAAAAAACAAAAACTAACTATGAGGTTTTGCAGGAACTGAACCAAACAATGTTTATCATAATAAAAATCAACATCTGTCCACACGTGACTCCCACAAACAAGTGTCAAAATTAGTGTTCGTTTCATCGAACACTTGCTCTTATTCTATATATTAAACTTTTGTGCGTTCTCTACGGTTGACAATTGGCTCCGTAAATGCTCAGTTTGTTTTTAGGCCCAATACTTATCGAAAGATAAACGGATGGTGCCCATAAAGAGAGAAACATTTAGTTTAGCAAAACAGACTTTTTTAAAATTAATAAAAAACAAAAAAATTGTTGGTAAAAGATGGGTAAGGTAACTTGAATTCGCTTAAAGGCGTAATTTTACAAATTTTTGAAGCTCGAGAGTAAAGAATTACATTCAAAATGTCACTTTCTATTCAATTACAATTACTTAGTACGGAAACAGACCTAGCATTAAAAAAAAACATTTTTAGGGTCTACCCTAGTGACCTATCGAAAAACGATTTGCGATCTAAAAGCAAAAAAAAATTGGCACGAAAGCGACCAAACAAATGTATCAGCACACAGCATAAAAGCAAAACAGTCTGCTACGACAATTGAAAAACTGATGCTCCTTCGATTTTCAATTTTGTTCACATTTTTAGTCAATCAAAACAAAAATTGCCGAAGTTGTTGACTGCTGAAGTGCTTCGCAGTTTTTTTGCTTTTGCTTTCACTGCGACGGTTTTTCTCCAACACAAGCTTAAACAGTAGTAAGTTTTGAAATTATGGAAACAGTGAGTGCTTTAAAAAGCAATAATTTGATTACTTTTGCTACTTTGACTGCAGAAATTTAATCACTGATTTAATTTGTAAAATCGAATGAAAAACATGCCTACCTGCCATAAATAGTGAGTATATGAAAACGTTAAAATCTCCTTAAATTCCACAAAAATTAGTACAAAGTCTTTAAATTTCACAAATTGTTTTTAATTTTAACTATGCGCTCGATGCTTAGAATTTGGAAAAAAAAACACCTGAGCCTATTATGTTTGCTCCTTTCGAATGCATATAAAGAGTTTAAAGCTTATGTGAAAAACTTGAAGACGTTAAATTATTTTTTGTGTAATCATTGTGATAAGTACACTTTGTTGTCCCATAAAAAAATTTCTTGCCATTCAATTTGTGTGAACATTTAAGCATAATATCGGGGCTTAGTTAATGGTACTTTTAGTATATAATCACTTTAAGACAGTCACTGCTATGAAGTCGATGATGACTGCGATGATGATGATGCTGTATATGAACGGCATCCATCACATCCATTACACGATTGACAGGCGTATTCAGTGTACAAACACTGCATTATTTATTATGTTTAAAAGCTGTATCCGGGTGTACTTTTTGGTGCGATTCACATTTTTTATTCGGACACCAAGTGGCAGAGCGACAGAAGTGCCAACATTATGCAAGTGATGTTGTACACTGTTGGCGGTTTCAATGATTTCTTACATATACACTCAAAATGGTTAATATGATTTTTAAAATCATGTATTTAAAGTGGACTACTATGCTATTGTTTATCAAACAGATATAAAATTTGTCTCGTTTAATGTCTAGTTAAATAAAATTCTAAATGTTTGCGAACATGCTAACCTCTCTTTTACAGTTTTAAACTATTAAAAAAATAGTTGAAAAAAAATATTTCTTAACTCGGCCTGTGCGAGTAGTTCGATCTTCGAGAAACTCGGCATGATTCGAGTCGAAATTTTTTCGATTAACTCGATGGTTTTCGAGTATTTTGAGTTTTTTCAGATCCCGTTTATGCTGTTGACCCAATAATGGCCGATTTTTTCACCGAGTACTAACTTTCGCTAATCCGTGGTCCAGCTGGTTCGCGGACTAACTTTTGAACCGAGGATTAAGAAAAGTTAGTACTTGGTTATTTTTTTACTTTCTTAGTCGGCGGATTAGTTTGCAAAACGGAGTATTTAGCACTTATTCTCTGAATTTCTGTATACAAGTTCTTATGCCAAATTTGACAGCAGTTTTTACATCCGGTTGTCAGAACTTATTTATAGGTGTCGGTTCACACTAGCCTCACTCAACCGACTTACTTTCACATGACGCAGTTTTTTAATGATCACACACATAACTTGCTTCACTTTGAGTCTGAATTTTCTTTTGGGCACGATTACGGTTTCCATGGCACCAAGATCTGAAAATGAAGTTCCGTAGTACTGATGTTGTAGTAGTAATGATAAAATAAGATATTCCAAAGGAATTATCGATTTATCGATTAGTTATCGCGCTATCGATTTTTAAAATAATACTTTGCTTTTAAAAGTCTATATAAAAATTCAGCTATATCTGTGCTAATAATTGACCTATCTACTTTATTCGGCTACCATTTGAAAGAAAATTTATATATGTTTCTTTAAAATGAAAGATAAAACATCATTTCTTTCCAACCCGGTCACGCTACAGACGATCTTTATGCATATTATTATTTTTGTTTGCATAAAACCGTTATTTTCTCTAAACATTTCGTTGTTAAGGGAAAACAAAAACATCATATTTAAAAGCTTAAATAATGACATTTCGTTTGATGTATAATATGCTAAACTTTTTTTTCCATTGTTGCTGTATTTTTCATTTTTGTATACATACTAGGTTGACCAGTACAATAATATGGTTTTTTGTTTATAACTAATCGTTCATTTTGAGAATGCAGGTTTGATTAACCATTGTCAAAATAAGATTCACCGGTGGAATTATCGAAATATCGATTAATTATCGGTGGTTTTTCTTGCTTAAAATTCTGTTTAAGTAAACATTTATATTTTAAAAGGTAATTTAATTACTTTGAGCGATATATGATATAAATCTTTTGTTAGAATGCTTTAATTTTTTATAATTTTTTGTAAGCAATTTTATATCATTTTTAAATTTTTGATATTTATTTCTGCCTGCTACTTAGGGATTACAACCCTCACATGATCCCCAAATTGGATTTGTGACTATGACCAGTTTGACAAAGGTCATAAGAAAAAAAAATTACATAATCCCACAATAAACTTAGTTATAACAACATTCCATAAAAGAGCAAATCATTTTATAGTAAAAAACACCATAAAAAAATCATTTGCCCTTGTACGGAAGAATAATAAAAACATTGTTACAAGGGAAAATCAATTTCTCAAGGAATGTATTTAATTTTATAATACAACTAGCTAAAACCCACGCTCCCTTGAATGTGTTGGTTCTTAATTGAGGTCGAATACTTAATTCCAATGCTGTACGACCTATAAATCAAAGCTGCTCGATAGCACAAATTTGGGCTGTATGCCCCTTGTCCAACGCCCATGAAATGTTACCAATGAAACTGCATTTGTAAATTTAGTCCGAATACTTAATTCCGCCGCTGTGCTACCTATAACTCCAAAGCTATTTATTAGCAAAAATTTTGGTTTTATGGGAAGTGTCACGTCCCCTTTTTCAACGTCCTTCAAATGTACTCAATGAAACTGCATGTGTGCATTGACGTTGAATATTGAATTTCACAACGAAGCGATCAGTAACTCCAAAGCTATTCAATATCGAAAATTTTGGTAATATGGAGGTGCCACGCCCCCTTTTCCAACGCTCATAAGATAAAATCAATAAAACTGCACGTGTAAATCGTAATTCCGACGCTGTGCGACCTTTAAATCCAAAGCTATTCGATATCGCAAATTTATACTGTATTGGAGGTGCTACGCTCCTTTTCCAACACCCATAAAATGTATTCAGTAAAACTGCATGTGGAAATTGAGGTTAAATACTGAATTCCCACACTGTGCGATCTTTAATTTCAAAGCTATTCGATATCGCAAATTTGGGTTGCATGGGCGGTGCCACTCTCCCTTGTCCAACGCCCAAAAAATTATACCAATGAAAGTGCATGTGCAAATTTGGATTGAATACTGAATTCCGACGCTGTGTGACCTATACTTCCAAGCTATTCGATAGCACAAATCTGAGTTGTATAGACGGTGCCACTCCCTCTTGTTCTACGCCCATAAAATGTCATTAATGAAACTGCATGTATAAATTGAGGCAAAAACTGAATTCCGACACTGTCCGACCTATAATTCCAAAGCTATTCAATAGCACAACTCTGGGTTGTGTAGGAGACGCCACTCCCTTTTTTCCTACGCCCTTAAAATGTTATTAATGAAAGTGCATGTATAAATTAAGGTCGATAAATTACGGAGTGTGGCCCATAATTTCAAATCCATTCAATATCACAAATTTGGGTTGTATGGGAGCTGTCACGCCCGCTTGTCCAACGCTATAAAGTGTTATCAGTAAAACTGCATTTGTAGATTGAGGTCAAATACTGAATTTCATGGTTTTGCGACCTATAACTTCATAGCTATTCCATATCGAAAAATTCAGTTGTATGGTAAGTGCCACTCTCCCTTGCCCAACGCCCATAAAATGTTACCAATTAACCTGCATGTGTAAATTAAGGTCGAACACCGAATTTAGATGCTGTGCTACCAATAAATTCAAAGCTATTCGATAGCTAAAATTTGGGTTGCATTGGAGGTGCCACTCCCCCTTTTCCAACGCCCATAAAATGTTATCAATGAAACTGCATGTATAAATTGATGTCGAATACTGAATTCCGATGCTGTGCGACCTGTAACACCAAAACTATTCGATATCGCAAGTTTTGCTTGTATCGGATGTGCCACTCCCGATAAATGTCATCAGTGAAACGACATGTATAAATTGTGGTTGAATACCAAATTTCGATGCTGTGCGACCCATAACTGCAAAGCATTTGAAATCGCAAATTTTCTATATATTTGTTTGCGGTAAAAGGGATGTGACAATTCTTTCTTAAACCATCTCGTACTCGAAACAAATTCACTGCCAAAATTTGAGCTCAATCGGGCCAGTAGTTTCGAAGTTTTTCATCTTTTCTTAAAAGAAGGCGTAGCTATAGTGGGACCACGCCCATTTTTAGTACAGTTACCGATAGTTATTATACGAACTTAATTACCAAATTTTAGTTTAATACGACAAAAACCGTCTTAAATATAATATTTCTATTAATTTATGGGCGGTAAAAGGGGGTTTGGCAACATATTATTTTTTCTAAACCTTCGCGTAGAAATTACCAAAAAATCCGCAGAAGGAAGTATCCAATTTGGTCCAGTCGTTTTCAAGTTTTAAGCATCCAAACAAATCACGATCCACTTTTATATACATATATACATATAATATAGATATAGATATAGATATAGATATAGATTTAGATATCGATATAGATATAGATATAGATATAGATATAGATATAGATATAGATATAGATATAGATATAGATATAGATATAGATATAGATATAGATATAGATATAGATATAGATATAGATATAGATATAGATATAGATATAGATATAGATATAGATATAGATATAGATATAGATATAGATATAGATATAGGTATAGATATAGATAAAGATATAGATATAGATATAGACATAGATATAGGTATAGGTCGAATACTGAATTTTTACTGTGTGTAACCCATAACTTCAAATCTATTCGATATCGCAAAATTTTGGTTGTATGGTAGGTGCCGCTCCCACTTGTCCAACGCCCATAAAATGTTACCAATTAAACTGCACGTGTAAATTTAGGTCGAACACTGAATTTAGATGCTGTGCGACCTCTAACTTCAAAGCTAATCGATAGCTAAAATTTGGGTGGAATAGGAGGTGCCACTCTCCCTTTTCCAACGCCTATAAAATGTTATCAATGAAACTGCATGTATAAATTAACGTCAAATACTGTATTCCGTTGCTGTGCGACCTGTAGTTCCAAAACTATTCGATATCGCAAGTTTTGCTTGTATCGGATGTGTCACTCCCCTTTGTTTCTTACTCCCATATAATGTCATCAGTGAAACGACATGTATAAATTGTGGTTGAATACCGAATTTCGAGGCTGTGCGACCCAAACCTCCAAAGCATTTTGATAACGTAAATTTTTTTTTATTTTTGTGGGTGGTAAAAGGGGGTGTGGCAATCATTCCTTAAACCATCTCGTACTCGAAACAAATCCACTGCCAAAATTTGAGCTCAATCGGGCCGGTTGTAGGTAGGCGTAGATATGTTGGGACCACGCCCATTTTTAATATAGTTACCGATAGTTATTATACGAACTTAATTACCAAATTTTAGTTTAATTAGTTTAGTTTAAGACCGTCTTAAATATAGCATTTTTATTGATTTGTGGGCGGTAAAAGGGGGTATGGCAACATTTTCTTTTTCCTAAACCTTCGCGTAGTGATTGCAAACAAATCCGCAGAAGGAAGTATCCAATTTGTTCTAGTCGTTTTCAAGTTTTAAGCATCCGACCAAATCACGATCTATTTTTATATACAGTGGCTCACAACGAAAGTCGGGCAGGCATTTGTTAGCACTTTCGCATTGGTTTCAGAAATGAAAATGTAAGAAGAAATTTGAAGTAAATATTTTTTTTTAAACATTCTTTATTGGTGAGCAAAATTAAACAAAAACATAGTTAAAAAATTGAAACATAACGGTAAAAGAAAATTAAATCAAACCAAAGCTTTAAAAACGAGCTCACATTGAAGGTCGGGCAGATAAGGAATTCAATTCTAAAACTAAGAATTCAATATTTTTTTGCCAATCCTTTTTCTTATATGACTGCCTGCAGCCTTTTTGAAATGGGTGCAACCAAATTTTTAAAAACTTCAGCTCCAATCTGATTCCACACTTCACTTAGGATACTTTTTAATACATCTTTAGTTGCCCATCTCTGATACTGCACTCAGGGTTCAAGTTCATCTCATAGATGTTGTATAACATTTTAATTTGGGCCTTGTGAGGTTGTTTTTATGATATTTGGACAAATATTAAGTACACAATTCTTTACCAAGATCGTCGTATGTTTCAGGTCATTGGTAAAACTAAAAATTGTCTGCAATTAATTATTTACCCGCACTTTCTTTTACTTGCGCCATGAGAATATCAAGGAACACATTTTTGTCCATTATACCTTCAATAAAATAAATCTTTCCAACATCAGACGCAGCCCCAAACCATGACTGATCCTCTACCATGCTTAATCGTATGTTTAGAATTTTTATTGCAAAATTCTCCATTCGGTTTTCGCTTTCCATCTGAACCATATAAATTAAATAAACTCTCATCGGTAAACAAAACCTGTACTAAAAGTTTATTGTTTAAAAGTGCTAAAGATCCTAATGTTTTCTGTTGTATTAACTTTGCTCCAGAATAGAAAGTATGCACTGTTGATTTACTTTTTAAGGCGGATTGTGAAATTTGTCGCTCGGATTTTCCTTTCAAATAATAATCTATCATGACCTGCCTTTCTGCCAGTGTTGATGAATTCACTTTTCGAGAAATGTTTATTTTTTTAAGTTTTGCGTTTGACTGAAGTTATTCCAAAAGTAGTAAAAAGTTGTAAGCAGGAATAACGGCTTAAGGAACACAGTTTGCATTTTTTCTTTACTTGCCCGACTTTCAATGTGAGCTCGTTTTTATAGGTTTGTTTCGATTTAAATTTGTTTCATCGTTATGTTCTAATTTTTTAATTATGTTTCTGTTTAATTTTGTTCACCAAAAAATAACGTTTTGAAAAAAATATATATTGCAATATTCTTCATACTTTTTCATTTCTGAAATCAATGCGAAAGTGCTAAGAAATGCCAGCCCGACTTTTGTTGTGAGCCACTGTGTATAGATTTTTGGATTTCTAGGACCTTTTTTGTATTTTTTTTTCGCAAGAACTTGTAAAATAAATTTTTGCTAAAGTCTTGTATAAGAATTATTCTAAAGTTTAAGGAGATTTTGAAAATATTCCGTACAAAACTATAAAAAATTAAATTTCGTAAAATTTTCAAGGTAGCATATCAAATAATCCTTTCAGATTCAGATAATTTAGGCTCCTAACTATAAATTAAAAACTCCTAGCTATAAATTATAACTATAAATGAAAATACTTACTTTTACGAATTTATGACAACCTTATCATACCTACTTTTGTCCACGTTGTTGCGGCTTAATGTTTTTGAAAATTAAGTTGTTGTAGATTTTAAACGAATGTTTTATTGCATACAATTATTTTATACGTTAAGATACGAGAATGTTTTGTTAGTTTTTTCCCATTTTATATTACGTTTTAGATGTTATTTTCCGTTTTTTTATAATTATTTTAAGGTTATTTATTAGGCACTACAACCGGTATCAATATTATATTTGATTGATTAAAGTTCAATATTTCTCACAAAAAAGTCTTAGGTTGAATCTGGTGGGGATTCGGATGGATCCACGGAATGTCTGTCTAACGTGCAGCTGAGATTTTAGCTGAGATTCGGTAGATTTCGGCAGAAAATTTAAATGATTCTGATCGCTTGCGTAGGATCTTTGCTGGCACGAGTTTTAGGTGCTCCGCTGACACTAGGTCTCTCGAGCTTTAAAAAATGTATCAGATTATTCGTGTGGAGTGGGTTAATTTCCGCAAGCCTTTGTGAACTTACTGCAATTCGAAGAGATAAAGCACTTCCTACTACTTAACTATTTAAATTAAAAAAATTTAAATTAATTATTTTCCCCTGAATCCGACTGTAAAAAGCGAAGTTAATTAAGTTATTATACACTTTAAACTGATTAAACGTATTAACTTTAAACTGTTTGCACTACACTTTTTAATTCATTAAAATTTTGTAGAGGCGATTTTGGAGTTTTAATGCGAGTATATTCAGCAAGAAAAGACTAAAGAATGCTCCGTTTAGGCTTTTATACATCGATCTAGGCAAAGTTGGAACAGTTAGTCAAAAGCGTGATTAGCAAACGGTAACTCTCCTTTTGTACGCACTTAATTGATTTAATTCGGTCGGTCGTTATGATTTATGCGCGCCTAATGGCTTTGTTTATATTTTCATTTATAGTCGTAAATATATATTAGATATATATTTTAAAACTGTGTAGATTATTAAATTTATTATAAATTTATTTTACTATTTGTATACTAGTTTCATGTTTAATATAATGTTTTTATAAGTTTTTCTCATGTTTAATATATGCTTTAATTTTTAAGATAAATATTTTATATTTTATTTACTGCTAGTATTAAGGTCGATAAAAAAAAACATTTTTTTTGACACTCATATTCTGGGAGCTGGATTCAAGTAGATCTTAAATCCAAAAGGATATCGAAATCGGTGGAACCGTCATCCAGCGGTTTTGATTTAAAAAAAAAATCAATTTTTCACCAAAAATCACCGGTTTTTTCGCCGTAAATTTTTATCAATCTAAAATAACTACCTAAAAAATGGGTGCAGATGAAAGGTATCTAGAACACCAAAGTTGTAAATAGGAAGATTTTTAGATTCAAGAAATTTTTTAGTGCAACAGTGTTCAGAATTCGCTCAACATTTTGGGTACTTTTTACTAAAATCGCTATAAATTTGCTGTTTATTCGCTATAAATATGTTAATTTTTGATTGTTCACTACGAAAGGTGAAACCTCTTCAAAGCCACACTATTTTAAAAATAGTAAATTTTCTAAAATTTACTGAAAATTAGTGGATTTATAGATTTTTGTGAAAAATACCCTTTCAAAAATACTTTCTAAAAAAGTTTAAAAAAAATTCCACTGTTTTGATTTTTTTTATTTTTTTGTTTATATATCAATAGATTACACCAAGTCTTTTTGAACAATACTTAATTTTTCCAAATGTGCTGAAAAATGGCAAATTTATAGCGATTTTAGTGAAAAATACCCAAAATGTTGACCGAATTCTGAGCACTGCTGCACTAAAAAATTTCTTGAATCTAACCATCTTCCTATTTACAACCTTGGCGTCCAAGATACCTTTCATTTGCACCCAACTTTTAGATAGTTATTTTAGATTGATTAAAACTTACGGTGAAAAAACCGGTGATTTTTGACAAAAAAGTGATTTTTTAAAATTAAAACCGCTGGATGACGGTTCCACCGGTTTCAATATCCTTTCGGATTTAAGATCTACTTGAATCCAGATCCCAGAATATGAGTGTCGAAAAAAGTGAACAAAACGATCCACCTTGACTAGTATACCCCGGCAGACGTTGTTCTGCCACCGACCGCCGTACTGCCATATACGAAAATTTCAAGAAATGCCAAATATACTCACCATATTCAGTATAGCTGCCGAAAGTAACCATATGAACTAAATAACCAAATTTTAGTTTAATACGATCAAAACTGTGCGAAATATAGCATTTTTATTGTTTTGTAAGCGGTAAAAAGGGGTGCAGCAAAATTATATCCCTTAAACCTTCTCATAATCGAAACAAATCGACTGTCCAAATTTCAGCTCTTTTTAGCTTAAGCCTGGCGCACTTTGCTTCACTCGACGCTGACCCCCCGAAAAGTGAGTTTAACTGAAGTGGGACAGGCTTATTTTTAGTGCACTTGCCGAGAGTAACCATATGAACTAAATTCAAAAATTTTTGTCTGATACGACCCAAACATTTGAAATAAAACATTTTCCTTGGTTTGTGGACGGTAAAACGGGGGCGTGGAAACCAATTTTTATACGCTTTTATTTAACTTGCTTCGTTCGTATATATGTATGTATGTCCGTCAAAACTTGCAAGCCATTTTTCGACAACTTGTTGGTATCCACTTAAGCAAAAATTTAGCATACATATGTAAGTCCAGTGACAATCCAATATTATGATAAAATGTTTTGCCACACCCCCTTTCACCGCCCACAAATCAATAAAAAAGCTATAACTCTAAAACTTGAAAGAAGTTAATAAAAATCTACTTGAAAGAAGTGAAAATAATTTTAAATTTCAGTTGTTAAATTTAA
Source organism: Dichetophora obliterata (assembly GCA_963920525.1). NCBI lineage: Eukaryota > Metazoa > Arthropoda > Insecta > Diptera > Sciomyzidae > Dichetophora > Dichetophora obliterata. The sequence continues at coordinate 180,880,308 of OY986437.1, read as the reverse complement.
ATGACTTAAAAACTATAACGAAAAAAATGAATAACAAAAAAGACTTTAAATTTCTTTCCGTGAGGATGTTGTCTAGCGCGTTTGAGATAATTGGACCAACATTTCTTCAAATTATAAATGAATCTTTACGTTCTGGAATTTTTCCAGATTGCTGGAAAGAATCCACAGTGGTACCGATTGAGAAAGTGAAAAATGCTGTAACCCCAGAAAACTTCAGACCCATCAATATGTTAATGACAGAAAGCAAAATTATTGAAAAAATTGTTCATTCACAAGTAGAGGATTATATGGAATCGCACTCGTTGCTCTCTGACTACCAATCTGGATTTAAGCGCTGTTGAATCTTGTTGTTGCACAGTGGAAGTCGGAAACACAAGATAAAAAAGTCATAGTAGCCGTTTTTCTTGATCTACAAAGAGCCTTTGAAACTATTGACAGAAATATACTACTACAGAAGCTGCATATGTACGGTATAAGAGAAAACGAACTTAATTGGTTTAAAAGTTATCTTTCGGGAAGAACTCAAAAAACAAAAGTAGCAGAATATGTTTCTGAACCAGCGACAGTTACTTTGGGTGTACCGCAGGGTGCAGTTTTGGGAACACTTCTCTTCATCATTTACATAAACGATATGGAAAAGGTTTTAAATAAATCGAAGATATGCATGTTTGCCGATGATACCTTATTGTATGTGACAGGTGACTCTGCCGAAGAGTGCATTAGTCATCTTAACTCTGATTTAGAAAACGTTGTAAAGTACCTTAAAATGAACAAACTTAAACTTAATACAAATAAAACAAAAGCTATTATAATAAATGGTGAATCTAGCAATAAAATTGTTGTAAACGGCGAAGAAATTGAATATGTAAAAGAAATTAAATACTTGGGTATTATGCTAGATAATCAGTTGAGATTTGATGTACATATTAATTACATATGCAAGAAGATAGCCAAAAAATTGGATTTTTCCAAAGAATCCAAAATATCATTCAGAAGTGCAATACAAATCTATAATGTTATGATTAAGCCACATTTTGAATATTGTTCAACAATTTTGTTTTTAGGGTCATTGCAAATGACAGAAAGACTACAGAAACTGCAAAATAGAGGAATGAGATGTATATTAAGATGTGGTTCTTTAACACATATAAGGTATATGTTAGATATTTTATGCTGGTTGTCAATAAATCAAAGAACTTTGATGAATGTGATATTATTTATATTTAAAATGAAACATAATTTGCTCCCAAAATATTTAAGTTGTCAGATAGTTTATGTTGCGGATGTACAACCCTATAATTTAAGGAATAATTCAGATTTCCGAGTAGGATACTTTCCAACGAGTAGAGCACAAAACAGTTTGTGTCATAAAGGTTTAAACTTATTTAACGGTTTGCCCAATAGCTTAAAAAATGAGGTAAATAGTAATATATTTAAGAGAAAACTTATAATTTATATAAAGAATAATTATGATTAAGAAAATAAAAATATGATAGTATGTGAGTTCCTTTTTCTTCTTTTCTTCTCTTCTCCCCTTTTCCTTTTGACGTGTTTTTGAATTCATGTCAATCAGGTGGGCGGATTACGCCCACTTTGAATTCCATATCTTCGAACACCAAAACAAGAAAAGGATGAGGAGGAAAAAAAAAGAAAAAAAAATTAAATAAATCCTGTTAGAATAAGTTTAGTTTAAGTAAAAAATGTACTGTTTCTTTAAATAGCGAAGAAGCTAAATAAATAAATAAATAAATAAAAAAAAAACTATTAGGCCGATTCAGCTGAAATTTTGGCAGTAAATTTCCTTCGAGTACAGGATAGTTAAGGAAGTTTTTTGCCAATCCCCCTTTTACCGCCCATAAATCCATAAAAATGCTATATCTCTAAAACTACGGGGCTGATTCAGCTGAAATTTAAACAGTAATGTTTCATTAAATAAAGCATGCGGTTAATGTAAAACATTTGGCCATACCCCCTTTTACCGCCCACAAATCAATAAAAACGCTATATCTCCAAAATTACGGGGCTGATTTAGCTTAAATATTAGCAGTTAATTTCCTTCAGGTAGAGGATGGTTCAGGAAAAAATGGTGTTCTACCGCCCACAAATAAATAAAAATCTTATATCTTCAAAACTACTGGGCTGATTGCAACGTGCGTAATAATAATGTAAACGGTGTAAATAATGTAAATACTGTTAAAAAAAAAATAATGTTTTTAACGTAAGTAGTGTAAATCGTGTAAATAATGTTAATACTGTATATATTGTTAATACTGTATATAAGGTTAATGGTCTAAATAATTAAAATACTGTATTATTTGCTAAGTTTTGAAAATAAAAGATGTTAATAATAAACCTTTAACACTAAAAATAACAAAACAAAAAAAAAAATAAGAAGTAAAAAATTTTTTTTTAATAAATAAGCTTTTATTTAAAAACGACGTAAAATAAAAAGCAAAAAATAAATTTAAGTGACTTATGTTGAATATGTATATAAAAGGTATATTCTAGGTGCAGAAGAACCCCTCTCTTTGTTACTCATCATCATAATATAAGCGTACGTAAATTGGTAAGTTCTAAGGACTTATATAATTTGGAATTCGATTTGATAATTTGGAATTCAAATACATTTATATTTAAAAGCTTAAGGGATTCACTGGAACACTCTCCAGATGTGGCTTCAATTTCCCTGAAAATTTCATAAAGATCGGTTCAGCGATGGAGTCTATTAGTGATATAGCCACATACCCACATACATACGTCCATTTTTATATATACATATAGATTATATAAATTAGTTATTTGAAAAATTTTTTCTGCACGCTACTTCATTTTTAAGATATACACATTAAAAATTTTGAAGAAAATGGAAAATGGCTGTCAAACGAAAAAAAATACAGCTCATTTCCAACTCCATTTTGGAAAGCAATACATGGAAAGCAAACATTGGCAATTTATGTTGATCGAAAGCAATAAATTATTGCCAGTCGAGACGCCCTGTAACGAAGAAACATATACGATACAAGATCTACAAAGATCAAATTATGTCAAATACTTACAAAAATTAAATCATTAATGGCCAATTTCTTCACCGAGTACTAACTTTCACTAATCTGTGGTCTAGTTGGTTCGCGGCCTAACTATTGAACCAAAGATTGAGAAAATCGTCTTCACTTTCCTAGTCCGCGGATTAGTTTGTAAACGAAGTATTGCACTAATGCTCCGAATTTCTGTATACCAGTTTTTATGCCAAATTTGACAGCAGTTTTTACATCCGGTTGTCACAACTTATTTATAGGTGTCGGCTTACACCAGCCACACTCAACCGACTCAGTTTCACATGACGCAGTTTTTTAATGTTCACACACATAACTTGCTTTACTTTGAGTCTGAATTTGTGCTGTTTTTCACCTAAAATATTTTAAAGCAAAAAAAAATTTGTGTTAGCTTGTGTGTGTGCTTCTTAGGTACATATAGCACTCCAAATTCGACAGCTCTAAAAGCACAAAAGAAAAAACACTCAAAATGGCAAATCTCAAATCAACGTCAGTAGCAAAATTTGTAAAGTTTTGAAACTCTTACCTCACGGTACATTCATCTTCCCACTACCTTATCTCTTCTATAGACGTCAAAGTGAGTCGGTTGAGTTAGATTAGTGTAAGCAGACACTACTGACGCAATTGTCGATACATTTTGGTTGTCTGTTCTACCTGAAATTTTTTACAAAATAAAAATTTTTAATATAATAAATAAAAACTCGAAAAAGTATTTGTAGAAACGTCATGTAACAGAAAGATCAAAAAGCGATTATTCGAGTACTTTTTTTTTGGTTTAGAGTAAATTTTAAGTCACGAGTATGAAGTCATCCAAACTGAAAATATATGCAACTCCACAGATAAAAGGTAATAGGTGTATTCACGATTCAGTTCACTTTCCAGTGCAGTTGAAGACTTGAGCATTTGTGCAGTTAGCTTTTCGTGAACACACAACTAACACCTTTTTTAAAACTTCAAAATTGTTCAATGCGCACAACTGCTCAAGTTCTCAAGTTTGAAACTACAGTTGAAAAGTATTTGTGCAGATTTTTGACGTTTGTGCATTTTGTTTTTGTATAATGCCCAAGTCCTAAAGTCAAGTGTACCGAATCGTGAATACTCTTAATATTGTCATGCAACACTTTAAACATGAAGATGAAATTTCGTAAGTTATGCAATGTAAATATGTACATAAAGGGTATTCATGCAAAGTGATAATACTATAATTTAAGCAATTAGTTATTCTTATCAGACAGGTTGTATTACCAGCCCTTAAAGTCCAGCGTGCGTTTGCACCAGATATGTCAGCTGCAATATATTAGGTATGTTACCGTACACATTGTCGAGTAAAAGTCGAGTAGAGAACAAGCTGAGAGAGTAAAATGTAATTTGAACATAGTGTAAACAATACGAAAACGGCATCTGGCTAGTTTCCAGCACAAAAACAGCTGATCACCTATCAAACGTAAACATCGCCAATGTTTAAATCTGACAATTTGTTTTTGGATTAAGCTAATAAATTTTCTAAGATTATTTAAAACATTAATTTTATATTTAATATTTTCATTTAACATTTAATATGTATACTACCCCAACAACACTCAGTTCGTACGCCTGAATATATTTTAATATAAACACTTTAAATTTTTGTTTACATTAACACATCAATGTTTTTGATAAAACAAAGTTTGTTGTATTCTTAAAGCTTGAAATTGAATTTCAAAGACCGCATTCATAGTTTTTTGCAGAGCTGCAAGATTTTGCTGAAAAGTGCTTTGTGTACAAACATATAGAAAAAGCTCAGTGATCTGACTCGGAGCATAAAGCTACTTTTTAAATGGTTTTTAGCACTTATATCTCCATCTCGCTTGCTCACACAAGCAGAAAGCACGCACTATAAACACCAATAAGCTCAAGAAGCTACTTTGTGAAGATCTGAATAAGTATACGCTATGATATAAATAAACTCGGCAAAGCTGCTTTATGAATCAGCTTAAGCCAAAGCGTTCACTGTGAATGCGGCCCAAGAAATAATATTTCAAGCATTAAGAATACAACACACTTTGTTATATCAAAAACATTGGTGTCTTAATATAAAAAAAAAAATTAAAAGTGTTTATATTAAAAAATATTCAGGGGTACGAACTGAGTGTTGTTGGGGTAGTATAACAATTTATAAATTTCTTTTTCACCGCACAACATAAGTAAACAAGAAATGTTAATTTAACATTTGTTTGTTCTTCTTGATGCTTGTTATTGTGCTTGTTCTCACAATAAATTTTTGCAGCACACTTTGAGCAACTTTCGAGCTCTAGAGAGCGATTTTATACTTGTTCTTCTTCTCTCTTTTAGGATAGAAAAAGTACGGACACACGTTCTACCACATCACAAGTTTCTACAATCGAGTAAAGAAAGAGACCTATTGGCATATGCTGTCAATAAGTTTTTAGGTTGTTATTTTCAAATTTGAGATATAGCATCTTAATTGTATTGTGGGCATCTCTACTGGAAGAAATATTACTGTCAAAATTTCAGCTGAATCGGCCTAGTAGTTGGTGATATAACATTTTTATTGATTTGTGGGTGATAAAAGGGGATATAGAAAAAATAGGTCTCATACTATTGCATTGTAACCTGACTTACATATGTATGCTAAACTTCAGCTTAATCGTATACCAACAAGCTGTCGAAAAATGGTTTGCAAATTTTGACGGACATACATACATACATACGAACGAAGCAAGTTAAATAAGATCTTATACAAATAAACACGTAAACAACAATTTGACACTAGTTTTTATGTGGTCAAGAAATGAAATTGTGCACAAACCGAGTATTAAGAGCGCTAGAACTCCGATTTCGGAAGTCCAGCTAATCCACGGCTAAGCTAGTCCTCAGTTCTAAAATCTGAGAATAAGCGCCGTAGTACTCGGTGAAGAAATGCTTTTTCACTGATCCGTGGTTTAAGAACTCGCCTAATCCACGGATTAGCGCTAATACTCGGTGAAGAAATCGGCCATAAGGCTGCTATACACTGTCCTACTGTGTATTAGGACATGTCAAAATTTGCAAGTGTGATCGAAAGTGAGATGGTGTCAATGCAGTATGAGATCCGGTGAAATAGATCTCCCTTAGCATGCGGGGAACATTTCGAGAATAGCGACAACTCAAATTTTTAATTTTTCGAATGATATGGACTTTGACCTCCTAAATCCAAATCTGAAAAATTTCAGTGCGCTCGAAATTGGTTTAGGAGTTAAAGGCTTCCAAAGTTAAAAATGGCTTGAAAATTGAGTTTCTTTTTTAAAGTTTTACGACGAAAAAATATTGTTTAATATTAGGAAATTTTTGTATTCTTATTTTAAAAGCTGAAAACCCTGGGGCTATATAGTAATTAATGCGATTTTATTGAAGTATAAAGGCTTCACATTATTTAATTTATTAAAATTTTAAGAATATTTGCTTTAGCAAAAAATTACAAAAATGTATTAAATACATGAAAAACAAATAAGTAAAATTTTTAAATATTTCGGACATGATACGAGAAAATTTTTACACGATCTTTAAAATATATTAGGTTTTCTTATGTGTAAAAGCGTGTGTCAACTGGCGTAGTGTGCGTATAATATCTACAAAATTGGTACCAAAAATCCTAGTAAATACCATTATATAGGTCAGGCCCGTAGACAAGGGGGATTTTAGGGGTTTAACCCCTCCGCCTTAAGGTCTAGAAAGTACAAAGATCCCATATATTAGCATTAAGGCGACTACAACACAACAGCGTAAAAAATTGCAAACCACTTCAATTTTGAGCTGAATTGAGACCTATTCTTTCAGATCATAGATAATATAAGGACTTAGGCATAGATTGCGATTTTATATTCGGGCATGGTTGCGATGGTGCGGCTGCCGTGGAATGGTACACTACAAGGAGCACAAACGTATGCAGCGGAAGAAGAGCTACGGGATGCTGTTATTAAAACTTAAGACATCGCAACGGAATTTCGAAATACCACAATAGCGCCTCTCGCATTTCAACTTATAAAAACAATAAAAACTTTTGATTTTCAAATTAATGTGGGCGCAGTCGCAACTAAATCAGTGTTCATCAACTTATGTTTCCCATAACACGCGGACGTCGTATGATTTTGTGCTTTTGCACACGAAGTAGCAATCGGCTCGCTGTGATTGTACACTGGTAAGAGTTGTTTTTTTAAACATTGTACTTTAAATTTCAAGTCAGTATGCTTTGAGCGTTCATGCGGTAAGAGTGTTGCACGCTTTCTTTTTTATGGATATACATTAGGGCGGGTCGATTTAAAAATCGCCCATTGCTCAGTGAAAATCGTATTCTAGGGATCAAAATAATAATTGCGCGAGGAACTATACCTCAATGAACGAATTCTAGTGCCCCAACTTTTCCGTAGGGTCAAGTTTTGAAAAATCCCTCTTTGACCCATTTGGAGTGCCCCAATCGAGTCCAAATGTATATCCGACCCCATCTAATCTTGGAGGGCCGATACACCCATGCCAGTGGCACACCCTCTGGAACCCCTTGGGGTGTTCCCCATACAAACAAAGTTACAAAGAACCCAGGGGGTTACAGGGGGTGTGCCACTGTCATGGGTGGATCGGCCCTTTAAAGTTAGAAGGGGTCGGTCATATATTTGGACTCGATTGGGGCACTCTAAATAGGTCAAGAAGCTCGAAAGAAGCCACAGCGGAATCTGTGCTTAATAGACATTCCAATAGGCATGGTGTAAAAAGGGCAAGCATGAACTGAAATTTAGTGCGTTAGTAATTTTGAAAATTTTAGCAAGGAATTCAACAAAGAGAAAAAAGACGTGTAAAAAAGAATGATAGTTACGCGAACACATAATAACAACAGTTTTTTAAATAAAATTAAATATTTTAAGTGCTAAACCGTAGCAAAAGCAGTTTTTTCAAAAATGTTGAATAGAAACTTTTGAACAGACACTTCTCATTTGTATTAAGTGTTGTTGTAGAAAATACTTCAACAAAATTTGATTGTAATTTCTCGAATTTGGAGTTTTACAATTTTTTTATTGAAACAAAAATCAAAATAACATTTTTCGAAAAGTAAAATATCACAACTCTGGTACTTTTAATCCAATTTTTATGTTTGTTAACTTATTTTAAAGAACAATTACATTAAAAACGAAATTCATACCTGTTGTTTTTAAAAATTTACTTCAAGATATTTTTTGAAGTCTTGTAAAACGCTTCTCCATTTATTGGTCTCTTGAGATAGTTTTAAAAGTCTATCAATCTGCACGAAACTTTATAGATTTTATTTTTATATCAAACCTTTTCCCTCTTTATAACCAATGCTGCGGACGCCCATGGCCATAATTCGTTCGGAGGTAAGTCCGGCGAATACGATGGTTGCCGATGTTTGACGATTTTTTTAAATCGCTTAAAAATTGCGAACAAAATTGAGTGTTTTTAACACCAAACGAGACTAGACTCTTTTAAGACCCAAATGATCTTTTAATACGTTAAAATGTATTCAATTGAAATGTTGAGTGCATCAAGGTCTCTAATTGTAAACCAAAAATTTTCGAGCACCAATTCGTATTTGATGAGCGTCTTTCATCTGTGATGCTTTTTTTGTCCTGTACCACTCAAACACCCTTGTTCTTGATAAGGATGGGTCACCAAAGGCATTCTGCAACACACTGATCATATCTTTTGCTGAAATTTCAATACACGAGCAAAATAAAATGCATTTTCTTTCACCATCTAAATCGCACATAGCAAAAATTGGAAAATTTTACAGTTCACGAAAACGAGTGCTTAAGAGTAAACCAGTGAACATAATGGCATGAAATTTAGCACATATGTCAAAGACAGTGCTATCAACTTAAAAAAATTATCCGTATTTATAAAGCGCCCGAAGGTAAAGGTAACCAGTTTACTTTTGTCTTTAAGATTTGTCGTAATCGCCATTCATTTGCGAATAAATTGTCTTCTTTGATAAGAACTATCAAAGTTCCATCTCCGTCTCTGCATTTTTATGCATTCTGTTCTGGATAAACACCACATAGTTGTTACAAATTTGCCTTTGTACAGATAAAAAATTCACTAATTTTTCTAGAGAATAAGTTCCTCTTGAAAAGGGGTATCTTTAAGGTAATACTCTCCGCAAACATACGATTAAATTCTTTCTTTTTCATTCGTATTTTCACTCAAATGGTGACAAGCAAATGATTCCATAAATGTCATCTTAAATAATTTGGCAACGCACTTAAAAGCATGAGCTTGTCTCTCATTCTTGACTCAACTAACGACTATCTCACCTTTTCTGACTCAATATCATTTACTCATTGCTTGGAAATTTCTTTCATTTAAATGCAAATTGTTTTTATTTCATCCATAAGGAGTTCATTTTATATATTTTGCGTTTTATTCCTGCATGAAGAGTACAATTCTCATAACATCCTTGTTATGGCAATTCCCCCATAAGGTATTATTATTTAAAAGGTAATTACCATTAAACCAATTTTATTTCGTTGAAGTTCTGAATTAAATTTTCTACTGCTAGTAAAAACCTTACTAATTTTTTCTTTATTCAATACACTCCTAAATTGTGCAGAAGGAAACTGAATAATTTGGAAGTATCTGAATTAAGTTAATGAAGTTAGCTGAATAATTTGAGTCAATCATGTTCATCTCTTAATAAACCTTCTTTCACTTCTTTTAGTCAAAATTAATAAAATTATACATACTTATAGCCGATACACATTGACTGCAACAGGCCTCCACCGACAAAACGAAAACTTGCCGTCAGAGAGAAATGTCACACTATTCTCGACGACTTGATTATAATGAACGCAACAACGACAGCCTGTATTTCATACAAAACATAAACAAACTCTTCTATGTTCGCTATTGTCGTGTATTAAATTAGAAATAGATTTAAGTCTGCGGCAGCAACAATTGTGGTCGTGTTCTCTCTTTGTCGTACCGTCTTTAAAAAATACATCTTCATAAGAAAACATGCGTTCCATTTTTTGACAATTTGCGTTCGTCGCTTGTCGCGGTCAATGTGTATCGGCTATTACTTGTAACATATGTTTTATTTACTGTTGAATCAATTGAACAGTGAGACATTAAAATAGTGTCACTAAAATAATATGCCATAAAAACTAAAGTAATCAATAAAATTTCATAAATTTGTTATTAATATATCATTGCTGTGCTTAAGAAATCATGTATGTATGTAATTTTCATCAACTTCCAGGAGAGCAAAAATAATCTTACGATGTAATTGCTGTGGCTAAAGTCTTGAGTTCTGGACATCTGAGTTCTGGATCTTGAGTTCATCATAACCAATTTTTTTCTGTGATATTGGACTTTTATTGTCTTTACCTAAATCTTTTATAGAAATCTTGCACATTTCAAATTTAAATAACTTTTGTACCAAACCAAATATCGGCATATAGCTTTGTGTGCTGATAGACAATAAATCGGCTCCTTAATTATGCGTTGAACCAATCTTTACGAAAGTTTCAGGAAAACTGAAGCTACATCTTGAGAGTGTTCCTGTGATGTTTGATGTCGATTGGACAAGGTGGCGTGGTGGTACCTACCATACAAACCAAATTTTCGCTGTCGCCTAGAAACAAACAAAAAAAGAGCATATATTAGAATGTTTTGATCGTAGAAAACTAAAATATGAAGGGTTCGGGGCGACAAAGTGCTAACCCACATAAAACAAATTTGGAGATAAGCGCATTTGAAAGTTTGACGGCTTTTATAAATCGCAATTTCAAATATTTTTGTAATCGTTTAAATTTTTCACATAAAGAGCGTTTTATTAAGTTGTTTTTATAATTTTAATTTTTAGAAATCCTGCATACAATGGTGTTTGCATAATAAGAACATTAAAATCCTTTCGAAATAATTCACATGTAAAACTTTCAATGTCGGCTGTTAGCCACACCTTTTAACTTTTTCACGGTTTTTGAATTTTCATTTTTAGAAGTCCTGCATACAATGTTATCTGCTTACTCAGAACATTAAAATCTTTCGTCTGTCGGCGGTAAAAAATTAAAGAAATTTATATGTAGGCTAGCTCCTTACTTTTGTTCAGATGTGTGGTTGTTTGCAAATAAGAAAACTTACTAGCCAGACTGCTTAAGAGAATATTTATTTACTCCAACTATTTTCATTTAATAACAAACGTCGAATAGCGGCGGGCTCACATCAACTACTGACTTTAAATAAAATTACTTATGGCAACAAGGACCATTAGGGTGTTCCTTAGCTGTATGGAGGACATTTTTTTGAGATATGAACCGTAACTCCTCCTTGAAATGTTCTTTTAAGTAAAAAACATGTTCTGCAAAAAATTTTAAGAATCGGATAACAGGAAGGCGAGGCGCCCAACGTCCAAAGTTGGACCTTACCATTTATATGGGTAAAAAATTGTTTTTTTTAAAAAACAATTAAAATTTATCATATTAAATTTTTTTTAATGAACTAAATACGTTATCATATTAAGCATACAATTTACTTTCTAACGAACTCTCATTCGTCGAAATTGATTAAAAAATTCGAAATCTAAAAACTTTTTTGTTTACCGAAAACAAACAAATTAATAAAATTTTTTGGCAGAAATTTTTATAAATTACGTAATTAAGTTTTTCCGTATTTAAAAAGTATTATATATAAAATTATCTGTTTAACAAGCTATTGATTGTCTAAATCGGAAATAGGAAAACAACAACACATTTTGTCGAGCAAAAACAATATACATAGTTTTAGCGAAAATAGTTTCAGCGAACTGAAAGAGGAAATGAAGCGATTTCCGAAGCAGGTTGTCTAGTCTGCTGAGTGAATGACTCTATACAAAGTTGCTGTTGTTGCCTTCTTTGAACTTACTTGATATTCAAAACTAAAATCAGGTTAAAATTCAAAAAGAATAGATCACAACGAATTATCAAAAGGAAATATTTTCAATTTAAGTACATAATTAATTTTTTTTTAAAATTTTCAATTGCTTACTAAGCATAAAATTATCTTACCATCAAAATCTGTTAAAAAATGGGAAACTACAAAGTTTTTATTACTTTGTTAGATGTGTTTTATTGGAAAAAAATTTAATTTTTTGATGACTTTTGGATGCAAGAACTAATTTTTCAAAAGTTAATGTTAAGCAAATTTTACCCCATAATATTTAAACTTAAAGAACGCTTTTGATCCCTAAACAATTTTGTAACAGGTTACATAAATGTTTTAATTGCTTAGTGAAATTTTTATTGCTAGAAATAAGCTAATTTTTGGACTTTTTTATACCCTTGATTTTTTTATACCGCTGGGATAATTTCAGGAATAAATTTTCTATGAGTAGAATAATATGATGTATAATAAAAAAAATTTCAGCAAAGTTTATTATGAAAACGGATTATTAAGAGAAGTAAATATGAAAGCTTTTTAAAGGTAATTCGCTACAGGTTATAAAAAAAAATTACTAAAAAGCCTTTGATTTAATTACTTTATAAATGTTCATTTATTAAATATTTCAAAGCTTTGGAAAGCGTGGTTTTCATCTGATTTGGCTCAGTTTTAACTGGACCTCTATTTTTTAATAAAAAGCATATTTATAGAATTTCGTGACAATAGCTCTAAAATTACGGCTGTTATCGTAATCACAGACGGACAGACGAACATGGCTAAATCGACTCAGGAGATGATGCTGATCAAGAATATATATACTTTTCTATTACTGCCACGAATATATATACTTTTCTATTACTTATCAGAGTTACAAACGGAGCTACAAAGTTAATATACCCCTTACGCAGTATGCGTGGGGTATAAAAATATTAGAAAAGGTTTTTTATGCACTAATTATCCTAGCGGTCAAGATCTCGACCAGCCATCTTCCACGCTGTCTGGCGATCAGGTGGAATAGCAGTAATAAAGTAGTTTCTGTGTATTAAATTTATTTGAACTTTGAATCAACTTGAATCAATAACCCATTTTTACTGTTTTTATATATATTAGTTACAAAACTCGAAACTTTAAAAATAGGCTGTATTTGAACTATTTTTGTGCCTCCCAGGTGAGATTTTTAAAAAGTGTAAGAGGGAACAAAAGTGAATGGTTGGGAAGGCTAAGACACCAAACTAAATAAATCAATAAAAAATTTCATTATATTGCAATACCTAATATTTTTAATTATTTTATGATAAACAACAAAATTTTGTGGTCGAGATCTCGACCGCTGATACAAAATGGGTTAAAAGCTTAAAACTTTTTTTATAATATTTTCCATTCCAACGGATTTTTTAACATAATATCCTGGGGAATAGAAAAATGTATCAAGTTATTATATTGAACTTAATATTTTTAAAAATAAAATGTTGTTAACGATTCGGCAGACCGAGTACTGAAGCTCATGGAAGATTTTAATAAAGTCTTGTCACAAAACGAGTACGAAAAACAATAAATTGCAAATTGTATCAGACGATCGCAAGAAGTTCCCAGACGAAAAGTTAAGTCTTATGAAGTAAAATCGTTTTATTAACCCATTTTGGCCCAGAGGGGTAGTTTTCTACCCCTGAACTAAAATAGAGTTTTCTATGAAACTATAATTTATAAAAATTATTTGTTGATACATAAGTAATATTTGAAATGTTGGCTATTATGTATTTATAGCGATGATCTTGGATCAACCACGACCACCACCTTCCCCTCCAAATAATTAAAAGCCTCCAATTAGACCAATTTTTATTAAAAAATAAAATTATTTAAATATTTCATATGATAATATTTACATTCGTTTCATGTTGCGAATAGATGGTAGTAAAACAAAAAAATTACCTTCGCAACTACCATACCTATGTTTTTCGAAGTTAAATCTGTGTGGGTAGTTTTCGACCCATTGGTACAATGTGTTCATACTTTTCGGACAAATTTGACATTTAATGAAAACGACGCCATAATTTACTGCGCAATTTATGTTTTGCTGCTGTTTTGAAACATTTCGGCATTCTTACAAGTTTTTCTAGTGTTTTGGGCTTACGTGAATATTGATAAATATATTTATCTAATAAACGACTATTTACTTAAAGTTTTAAATACAATTTAAATACGGTAATACTATTTTGATTTTAACATGAGGCAATAAAAGGCGTTGAAAGTGGAGGAAATAATGGAGGTTTTAAATTCATCTGACGAAGAAGATGAAGTTGTCATTTCACGATTCTTTGATTTCTTTGATAACTTCTTCACTTCGATTCATCTCATGTGCCTTCTAAGTAACCGCCGATTCTTTGCAACAGGTAAATATTATTTATGTACATTTCAGAAGTAAAAATATTGCAGTAAATTTTACCACAGTCAATACCAAATACGTATTTCTTCTTTTTCAAGGAACTGTTCGAGCAAATCGAATTGGAGGAGCCAAATTGCCTAAAAAATTAAAAAAGGCGAATACACGGCACTCTATGAACATGACAAGGAGCTTGCTGTTGTCAGATTGAAATATAATGCAAACGTTAATGTGTTATCTAATCATTCATTTGTGGAACCGCTTGCTACTGCCAGACGTTTTGATCGTACAAAAAAAAAAAACATGTAAACATCAGTGTTCCACGCATGATAAAAGAATACAATGCAGTATCAATGCAATGTATTGAGATATTGTACTGTCAGTTCTAGACTATATGGATCTTCATTCTACTTTTTTTCTATGTGCCACTTTTAATAGGTATGGGAGGAGTGGACCTTCATGATAATGCCTTGGGAAATTATCGCATTGGCATACGTGGAAAAAACTGGTGGTGGCCTCTTTTTACAAATACGGTTTCCAATATGTTAGTCAATGCCTGGAAACTTGATTGTTAAGTGGCAAAGACTGAGAACAGAAAACCGTTATCACAGTTGGATTTTAGATCCCAAGTTACTCGAGCTCTTTTATTGTCGGACAAGCCAGCTAATACTGTGTCCGATGCCCCCGGTACAAGCAGCACCAGAGATGCAAGTGGTATTAGAGAGCTATCTGATCAGTACGAATCAAAGCATTTCCCTAGTAAACGCACCGATGGAACACCACCAAGACGATGCAAATTTTGTTCATCCCAAACTCCGTTCATTTGCAAGAAATGCAATGTAAACTTGCACCCAAAATGTTTTGAAAAATATTATAAACATAAATAATAAAAAAAATATATTTAATTTTTCATTTGTACAATTTATTTTGTTCAATGAAACTTCATAATTTTTTCAAATAAACTTTTGTTTCACTAAACATAGTTTTTGTCTATGTTGGCCCAATGGGTAGAAAACTACCCTAACCGTTAATCGAAAGCCATTACAGATAGGAAAAAGGTTTAACGGATTTTTCTTGATTAGGTCAAAAATAGCCTGAGTTCCAAAATTCACCAAAAAATTTCAACGGGATCGTTTACCGGGCCAAAATGGGTTAATATATTGTTTGTGACGTATTGAGAATGACAAAGTCATAATATAACTAAATGTTTTGTAGTTTTCCCATATGTTAACCGATAAAGATAAAATTTAGATAAAAATAGCTTGTTGAACAAATATTGTTAAATTTGATTCGTTTATATATTATACAATTGAAAAACTTAATAACGAAAAATTTATTAATTTGTTTGTTTTCGTTCGACAAAAAATTTTATAGATTTAAAATTTTTTAACCAATTTTGAAGAATGATAGCTCGTTAGAAAGTTACTTTTATGCTCAATATGATAATGTATTGAGTTGGCTAAAAAAATTTTATAATGATAATTTTTATTATTTTCAAAAAACAAATCTATTTTTTCCATATTAATGGTATGGACCAACTTTGGGGTCTGGGAGTCTCGCCTTCCTGTTATCCGATTCTTACAATTTTTCCTGTTATCCGATTCTTAACATGTTTTTATACCTAAAGGAATATTTTTAGAGGTAGTAATACTTTATAGCTTGAAGTTGAAAAATAAGGAACACCCTAATGGACAATATTCCATGCCACCATAACGCATTGAAAATGTTTTGTTGCGTACAATACACAGTAGCTGCAGCGCACATAGTTAAACAATCAACACGACTTGATTCACGGCCATTGCAATACTTTAACCCGTCTTATTACCAGCGCTAACAAACTTATTCAAACTTACTCCACTTATCGTACTCATATTGACCTGCGTGTTGGTTGCAAATTGTTTGGCACTAACACATGCGTCATTGTATCAAACTTCCCAGCAAACATTTTATGAGCCTTCATAAAATAACACTCTTAAATGCGTCATTAATGTGAGTGTTTTATGAGTGTTCATAAAAATAAGTCATAAAAGAATCATTTTTGTGCGTGTTTTATGAGTGTTTATAAAAATTACTCATAAAAGAATCCTATTTATCCGTGTTTTAGGAGTTTTCATAAAAAAGAATTATTAAAGAATCCATTTTATGCATGTCTTATGAGTGCTCATAAAATGGAGTCATAAAAGAATCCGGTTTTATGCATATTTTATGAGTGTTCATAAAAAGGTCTCATAAAAGAATATTTTTTATGCGTTTTATGACTGTTCACAAGAAGGAATCATAAAAGAATCCTTTTTATTCGTGTTTTATGAGTGTTTATAAAAAGGATTTATAATAGAATCCTTTTTATTCGTGTTTTATGAGTGTTCATAAAAAGGACTCATAAAAAAATAAGTTTCTGCATGTATTATGAGTGTTAATAAAATGGAGTCATAAAAGAATACTTTTTATGACTGTTTTATAAGTGCTTATATGAAGGACTCATAAAAGACTAATTTTTATGCGTGTTTTATGACTGTTTTTAATAAAAAGACGCATAAAAGAATTACTTTTGCACATTTTAAGTGTTCATAAAATGGAGTCATAAAAGACTCTTCTTTATGCGTGTTTTATGACAAATCATAAAAATTTACTCATTAAAGAGCTATTTTTATACGAGTTTTTAAAATGGCAATATGAGTCATTATAATCATTAGTCTTCCTGTAGTGGGATTCCCAAAAATTTAACGATAATAATCGTTGACGTTATTGGTCATTGTGCGTGCCACTTTCATAGTAAATGACAGCTTTCGCTTGCTAACGATATCGAAAATCATCGTTAACGCGTTTGGGAATTCCACTACTGGACTAGTTAACGAAAATCGAATCTGACTCCAATGCGTTGCAACTTTTCTATTTGCCTTTAAAATGTAATTCGCGAAGTTCCTGTGATTCCTGTGAATGTAATTTCTGTATAAATAAGGCGCTTGCTATGCTAGCGCGACAGTTCGTGGAATTCCTTTTTTGCTGCGATCAGCTTGCTGCGATTTTGGTGCACAGGAAGCATTCAATTAAAATATTCATTTGAACTATTATCTATATATATAAAAATAAAAAGTAAAAAATTTTATTAAAAAGTAAGCTTTTATTTAAAAAAATTAACTAAAAAGAAAAAAATAAATTTAAGTGACATTTGTCATATATGTATAAAGAAGGTATATTCTAGGTGCAGAAGAACCCCTCTCTTGGCTACTCATCATCATAATATAAGCGTACGTAAATTTGTACGTCCTAAGGACTTATATAAATTTAGAATTTTTCAAATACATTTGTATTTAATAACAACTAGTTTTTATATTTAAAATCAAATATGATTTAAACTATCAAACATTTAGAATATATATTTAAATCATATAAAATCAACATAACAAGGTCATTTAGAAAAAAATTTAATCAAATGGTTGAGCACTACCAAACAGAAACAAGCTGAAAATATATCAGCAAAAATCTAAAAAAAAACAACTTCATTAACCATGCTTTCTTAGTGGAAGACTTCCAACAGACTGTTGGACTCCATAATAATAACAAAAGCATAAAGACTAAAGTAAAGCAAAAATACAACAACAAATGTGAAAATATGAAATGGGAGAATAACTGAGAAATTGACACATAAAATTTCATCACCTCTGTGGTGCTGTTCGCTAGTGCGAACATAGATAAAGATTTCTGATGAAGCCTTCAGCAGGGCCGAAATTGCAATAAAATCAGCTCGTGATTTTTTCCTTTTTATATTGAAAAACGTTGTTGTTGTCGTTGTTTCTTTGGAAAGATTCGTTAGAACAATTAATTATTGTAACTTTGACCTTAAGCTCAATAAACGATTTTAAACTATCAAACAACTAGAATTTGTATTTAAAATCAAATATGATTTAAACTACCAAACATTTAGAATTTTGTATTTAAATCGTATAAAATCAACATAATAAATACCAAGGATATTTAGAAAAAACTTTAATAAAATTTTTTTACTTTTTATATATTTTTTACTTTTTAGTCTTAAAGGTTTATTATGAACATATTGTATTTTCAAAACTTATGGAGATATAGCATTTTTATTGATTTGTGGGCGATAAAAAGAGGTGTGGCCAAATGTTTTTCGTAAACTCCATGCCTTATTTGAAGAAACTTTACAGTTTAAATTATAGCTGAATCCGCTCCGTAGTTTTAGAGATATAGCATTTTTATGGATTTGTGGGCGGTAAAAGGGGGAGTGGCAAACAATTTTCCTTTATTATCCTCTACTCGAAGGAAATTAACTGCCAAAAATCAGCTGAATCGGCCTAGTAGTTTTAGAGATATAGTATTTTTATTGACTTGTAGGCGGTAAAAAGGGTGTGGCAAAATTTTTTAGACGGTTTGGATCGTAAAAAATGAGATTTAATAATTTTGTTCAGAAGATTATTGTCGGTAACTCTACAAAAAATGGGCGTGGTCGGCAATATAAATACGCCAACTTTTTCGAAATCATGGCGATTCCGGAGTTCAACACATTTTTATAATGAAACTTGCTGTATAGGTGCTCCAAGAGGCGGTCTTTATATATAAATGTTTTAACGCCCACTCTTACCACCCATAGAGTGATACAACTTTGAGTTGGCATCACTGCATTATTTGACCACCCATTTAACAGCTGATAGTTGCTTTTTGTTTAGTTTGCTTTGATATTTCATAATGGATCGACTTGCACCAGAGCAATGCGTGCAAATTTTTAATCAAAATAATGGTTCTGTTCGTCAAACTTATAGTGCACTTCGTCCATTTTATGGCGTACATAATCGTCCTTCAGAGCTGCTAATTCGAAGAACAATAGATGGTTTTTGGACCACATATTTACTGTTACTGATAATGTGCATCCCGTGAGGCGCCGAACATTGCGCACTGAAGAATTTGTAGCCGCTGTACAGGAAAGCACTAAAGATGATCTTAATCAATCAATTCGTCGCCGTTCTCAGCAACTGGGGTTGTGTCCTTCCACTTTAGGGAAGATTTTACGAAAAGACCTTGGCTTAAATCCTTTCAAGATTCAACTTGTTTAGGAATTAAAGCCAAACGACCATCGTATGAGCCGCCAATTCGGCGAATGGGCTGAAGCACAAATTGATATTGATTTTGAATTTCCATGGAAAATTTTATTTTCCGATAAAGCCCATTTTTGGTTGAATGGGTACGTAAATAAACAGAATTGTCGTATTTGGAGTGAGGAGAATCCACAAGCTTTTGTCGAAACACCATTGCATCCACAGACAATTACTGTTTGGTGCGCTTTATCGGTTGGCGGAGTCATTGGCCCATATGTCTTCAAAAACGATGATGGTCAATGGTGAACGGTATAGGAACATGATTCGAAGATTTTTGCTGGCAATTTTCTTGCTGATATGTGGTTCCAACAGGAGGGAGCCACATGCCACACAGCGGGCGCTACAATTGATTTACTCAAGGAAACTTTTGACGAAAAAAAATTTCACGAAATGGCCCAATTAATTGGCCCCCAAGATCGTGTGATTTACCCCATTGGATTATTTTCTTTGGGGTTATGTAAAGTCACTTGTCAACGTCGATAAACCACAAGCAATTGAACACCTGGAAATCAACATTCGAAGAGTTATCGGCGAGATACGGCCGCAAATGCTGCGAAAAGTTTGTGAAAATTGGTGTTCCAGATTGCGCCGTGTACGCGCCAGCCGTGGCGGCCACATGGCCAAAATCATATTTAAACATTAATGTCATAAAATTATCCAACAAAGCCCGTTTCATTGATATTAAAAATATATTACTATGTTTTATTATAATTTAAACTTGTATCACTGTATAAAAAACACCCTTTACCAATGACGACATTTAGGACTTTTTTGACCGATCCGTTAGCAGAGTAACAGAACAGAGTAACACTGCAACAGAAAATCATGGAATTCCTATTCAACTACGCCAACCATTCATCATAACCAACCACCATCAAATCGTAAATTAAATAAAAATCCATTTTTATTATTGGATACATTGCGAGCTGAGTAAAGTTGCAACGTCCGTACCTTGCGAACGCTTGTTCTTGCATGCAGGTATTAGGTCTGTTGACGTTCTTCTCAAGTGAAAAATATCCAGCAGCAACTTGCAACAGAGCAACGCACAATTCTCTCCCAAATAGAAAAGTATGCAAAAAAGTACGCGAATGCAAAATTTGCAAAAACTTGCAAGCCTAATAGCTGATTAAAGTCTTGCTTACATTTCAAATGGAACGGAAAACCAAAGGAAATTGGACGTGAAGTGTTCTCCTGAAACCCAGTGGCAACGTTTTCTATACAAATTGAAGATACTTTAAATATTTTGACAACTGCAGTAGTCAATTCTCTGGTTTATGAACATACATTTTACTAAATTTGTTTGATTGCTCAAATTGCAAATGTCTTTAATCAGCTTGCAAATTCTCGACAGTAAAAATTTTGCAACTTCCCCTCCAAGTCAACTGTCACTTTGCACTCTCAATTTCTCTTATTCTGCAAGTTTTTAGCGTACGCGAACGCCAAAAGCTGATAATTTATTATAATTATCACAAAGTATTTGTACGCGACAGACTTAATATCGCCAACCAATTACGCAACCGCCTTTCGCCAAAACATGTCAATATATTAGTCTTTCTACGTTCAATTGGTGAGTACATCTGGTTTAACAAAAAAAAAAAATATCTAACATAATTTAAATTATTTAATAATCGTAATAAAAGTCAAATCAATTCCAATTCACTTTTATTTTTTACAGAAGTGTTACTTGAAATCAGGTCAAAAAGGATTAATTTAGTTTTATGTTTGTTTTCTCTTAATTTGCTTGTATCTTTTTTAAATTAATAAACTTAAATAAAACAAGAATTACAATATATATTAAAAAAGTTGTATTAATAAAAGTACGTTTATTTTCAAATATGCACTGAACTGCGTTTAGCACATTTTGAACTCTTTTATTCTCAGTGTATAAAAATGATGGAAGAGATAATGGATAAAGTCGAAAACCCAATTGTAATCGACTATTTAGGAAAAAAAGATAGGCTTAGAAAAAATCGTTCATTGAAAAATTTAAAAAAAATAAAAGTCGAAAATCGATTTTTTTATTTGACTATACATCCCTAATCGTCACTACAAAAACGGTTACGTTATTTTTGTAATTTTTTTTATGTATATTTTATTTACACAAATATCTATTTTTTAAATAGTAGTAAACATGAAATGTACATTGACACCATTTTAATTTTCCATTGGGTTGCATTATGCTAACTTGTCAAAGAGCATATATATAAAGAGATTTGATCATCCAGCCTTCGCAAATTCGTTCCATACGATGAGCCATTCACTGAAAAATAAAAACAATAGCCGCATTCAGCGCAGACATCTGTTGTGAACTGTAATGGCAGCGCTACCTTAGTAAGCGATGTTTTTCTCTGAATGTGTTGCTACTTTACAAGTCAGAAATTATACTACTTACTTACTTAATTGGCGCTACAACCGTATGTCGGTCTTAGCCTCATCTAAGAATTTGCGCAAGCCATTTCTGTCTTTCGCTTGCTGGCGCCAGTTGGAAAATCCAAGCTTCGTCAGGTTGTCCTCTACTTAGTCTTTCCAACGAAGATGCGGTCGTCCTCTTCTGCGTTGACCGCCGCTGGGTACCGAATCGAATGTTTTCTTCACTGGAGCATCGTCTTTCATGCGCTGAACATGACCAAGCCAGCGAAGCCGCTCGATTTTAATGCGCTTGACTATGTCGATGTCAGCGTACAGCTCATACAGTTCATCATTCTACCGTATTCGGTACTCGCCATTGACGCAGATTGGTCCGTAGATCTTACGAAGAATCTTTCTCTCGAATCCTCCTAAAGTCTTTTTATCTAAACTGCTCAGCGTCCAGGTTTGTGATGCATAAAGTAGGATGGGCATGATGAGCGATTTATAGAGCGTGATTTTCGTTCGTCGAGAGAGGGCTCTGCTTCTCAATTGCCTACTGAGCCCATAGTAACACCTGTTGGCAAGAGTTATTCTTCGTTTGATCTCAATGCTGATGTCGTTGGTTGAATTAATGCTGGATCCCAGATAAACGAAATCCTTCACAACCTCGAAAGTGGTATTGTCAACGGTCACGTGGGTTCCAAGATGCTGGGACTGTTTGTTTGTTGACACCAAGTATTTCGTCTTACCTGCATTCACTGCCAGACCCATTCGACTTGACTCTCTTTCTAATCTGGAAAATGCTGCACTGACTTCGCGCGTATTATGGCCAATGATATCTATGTCATCAGCATAAGCAAGCAACATAACATTCTTGTAGAATATTGTGCCACTACGTCTCAGATCAGCAGCTCGGATGATCTTTTCCATCATTAGGTTGAAAAAGTCGCACGATAAGGAATCACCTTGTCTGAAACCTCGTTTGGTAATAAATGGTGGGGAGAGGTCCTTCCCGATTTTAACTGCGCTGCTGGTGTTGCTCAGTGTCATCCTGCAAAGTCGTATTAGTTTTGCAGGAATACCAAATTCAGACATGGTGGAGTACAGGTGCTTCCTTATTGGGCTGTCGAAGGCGGCTTTGTAGTCGACAAAAAGATGGTGGGTGTCGACTTGTTTTTCTTGAGTCTTCTACAATATTTGTCGTAGCGTGAAAATCTGGTCGATGGTGGACTTTCCAGGTCTGAAGCCACACTGATAAGGTCCGATCAGTTTCTTTACAATGGGCTTCAATCTTTCACATAAAACTCTCGACAGGACCTTATATGCGATATTAAGAAGGCTTATCCCTCGGTAATTGGCACAGATAGTGGTATCGCCTTTCTTGTGGATTGGGCAGAGCACACTGAGATTCCAATCGTTCGGAATGCATTGTTCCGACCATATTTTGCATAGAAGCTCGTGAATGCATTTAACTAGAGCTTCGCCTCCGTTCTTAAACAGCTCAGCAGGTAAGCCATCAGCTCACGCGGCTTTGTTATTTTTAAGCCGAGCTATAGCTGTCAGATTTTCATCATAGTCGGGCAGCGGAACCTCAACGCTGTCATCCAAAATTGGGGTTTCCGGAATATCATTTCTATTGGCGGGATTGTTGTCAGCGTCGCCATTTAGAAGCTTAGAGAAGTGTTCCCTCCATAACGTCAGTGTACTCTGGACATCTGTCACTAGATTCCCGTTTTCATCCTTGCAGGAAGAGGCCCCGGTTTTAAAACCATCGCCAAGGCGTCTTATTTTTTCGAAAAATTTTCGGGCCTCATTCCTGTCACCATACATCTGAATCTTCTCTTGCTCGCGCTTTTCTGCCTCTCTTTTTTTCCGCCTGAAAATATGTCTCTCTTCCCTCCTCTTTTCTTTGTATCGCTCCTAAGCAGCGCGCGTTACAACCGACTGCAGGGTGGCTTTGTAGGCAGCGTCTTTCTCTGCAGTGGCGTCGTGACACTCCTGGTCGTACCACTGGTTTCGGCGAGGGCGTTGGTAGCCAATCACCTCTTCAGCAGCCGCACCCATGGAGGTGGAAATGTGTGTCTACTGCGCGCATATATCATCGATTGGAGGAGTGCTTTGAAGCAGGAGTGATCCGAGTCAATGTTTGCACCACGGATCGTGCGTACATCCAATACACTGGAAGAGTGCCTTCCGTCGATCAAAACGTGATCAATTTTATTCTTGGTTTTTCGATCAGGGGAAATCCAGGTGGCTTTATGAATATTGAGATGCTTGAATCTAGTGCTACTTACGACCATGTTTCGTGCTGCGGCGAAGTCAATCAGCCTCATTCCGTTATCGGAGGTGTTGTCGTGGAGGCTGAACTTTTCGACTGTTGGACCAAAAATATTTTCCTTGCCCACCTTAGCGTTGAAGTCACCAAGCACCAGTGACCCGTCACGACAGCGCTCGTTAGCATTTTCAAGGCGCTCGTAGAAAATTTCCTTGATCTCATCGTCCTTGTCTTCTGTCGGAGCGTGCGCACATATAAGCTTATATTAAAAAATTTAACCTTGATCCGGATTATAGCAAGTCGTTCGTTCACAGGTGTGAATCGCAGGACGTGGGGCCGTAGTCTCTTGCCAACTACAAATCCGCATCCAAACTCGTGCTTCTCCGCATGGCCGCTGTAGTAGATATCACAGGGTGCATGCTGAATGTAACCCTGTCCCTTCCATCGCATTTCTTGGATAGCAGTGATATCAGCTTTGTATCTTTCCAAGACATCAGTCAGTTGGATAGAGGCACCTTCCCAATTAAGGGTTCGGACATTCCAGGTGCATATTCGTAAATCATTATCAGTTTTTCGTTTGCGGTAGTCGTCAACAGATTTGGGGATCATTTTTCTTCTTTTCTTATTTGTTTTCATTGAAATTGGATTTTACGAGTGGGCTTCAAACCCAACGCACAACCTATTTTAAGCCTAGGGAGGCCCGCCGCTCAGATTAGCCGCCAAACTAACGGTTGTTAGTTTTGACGTTGCCCTGGAAACACCACGTGGAGGTTTGAGTCGACTTGAGGCGATTTCACAAAGATTATGCTGGCCTCGCCAGGTTGAGACAGTCAGACATGTTACATTGTTACATCGCCCCCAGATTCCCAGTCAGAAATTATATTTAATTTAATTATTAATAGTTTTTATGTAATTTTAATTCAATTGCAAAGGTTTCTCACTTAAATTTGCTTCGTTCTTTCTATGGTTTTTACTTTAACAGCGTCAGTAGCAGCATCTGACAGTTAACTCAACAGTTGTGTTCATGTAGCATAGAATTTGTTCCTTCGATTAAATTGCATATACTACCTGATCAGTTTTAGTGAGCGCTACCAAAATTTTTCCAGTTGCCAATTGTTGTCTGCGCTGAATGCTACCAATGAAACGAGTGGATTTGGTCTGAGTACCTGCCGTATAGAATCTGTTTTTATTGCGCTCAGCAAGAAGTAAACATTGAAATAAATGTGACAAGTAACGAAAACCAGAACAAAAGAATATTGTAAATTTTATCAATGAAAACAAAAGTACTATTTGACACAAATCTTACAGTTTCTTATTTCCACGTATGTGTTATTTTTTATGATCTTCTATAATAATTTTTTCCACTGTTATATTAGAATATGAGCAAATAACGAAAATACAAATAAAATTGCTTTTCAAGTATTTGCTTTAATGTTGTTAAAATTATTTTACGGATTATAAAAAAGTATATACAAACCGCCACCATTGAAATAATTATTCCTTGATCAGGAGTTGAAAACATTTTCGTCCATTTACACAACAAAAGAATTGTTTCTTCTCACTATAAAAATAAAAGAAAATACAAATCAAATTATTTTTAAGTATATTATAAATTTAAAAATAATTAGTATATTCTAATGAATACTAAACTTGTTATATTTATTTTTATAATAAATGATATTTTACGGGCTCAAGTTCCAATCTCTTGGTTAAAAATAAACGTTTTGTTTAAATTTTACTTTCAATATTTCGCTCGCCGTCGGCTAGCATCATCAGGAACTGTAACAAATTTTTAACAACTATTAACAAACAATTTTATGCACTAATTACATTTAAAAACTCATAATTTTTAAAATTTTTTTTTCAAAATAAAAGAGTTTTATTTAACATTGGAAACATAAAACGTTAATTAACAATTTTAAAAAACGGAATAAATTAAAAACAATTAGCACTAAAACCACGTCTACATGTTTTCTCGTCAACTTGTCAAGTGAATTTTTCTATATTCTTTCTGTGTATAAGTGCGCAATTGTCAGTTTTTGTCTGTTTTTTTGTGGAACGTTAATGATGTGGAGCATTTCCAAAGTGTATCGTCTGCAGTAGTTTGTCTCTTGCTCCAAATTTGTAACTTGTCAAAGTTTGATGAATATTTGTGTTCAGCACAGTGGGCCGAAAGCGCTGTTTTCTGTTCTGATTGTCTCCGTGTTCCTTGGTCTGATTTATGTGAAGCAATTCTTGTCTTTAGTTTATTTTTAGAAGTCCCAACATATAATTTGATCACATACGTTGGACCCGTTACCGTTACAAGAAATTTTGTAAGCAACGTTGGATTTGTCCATCTTGTTAATTTTCGTTTTGGTCTTACTGTAAAGTTGTTGTACTGTGTTGTTCGATTTCAGCGCGATATTTACGTTGTCTTTGTCATACAAATTGGATTTTGTAAATCTTTCAGATTAACCGGAAATATAAGTCAAGGATTTCTAAATTTTAGCGTTTGTTTCGTTTTTGTCTTTTGTGTTTCTGCTGATTTTATATATGTGTATAAGCTCTTCGATTGCCTTTTTAGGAAACTCATTATTTTGTAGTATTGTAGCATTTGACATTGAAAACATAAATTATTATTTATATTATTTTTAATTATTATTTATACTATTTTATTTATATTATTTTTATATATATTATTATTTATTTTAATATTATTTGTATGGAAATTTGTATGTTAGTTTTTCGTCATTTTCAATTTCCATGGTAAATTTTCTGTTTTTGTGAAAATTTCTAAGCGCGTTTAAAGTAATTTCTATTTTGTCTATTATGATTATTGCAAAGAGGTCATCTACGTATTTCATCATTAGTCTGCCATGCCGGCAATTACAGGTGATGCTGGTGATCCCATGAGCACGCCTTTCTTTCTTCATGCAAAAGTTGAGCATGTCCATAAATTTTGTTTTTATTTTATTTTTGTGTGTCTATTGATGTCTGGTATTTTCGATTGATTGAGTTTATTGCTAGGTCTATTGGTATACTTGGAAACAGAAAAATCACATCAAATGATATTATGATTTCATCATCATAAATGTGTGCGTTGCCGATTTTCTTTTTAAATTCCAGCGCGGTGCTTATGTTGCATGTCGAGTTCTTTGTTCTGTTTTTAAAAATTTTTGTCAAATGTTTGCAGAGTCCATATGATGGTGAACCATTAGAAAAGCAGATGTGTCCAAGTGGTGTGTTGTCCTTCTGTATTTTTGGCAATCTAAAAATTCTCGGTGCTGTTGCTACGTTAGAAAATATGTTTCTTTTCTTTGTTGTTGTTATGTGCTTGTTTTTGAATGGATATTCGCAAAACTCGTTGTTCTTTTGTTGTAATGTGCTTGTAGGATCCCTTTTTATAATTTTACACGTTCCAATATCTCTCACTAAAATTCTAATTTTTTTGTTATATTCATCCTTATTCATTGCTACTGTCACGTTTTCTTTGTCAGAATGTAAAATTAATATGTCGTCAAGATCTTTTAATATTTTTTTTGTCGCTTTCACTGTTTCCAAAATGGCTTTGTCTCTCTCGTTAATTTTAATTTTGTTGAGATGTCCATCTATCGTTGTTGTAAACTTGGATCTTGCTGTGTCTTGTTCCTCTTTTATTGTTATTGTCTCTATAAGGTCTTCTCCCTCTGCAATGCACTTGTATAATGGTAAATGTTGCTTTGTTGTTGGTAGCGTGTGCTTGGATCCTGGTGATAGTAACCACTGTATGTTCTTATGTTGATCCGCTCAACCTGTTTCTCTTTTAGTTTTGTGTATGTCTATGTTTATTTTGTGTGTGTCTGTTTTAGTATTCTTTGTCTATGTTGTCTTCGATGAATTTTGTTATTGTTCTAATATCTTCTTGAGTATGTTGTAATAATTGATGTTTGTGTTTTATTAGTTAATTTAATATTTTTAATTCGAACGTTGCTATTTGTGCTGACAGTTTTTTTTTTCAATGTTAGTGGAAATTCTGTTGTTGTTTTCAAAAGTTTTCCTGATTTTGTTGGTTATAATTTATTTTTATATACACACATACTAACAATTTTATAAGTATTCTTATTAGGTACTTATTAGGCTTGTGCTTAACAGTTCCAGAGACGGAACGGACATGGAACGATTCTTTTGAAGAAAGGAACTAGTTCACGGAAACATGTCCGCGGAACTATCTAGTTCCTTTGCTTATTTAAACTGTATAGACTATTTGGACTGCCTGCTTGTTGAACTACAGAGAGAATTTTTAGCATGTCCACGTAAGTATCTAATTCCTTTATTTATTTGAACTGCAGAACTATTTGAAGCATTTATTTGAATTAAGTGTTTGTTGAACTGCGGAGAAAATGTGTAAAGGTCCATGTAGATTTTCAACACATCACTCTGACTAGTCTTAAATCAATTGAACAGAATTTTTTGCTTTTTTATTCTTTTATTTCAACATTTTTAACTTAAAGAAAAACATTTCTTTAGTTTATCGCCCATTTCAGATTGAGGTATAAACATACTATCATTCGCCTTGACCGTCTTCGATTTGGCTCAAATTTTGTTTTTAGGATGGTTTTTTGTTAAGAAAACCAATTCCGGAGTTTAAAGTTTCAAAAATTTTCTTGCGGAGCCACAGCCATTCGAATGCCAAAATAGGGTCTATTTTTAGACAACGAAGCTCAGTCAATTTAAATTACATTTTATTAACTAAGGTATCATTAGAATAGTTATATCCTCTTTTTTAAGGATAATATATAAAATTTTTTAAAAATTGCTGTAAATTGGCACATTGTTAATTTCAAAGTTTAATGCCATGCCAACAACAGACGCTATAATTATTTTTCAGTTTCTTTATTTTGGTTTTTTGTACGTTTCAATACCTTTCCAACGATATAAAATTAAGGTGTGCTCTTGAAGGGTTTAGAAGTTATGGCGTAAAACGTGCAGTGTTAAAGAATTTTCAATACAAATTCAACTTGCTATCAAAGCTTTACAGCATATATTTTTTTTTCCTTTTGTTAATTTTGAAAAAAGTGGAATTTGTTCAAAATTAGGCGATCGCTTCCAGCAGCTTGTGTTTTTCTGTGTACGTGTTTTAGTTTTTGCAAAACACAAGTTTATAATAGAAAACAATTTGTATGGTGGGAAAAGCGGGCGAAATATACTACTTTCTGAGCATGTATGTTGTAAGGCTTTGATAGCTAGTTGAATTTGTGTTTAAAATTCTTTAACACTGCACGTTTTACGCCATAACTTCTGTCCCCTTCAAGAGCACACCTTAATTTTATATAGTTCGAAAGGTATTGAAACGTACAAGAAACCAAAATAAATAAACTGAAAAAAATTATAGCGTCTGTTGTTGGCATGGCATTCAACTTTGAAATTAAGAATGGGCCAACTTATTGCAATTTTTCCAAAAGTTTTATATTTTTCCATTAAAAAAGACGAATTAACCTTTCCTATGATACATTATTTACGAAAATCGGATTTAAATTGACTGAGCTACGTCGTTTCAAAATACACCCTATTTTGGTCTTGAAAAATGGTTCTAAAAATTTATAACTTAGGATTTGGTTTTCTAGGCAATAAACCAACCTAGGAAAAAAATTTGAGCCAAATCATAGATGGTCAGTGCGACTGATAAGTCACCTCAATCTGAAATGGGCGTTATATAAAAAAAGGAACTTCTATTACTTAGTAAATAATTTAATTTAGTAAATAAAGTTCATGAAGTAAATTTATAAAGTTGCTGAAAAGCGAGCAAAAATAATTTCCAATCAGTTCCTCATAAGCTTGAAACTCAGTTGCATCTTATAGTTCATCAGCTTTAAGCATGTTCTCGGAACTATATAGTTCATCAGCTTTAAGCATGTTCACGAAACTATATAGTTCCAGCAGTTATATTTATAAGAATGAAAGTAACAAAAGCATGTTCAATGTCATATCGTGATTGTTCTGTTTCATAGGTTAAAAGCAAAAATAAACAGCAATGCTGAACAATGCACACAACTGGAATGACGATATATCATTTTTTATTTTATCTAACGTGTGCGGAATGAAATCTGGACAAAATTTTGATGAATTTTTTCACAGTGTAAATGGAATCAATGATCAAAACAAAAAATTACAAAATTAACGGCATATTTAAGCTTCACAATCCATATGTGCTTGGTGTATTCAAATGCGTTTTAGTTTTTAAAATGTCGTTAACAGAAGTAGACCGTCGAAAGCTAATTTGTGAATTTTGCAAAAATAATCCAAACAAGCAAAAGAGTGAAGTTGTAAAACATTTTATTGAAGTAAATTTTAAAAAGTCGACTATTTATAAAATATTTAAACTATTTGAGAGTAGAAAACCAGTTGAACGAAAAAAAGGAAGCGGAAAAACTTGCAATTTAAGCAGTAGCAAAGTTCGTTCTCAACTAAAAGCCGAAACTCTGGGTCGCACTTAGCCAGAAAGTATAAAGTGGACGATCATACCGTTAAAAAATATCTGCAAAACATGGGCATTAGAAATATGCTAAAAAAGTCGTTCCCGATGTCAAAGATAAGCAAGAAACCAGAATCAAAAACTCGCATAGGCTGCTTTCCCAAAATTTGTTTTCTGCTAAGTCAAACGTCATTTGTGTAATGGATGACAAAACATATTTTACATTTGAAGGTAACGAATGGACCCCAAAGTTTTATTTTAAGCTTCCTGAAACAGATGTTGATGAAAGTGTAAAATATATTCGCAAAACAAAATACCCCAAAAAGGTGTTATTGTGGTTGGCAGTTAGCGAGCGTGGCATCACTGAACCGGTGTTCATTAAAGGTGGTCTGGCGGTAAACGCTAATGTATATATTAACAAATGTCTTCCAGTTTTAAAGCGTTTCGTTGAGAAATATCATACAAATGATGAAATTGTGTTCTGGCCTGATTTAGCGTCATCTCATTATGCAAATGCAACTCAACAAGCTTTTCAGGACTTTAACATACTAATAATCTCGAAAGAGATGAACCCCCTAACGTTCCACAACTTCAACCAATCGAAACGTTTTGGTCCGACTTGAAGAGAAACGTTTATGAAAAGGGTTTTAAGTCCAAAAGCATCTATGCTTTGATCTTAAAAATTAGGAGAGAACTATCGAAAATCAATACAATGGGAATTCATAAGGTAATGAGGAAAGCACCGTTAAATATCAGGAAGGCGAACAGAAATGGCCATTAATATTTTTTTAAATAATTGTATAAATTAACGCTTTAAAATGCTATAAAAATTTGTTTAGCTTTCAATGAAATAAATTGTTTTTTTTTAATGTCAAACTTTGTCCAGATTTCATTCCGCACACGTTATTATTTCTTTCACTCTCTTTCACATGCATAATTAGCTTACTTGTCGTCGCTCAAACGATTCGATTAAGTTATGTAAGTGCGAAAGAGATGTCAGCTTATGTAGCTCAATTAAAAAAATTGTATTGCAGTCGGAACTGTTTGGACATGCTTAAATCGTACAGATGGAATGATTGGAACTATGTCCGAGAGTGAACATAGTTCCATGAACTATGCAGGTCCGGAACGACCCAAGTCTAGTACTTATTTATTATTTCAGTTTTTAAAAACCACCAATAAAAATATACCTGCCCAATCAGAGAAGCCTGCAAGCATAATCAAAAGCAGATCTCGCTTCAATTGGAAAATATTTAAGTATCCCATTTAGCTATTTTAACAGATTTATCTTTATATATAAAATTCTTCTGTACATGGCTTTGTCACAGAACTCCTCCTAAACTGCTGGACTGCTTTTGATGAAATTTGGGGTGTGGGTGCGGCTTCGTCTGTAGATGGTTTTGTTTTACAGTTTGATCCGGTAGATGGCGCTGTTGTTGCTGTGGCAGTGTTTGAAGGGATATTTGAGAGTGTAACTCAGAAATGAATTGTGAAATTGTCATGATTCTTTCACTACACCATTTATTTTTATACAAACAAAATTACAAAAATACAAAACGAATACAAATAAACAAAAAAATTTTAATTTTTATGATAGTGAGGCTTGATTTTTCGATCGTATAAAACGTTTTTAAATGTTAACGATAGAAACTTTAAATAAACCCTACATTTTTGCATACCATATGAAAGAACATTAAGAAAGGCATTTTTGCTTATCAATATTTTTTCAATAAGAAATATTTTTACTAAAGTTTTTTGCGAAATACAGAAATTTGTTAAAGTTTTTTTTTTTAAGTTATAAAAATTAGAAGCAAAACGAAAATTAAAAAGATTGAAACACGATTGGACGGACAATTAATCAAAATTTCAAATAAAAGAAAAAATGAATGCAATCCTTTGTAACATGACTGAGTTATTAATTTTCAGAGCTAGCACTTTCATTTTTGATTGATTTTTTTTCTATTTCACCAAAAAATAAAATTAGTACTAACAACTTTTTGTGTGTTTCAGGTACGAAAGTGTTTGAGGTGTCAATATCTTGGAATTTTTTAGCAACTTGCATGTTCCTATAGAAAAATAAATTTTTCTAATAAAAGACATCTAAGTCAAGAATGTTACTTACCACAAAGGTATGCAATTACCAAATTGCAATAATGTAACTTTGCAAATTATTGGAAGGCAGATTTGTTACCTTAAACATTTAAGGATTTTGATGAATCTGAGGACCTTAGTATGTTTGGCGATGACAAAAAGGTTAAAAATTTGGGGAAAAGATATACAACTTCTCGATTAACACCGGGTAGGTGTTGTTAAACGTATGTTTATAATTAATCCGAGTAAAACAATTTCATTTGGAACATTTAATTTTTTATATTCTTTATTTATCACGTACAAAACTAAGTAATTATAATGTAATTATAGAATTTTAAGCATTTATTTGAATCATTTTTAAAATTTAACATTTTAAGTCTTATCATTAGTTTCATGTAATCGAGAAAATATTTTGGAAAACTGTGTTCTTTAATAATTTCCTCGTTTACGGAACGCAATTTTTTTTAAAAAAAAAGTATTATAAGACACGGATGCGAAAAATTTTTATCACAAATGTTTTATTTCATTTCTATGAGCACCAAAGATGTATTAAAACAATTTTTTAATATTTTACAAATATTAGATTTGACATCAAAGCTGGTGTGGTCATATATAAAGTACAGAAAAGTTTCAATTTTATTCCAAGATTTTTAACTGTGTATTAAAATTTAAGTGTGGATAGGGGAATGAGTAGCATGTGCTTAGAGTTGAATGTGTTCAGGCTACTTATTTTTGTGAGTATACTCTGAATGCTAAAAAAGCGGCCATCGCAGTTCCTTGGTGCAGAGTCTTGTTGGAAGCAAATATATTCATCGCTATAAAACTCCTGGGGATAATATAATAGATAGCCCTCCAAAACGTGTTCAATGTAATAATTTGTATCAATTTTGACCCCTCGATCTATGAAAAGAAGCGCTAACGACCAATTTATCCCAGTGAGCATCTTTGATGTTTAACTCAATAATGACAACGTATGATATATTGTACGCGATAAAAGCATTTTTCAAAAATTCCTAAAAATAACCAAACCACTGAAAAGCCAAAGTATGCTTTCTCCAAAAAAGTTATATAATTGACATTTAAAGCCTTTTTGTTTACTTTTTCGCACCAGTTCGTGCAGTCTACACAAAGAAATGGGAAAAACGCCACTCAGGTGAGTTATTTTGTTTTATAAACATTAAGAAAAAATAAGATATAATTAAAAAAGTGCATTAGGTTAAAGTTGATCGCCTACTGTACGTCATGAAAATTTTCCAATTTCTAATTTGGTTTTGGTTTTTTTTTTTGGAACAAAGTTCCTTTACGCAGCTAGCGGGTAGTGCGAATTGGTAGAAAAAAGTCCCGTAATAGATTACAAAGCAGGCGAGTACGCTATGTGTGTGCGTGCGAGTGCACAGTGATTCAGAAGGACACTTTTTGCGGCAAGAAGTAATATTTTATATATTGTTTTAGGTAAAAATTTTTATCAGCCTAAGTCAGTGATACTTTAATAAGAAAAAAATTATAAGAAAAAGATTTAATTGTGAGTTTTAGCAAACAGGAAATATAATTAAGATTCAGAAGCGCACTACTAAAAAAGAATTTTTTTTTATTTGTTTTAATAATGGAAAATGTTACTACAGGTGTGTAAAGCAAAGAATTATTACTAATTTATTCAAGCTATACTTATTTTTTGAAACTTCACTGTTTCTAAGTGTATCATATTTTTTTCCATTTTTTTTTTTTTTTTTTTTGTATAAATGTTGTGTTTCGTGGAGAAAAAGTAGCGGCATTGTGAGCCATTGTTTAACAGTTGTATAGTTTTGGAGGTCCTATAGTATCTTCTTTGATGTAATCACAAAATTATCTGCATAAGTCTACATCTCTGTGAAACGCTATACGAGTCTTATCTTGCTCATATTCAAACTAAATTGCTGTCGGATCCTAAAAGCTTCTACAAGTTTATAAATACTAAAAGAAAATCTGACAACTACCCATCTACCCTTACTTTTTCGGACATTTCCTCAGACAACCCGGAAATAATTGCAAACCTATTTGCAAATTTTTTCAGTCAGTCATACACTAATCATAACGACGAACTAGACTACGAGTATTTTTCTTTGTTAAGGGACTGTCCTTAAACGTCGCTAACTTCTGTTGATATTACACTAGCTGATGTGTTAGAAAAGATAAATAATCTGAAGGACGATTATTCTCCAGGACCCGATGGCTTGCCTGCTATTTTTATAAAAAAATTCGCGGACGTGTTGGCTCATCCCCTATTGGCTCTTTTTCAACTTTCTATTTCTAATTCCGTTTTTCCTAAGTTGTGGAAGAGCTCATACATAATACCTCTGCATAAGAAAGGACCAAGAAACGATATTTCCAATTACAGACCTATTGCAAAACTTTCATGTACTCCAAAAATGTTTGAAAGCATTATTTATGACATTCTCTTTTTCCATTGCAAATCTATTTTTTCTCCCAGCCAACACGGCTTCCTCAAAGGAAGATCGACTACCACTAACCTTGCAGAATTTGTTTCAAACGCTCTATGCTCGTTGGAAAGCGGGTACGAAGTTGATGTAGTGTCTACCGACTTTAGTAAAGCGTTCGACAAAATCTCACACACTATCATTCTTCTTAAGCTTAAAGCCTTTAGTTTTTCATCACTCTTTATATCTTGGATTAAATCATATCTCGAAGAACGCCGTAATAATGTCATCTTTAGATTTTCCAATTCAGATTCTTTTTCAGCTACCTCTGGTGTCCCACAAGGTAGTCACCTTGGTCCTTTGTTGTTTGTCTTAACAATCTCTGATGTAGATGGCATCATCAAAGAATCCAATCTCTCTGTTTATGCTGATGACATGAAAATCTATCGGCGCATACAAACTAACGACGATTCTCACTATCTTCAAGAAGATCTAGTTAGTTTTTCCACTTGGTGTCAAAAAAATCTTCTAGAGCTCAACTATTACATTAGTTAGTTAGTAAATGTCAAGCTATTACATATTCACGCAAACGTCTCCAGCTTCCCCCAAGAACATATTACTTACTCGGCAAGCCTGTTCCTCCTGTAAGCTTTTTAAGGGACTTAGGTGTAATATGTGACAAGGAACTTAATTTTAGGTCTCATATTGACAATATCATTAGTAGAGCCAATTCTGCACTGGGTTTTGTGAAACACTGGTCCAGAGAATTCTCCAACCCTTACGTTACTAAATCTCTCTACCTTACCTTTGTTAGACCCATCCTCGAATATGCCAGCCAGGTTTGGTCTCCTATCTACAACATCCATTTTGTGCGAATCGAAGCCGTTCAACGAAGATTCATTAGGTTCGCACTACGCGGTCTTCCCGGTTCTGACAGTTTCAACTTACCTCCTTATGCAGACCGCCTGAAGTTGATTAACATGCAATCTCTTGCAAAACGAAGAGAAGTTGCAGATGTACTCTTCATTCATCAACTTGTATGCGGTACCATTAACTGCCCTGCACTACTCCAATTAATATCCTTTAATACCAACCCACGTAACCTTAGGTCTATTCCTCTCTTCCACCTCAATTTCCATCGTACCGACTATGGTTGCAGTGAACCTGTAACCAGGATGCTTCGTGTAACTAACAATTTGATCAGCGAATTTGATTTTCATCTGAGTAGATCTCGACTCCGAAATGCCCTTCTAAACTCCAACGCCACTTCTTCTTAACTCCAACGCCATTTTTCCCCTTCTTTAATTTTTTTTCTTACAATTAAGATATGATACATTTTCCCTGTTAATTATTGTAAGTTCCCTTTATTACTTTTCTCTCCGTATTTCCCTTTTGACGTGTTCTTATAATTACGTTTTTCTGGTGGGCGGATTACGCCCACCACGAATTGGATATCTTTCGAACACTAAAACAAGGGAAGGAGAGAAAAAAAATAAATAAATAAACCCTGTTAGAATAAGTTAAGACCCTGTTAGAATAAGATTAGTTCTTAGTTAATCAGCTTGTATTAAGCTTAACGAATAAATAAATAAATAAATAAAAAAATAAATAAATCTAATTTGTGAAATTTTCATTTTTCAGAATTAATTACGACTAAAAACTATGAAAATTTTCAATTTTTGACAGACAATCATAAAGATAATGCGGCTGTTTCTAACTTGGTCGCTTTAAAAATAAAAATAAATATTTATCATAAAGAAATGACATTAACAAAAAGTAAAAATAGTGTTGGGTTTTTTTACATACACTGAAAACTCAGTCTCACACTCTTACTATCTTTGTTCACATTTGTTAAGCTTTGCGGAATATTGTTAAGCATCTGTTATATTTGAGATAACGAGTTATATATATTAAAAAAGATGGTTTGGCTTATTTCATTCGGTCTGTCGAAAATTACTACAAAAACTCGTCCAATCTTTGAATTTTATTTACGGCTGACAACGCATAAGCACAGTTAAAATTATCGGTGCTCATAGCTTTTGTAAATGGTTATTATTAATGAATTTAAGTGTAAAACAAGCAAAATCTCTCATGGGGGTCATGTCCCTCTCCCCTGGATGCGCGACTTTGTTTCAATTTATGCGTTGGTACCGCCAACAACAAAATACATTGTATACCGATGAGCAAGGGAAAGCGTTGTTATGTGGTTTATACACACATGGTTTATAAAAACAGCAGTTTAGGGTCCCTACTCCCAATAAATTGGACTTTTCTTTGTTTATTACATCGATTATACCTTTAAAGTCAATAACATCCAAAAATAAAATTATTGGGCTGAATCGGGCTTCTCAATCCATCAGATTTTGCAGATCACTTAAAATCGAATTTATTAAAGAAAGCAAAGAGCACATTATAAATAAAAATAAATGTTTGGACAAGGAAATATCTGTGTTGTAACCTTATGAGTATATTTTGAACGACGATAGAAAAATTACCATTAAATATAAACTCTTTATGGCGCTAATAGATGGAAAGGTTTTAAACGTTTTAACTGGAATGAAATCATCACAGTCTTGTGCAATATGCGGCGCAACACCGAAGCAATTTATGGCAAGCAACAATTTAAATTCAAACGTTTTTCAACCAAAGTCAATTGCAGTAATATATAACATAAGTCCACTACATGCATGGATACGATGCTTTGAGTTCGTGCTTCACCTTGCTTATAGAAAGGATCTAAGAAAATGCTACGAGAAGGGCGTTTTCTGATATTTAAATGATTCTATCTATTACTGGTGTTGAGGTTAGGTTCTTGCAACGCTTGTTTATAATTTTAATTTTGATTTCATTCGAATATGAAATCGATTAAAAAAAAGTTAGTTACTTCTGTGAAAAAACTGCAAAATTATGCTTTAAAGAATATGCCTGGTATGCAATGTCAGCAATGTTGCATAAAATTTTAATACACGCCTCACAAATAACAGAAGCTGCCTTGTGTCTCTTGGAATCTTAGCTGGGAATGCATCAGAAGCGCAGAATAAATTTTATAAGAAGTATCATTTTGCGCATTCTAAAAAGGAAAATTCCTGAGAATTTTTGGCCTTTTGAAAATTCCTGATGTTCCTTATAATTCAGAGTTACCATCTGCATCAAGGACATGCTTAAATGATTTTTCTTATGATTCTGATGAAGCTGTTTAATTCTCTTAGATTTATCATATCAATAAAATGCTGATGAAACATTCGAAAACTTCGATGGTAAGCATTTCAAATTTCTATTTAAAATTTTTCTAAGGAATTTTTTCTTTTTCATATTAAATGCAAAAAGAGTTGCTAAAATTGTTAATTATTATTGATATTAGTGCCTTAATCTTCAGTTTTTTATATTTTTGAACTTCCTTTATAATATTAATTTTTTATGTTACAAATAAACTACAGCAATATCGCAATAACTAGTGGCGTTTTCGTTTCTCGAAAAAATGTTGCATTTTTTACCCCTATTTCTGCCTTCTTTGAGAATTCTGAAATTTTTCTACTTTTGAGGCCAACATTTTCGAGAAAAGACTACTATTTTTTTTCTCAAGAGAGCAGAATTTAAAAAAGGGCAGACAAAATGTAGCATTTTTCCAAGAAACGAAAACGTTATAAGTGAGATATTATTTTTTCAATAGTAGGCAATGTGGTTTCGTAAACACGCTCATGTTTTATGGGGACCATGGCAGAATAACGAGGTAGATGCAATTTGGAGAGCAAAAAACGAGAGAGCAATACATTGGCGTAGCTATAATTGACAATTTTTTTTTTAATCGTTCAGCCATAGGAATGTATAATTTACTTGTAACCGTATAAATCAATTGAGTACCCAGATTTTATGTATAAACATGTAAAAAACTCAACAAAAACATTAAAAATTTAATAAAATGAGCCGTGTTTTAAGATAAAATACAGAATTAATTGTGAAGCTTACATGAAGCAAATTAAAGTTTACTTTAATATATTTTTCATTCGACTACTTATTTCGATTGTTTAGTAATCAATTTATTTGTGTAGCTATTTACGGCTGCTTTAAACTGTCATAATATATTTGGAAAACATAAAACTTATTTAATGAAATTGACGATTGTTTGCTAATTTTATCGTGCTTGAGCGGAAGCTAACAACTGAATTGTTAAAATATTTATGTGTACTGTGTTGCAAGTAACTGTGCTCTATGTAATTTTCAAATTCTAATGTTGAAAATGTAACTAATAATTTGCTGGAACTTTGAAAAAATACATTAAATTAATTGTCCTTAAGATTTCAGCTACGTTTTTAATTCGATCCGATCGGCAATAACGAACATGCAAAACTACTGCATTAAAAGCAACAAACCTTTGCATTTATTTTACATAAAATTTTATCCAACAGAAAGTCAAAATGGATAACATTTTCAAAACAGCTCATTTTGACATTATAACTACGCCTTTGTTATTGTTTTTTTGTCGGATAGACCGTATTTTTAGTGCATCTACCTGGTTATTCTGCCATGATGGCGACTCTTTAACATTCATAAGAAGCAAACAGGCGAAGCATAGTCGTTTTAAATAGGCTCCCTGATTTTATTTTATGAGATATATTGAAACACAACGAATATATTTGCGTCGAAAGTCCAAACTTTGAATTTGGAATAGTTTTTTGGGCTTTAGGTAACTATGTTATACACAAAAATTGATTGAGCTAAGATTTTCTATAGTTTTCAAGATATGAAAATGTTATTGGTGTCAAACAAACGGAGATTTTTTTACTTTATTATCCTTAAAAAAAATTGAAAAAGTTAGTGTACACTAACATATATTGGATAAGAAATGCATATTGTAGGACACTCATTAGAGATAAACGAAAACAGTCCAGGTGGTGTTTGTAGCCCTTTTAATAACCAAAAACTCTTTCATAGGTTTTTTAAACGTATCTCTAATTTAGTGTTGATGAACTTATTGCTTGCAAGTTATGCAAAGCAGTATTTCATAAACTCTGCCTGAATTTAAATTAATTGCAAGGCGATTTAATTAATAGTCCCTCGAATGTAATTTTTTTATGTGACAAATGTCTATTTGAACTTGTGAATCTCGCGTAAACAATTGATAAATTGGTGAAAGAAGTTAGTTCGATTAGAGCTATGCTTATGCTGTCTGCAGTTGAACCCACCAAACTCAATAGGGGTATTCACGGGTTGTTGCGAATTGCAAGAGTGTTAAAATGCAAGATAATTTGCGCACTAACGCGTGAACATCAATATTGCAACTTAATTATGAAAAAAAATTAAATGTCGAATGAACAGTAAATATATTGCCACCTAATTTAAAAATCATAAAAAGTTATTAAAATCTACGTACAAACTTAACCTTTTTAAAGTTTTACCCAGGTGGCAA
Organism: Dichetophora obliterata; assembly: GCA_963920525.1. Taxonomy (NCBI): domain Eukaryota; kingdom Metazoa; phylum Arthropoda; class Insecta; order Diptera; family Sciomyzidae; genus Dichetophora; species Dichetophora obliterata. The sequence continues at coordinate 180,839,891 of OY986437.1, read as the reverse complement.
CTACGTTCGAAAACAACCAAAACATGAATCATCTGTTTAGCATCACTGCTTGTGCGTTCTCGCAATTGGTTTGGGCAGTGCGTAATTCAAGAAGAATTGCAAAATTGCTTCCAATGTGTTTGTTGTTGGAATGATGCTAAAGTTCACAATCTTGCATTTTCTCATCGTCGCAACTGTGTTTCGCATCAACCCGTGAATACCCCTAATGATAACACAGTAAGTTCAGATGTTGTTGTAACTCCAGCCGTTACCTCCAATGCTGCCTCTTTGGAATTGCCTCGTCTTCGTGTGCATAAGCCGGTAGTGCAAGTTATTTACGCAGTAAGTGCGCGTGAGGGTGCTCAACCTCGCTCGAAAACCAGCTTCTACTTCTTTTACCCCATCAGTGGAAATTGTCAGAGAATCTTCTTCTGTTGCTTCGGCCTCTCTTGCTGTGGATGTTGTTGAAACCCGCCAAATGCCCTTAGGGGTATTTGCCTGTCCAAAACCAGGAATAGAAGGGTGATGGTTTCTTATTAGGTGGGCAGTTTATGGGGCACGGCCCATGAACTGATCTCATAATGAGTTTATTCTTGAGGCACGGCTTTTGAATGTTCATCTGATAACTGTAAAATAGAAAGCTTTACCTTGAGCCTTGGTTGTTGGCGCCAAATCTTGGAGAAAGCATGGTTTTGATATTAAGTTATCATAACACTGTTATTGTAATATGCTTTCGATGGACGATCATTCCAACATAACTTGAAGAGCGGGGGCAGTCATCCATCAATGATGAGGAGACCTGATCTATCGTTGTTCTGCAGACCTTGTTTTAGAATGAAGGTTTTATGTAAGAAACATGTAATCTTTCGACCGAGTATAAGCCAATTGGTATACTACGGCTCACGCTTCCTAGTTTTTCGAAAGAGGCTTTTAATTAAGCCTTAATTAGGCTAACGAAGTTGCGTAAGTAGGATTGTGGTTTACTCGGTATTTTACTAGGAAACCAATGATGGCTGAAGGTGTCACAGTCCAATATAAATGTTCTAAGAACTTTTGGTCTGTTAGACGGGATTTTGAAGAGCCTTGTCTGGTGGAGCCTTGAGCCCAGGTATTGACTGTCGTTGGGCATGGTTCTTCGGGGTTAAATACGCTCTGGCAGTGGTTTAGACAAGGAAGGTCGGTGTGAGTTACACTTAAGTTGAACTCGGGTTGGTAGCTCCCTTAAATTACTAAGAGAATTGAGCCTTCGCTATTTCAAACAGTAAATGTTAGGAAGGTAAGCAACTACCGGATCAATACACTGTGACCTTTGGAATTTGAGAACAGGTGACGGGGAAACCTAAATGGTATGAGTTGTGCCCACTAAGATTGAGGAACCTGATGACATAAGTGACAGGCCTAGCATGCCGCCTTATTTTTTCGTGTCAAAGAGTCCCCTTATATCATGATGATTATGTAGCGGCCAAAAAGTAAGGGTTGTATTATTGGTATTGATACTGAGATAACCCAAGGTTATTAAAATAACCTAGTCATGCTTAAATTCAAGTTGCTGAATGTGTCACGGTCATGAATAGAGTCAATCTGACAGCAGTAATTGGGGTTCTGTAGTATGTTATTAGGGGAACTTTTCTAAGTGGATCTTTTAAATTCATATTTGTCCCAAGCTTTGGAGCACCATTGAATTAAGCCTTCGCAACAGGAGTCAACGTTTAAAACATAGAGGATTTCTGTGAATGTTGTTGATGCCGCTGACGAATCTTCGGCTGCTGCTTTGGTCTCACCTGCTGTGGACGTTATTTATGCTACTGATGTCAATATTAATGTTTCTTCATGCTCCTCTGCACTCTCTTTACCACCATCTTCAGCTGTTGTGGATTATCAAGCGATTGATGACGGTGTTGTTGTTGCTGCCCCAAATTTTTCTTAAATATCAAACAATGAGAATGTAGAGTGAAATCGGAGGCAAACCCTTACAGGTTAACATGTCTGACTGTCTTAACCTGGTGAGGACAGCATAATCCTTGTGAAATCTCCTCAAGTCGACTCAAACCTCCACGTGGTGTTTCCTGGGCAACGTCGAAACTGTGGGTCTCCCTAGGCTTACAACAGGTTGTGCGTCGGGTTTGAAGCCCACCCGTAAAAACTCATTTTAATGAAAATAAATAAGAATAGAAGAAAACTTATCCCCAAATCTGATGACGACTACCGCAAACGAAAAACTGATAATGATTTACAGATATGCACCTGGAATGTCCGAACCCTTAATTGGGAACGTGCTCCTATCCAACTTACTGATGTACTGATTTGGCATGAACCCTGTGATATCTACTACAGCGGTCATGCGGAGAAGCCCGAGCTTGGATGCGGATTTGTAGTTGGCAAGAGACTACGTCCTGCGATTCACACCTGTGTACGAACGACTTGCCATAATCCGCATCAAAGTTAAATTTTTTAATATAAGCCTAATATGTGCGCTCGCTCCGACAGAAGACAAGGACGATGAGACCAAGGAAATTTTCTACGAGTGCCTTGAAAATGCTTACGAGCGCTGTCGTGACGGGTTACGACGTAAGAATCGTGCTTGGTGACTTCAACGCTAGAGCAAGGAACATATATTTGGTCCAACAATCGGAAAGTTCAGCCTCAACGACAACACCTCCGATAACGGAATGAGGATGATTGACTTCGCCACAGCATAAAACATGGTCATAATCAGCATTTGATTCAAGCATCTCAATATTCATAAAGCCACCTGGGTGTCCCCTGATCAAAAACAAAAAATCAAATTGAACACGTTTTGATCGACGGAAGGCACTCTTCCAGTGTTTTGGATGTACGCACGATCCGTGGTGCAAACATCGACTCGGATCACTACCTTGTTGCAGCCGAGATCCGTGCGCAGCTAAGAATGCACGCAACTCTATACAGAGAAAGCTAGACGACGACAAGCTGCAATCGAAACAGACAGCCGATGCTTTCGCCACTCGACTCTCACTCCTACTTCAAAGCAATCCTCCAATCGATGATATATACGCGCAGTGGACACACACTTCCAGCTCCATGCGTGTGGCTGCTGAAAAGATTTTTGGCTACCACCGCTCTCGCCGAAACCAGTGGTACGACCAGGAGTGTCACGACGCCACTGCAGAGAAAGACGCCGCCTACAAAGGCACCCTGCAGTCGGTTGTAACGCGCGCTGCTAAGGAGTGATACAAAGAAAAGAGGAGGGAAGAGAGACGTATTTTCAGGCGGAAAAGAAGAGAGGAAGATTGAGATGTATGGTGACAGGAATGAGGCCCGAAAAAAACCGGAGCCTCTTCCTGCAAGAATGAAAACAGGAATCTAGTGACAGATGTCCAGAGTACACTGACGTTATGGAGGGAACACTTCTCTAAGCTTCTAAATGGCGACTCTGACAACAATCCCGCCAATAGACATGATATCCCGGAAACCCCAATTATGGATGACAGCCTCGAAGTTCCGCTGCCCGACTATGATGAAGTTCTGACAGCTATAGCTCGGCTAAAAAATGACAAAGCGCGGGAGCTGATGGCTTACCTGCTGAGCTGTTTAAGAACGGAGGCGAAGCTTTTTCAGATGCATTCACGAGCTTCTACGCATAGTATGGTCGGAAGAATGCATTCCGAAAGATTGGAATCTCAGTGTGCTCTGCCCAATCCACAAGAAAGGCGATCTCACTATCTGTCTGCCAATTACCGTCTGATAAGCCTTCTTAATATCGCATATAAGGTCTTGTCAAGCGTTTTATGTGAAAGATTGAAGCCCATTGTAAACGAACTGATCGGACCTTATTAGTGTGGCTTCAGACCTGGAAAGTCCACCATCGAACAGATTTTCACGCTACGACAAATCTTGGAGAAGACTCAAGAAAAACAAGTTAACACCCACAGTCGACAAAGCCGCCTTCGACAGCCCAATAAGGAAGCACCTGTACTTCACCATGCTTGAATTTGGTATTCCTGCAAAACTCATACGACTTTGCAGGATGACACTGAGCATCACCAGCAGCGCAGTTAAAATCGGGAAGGACCTCTCCCCACTATTTATTACCAAACAAAGTTTCAAACAAGGTGATTCCTTATAGTGCGCCTTTTTCAACCTAATGATGGAGGAGATCATCCGAACTGCTGATCTGAGACGTAGTGGCACAATATTCTACAAGAATGTAATGCTGCTTGCGTATGCTGATGACATCGATATCGTTGGCCATAATACGCGCGAAATCAGTGCAGCATTTTCCAGATTAGAAAAAGAGTCAATTCGAATGGGTCTGGCAGTGAATGCAGATAAAACGAAATACTTAGTGTCAACAAACAAACAGTCTCAGTGTCTTTGAAACCACGTTACCGTTGACAATACCTCCTTCGAGGTTGTGAAGGACTTCGTTTATCTGGGATCCAGCATTAATTCAACCAACGACATCAGCATAGAGATCAAACGAAGAATAACTCTTGCCAACAGGTGTTACTTTGGGCTCAGTAGGCAACTGAGAAGCAGAGCCCTCTCTCGACGAACGAAAATCACGCTCTATAAATCGCTCATCATGTCCGTCCTACTTTATGCATCACAAACCTGGACGCTGAGCAGTTCAGATGAAAAGAGTTTAGGAGCATTCGAGAAAAAGATTCTTCGTTAGATCTACAGACTAATCTGCGTCAATGGCGAGTACCGAATACGATGGAATGATGAACTGTATGAGTTTTACGCTGACATTGACATAGTCAATCGCATTAAAATCGAGCGGCTTCGATGGCTTGGTCATGTGCAACGCATAAAAGACGATGCTCCAGTGAAGAAAACATTCGATTCGGTACCCAGCGGCGGTCAATGGAGAAGAGAACGACCGCATCTTCGTTGGAAAGACCAAGTAGAGGACAACCTGACGAAGCTTGGAATTTCCAACTGGCGCCAGCACGCGAAAGACAGAAATGGCTGGCGCAAATTCTTAGATGAGGCCAAGACCGATATACATCTGTAGCGCCAACTATGTAAGTAAGTATTAGTTGATATGTAATCTTGGAAAATATCAATCGAGTTACTTTTAAACTTGGTGTTGCTGAGCATTGTAATGATGTCATTTTCCATCCATCTCTTTGGCAAGAGAATATCAAAGTTTTTATGTTCGGAAATTTTCAGAGAAGACGCTTGGTAAAACGAGTGAAATAATCTGCTCCAATCCAATAGTTCGCAAGTCCAGTAAAAATTTAAAATATTCTTTTTATAATATGTCTGGTATAAGATGTAAATCTGATAGAATTTTTAATTTTACATCCCATGAACAATTTTATGTTTACGTGTTTATTGAAACTTGGCTTAATCCTGAGTTTTTGATGGTGAATTTTATGACCTCAAAATTTTTGATAAACGTTCTCATATAAACCCTTTCTTTTTCGTTTTTGTTGAAGATTTTTTGATTCAACGGCAGTCTGTCTAATTTCCTCCTTGTTTCTTATTGTTCGATACAATGTTGAAATTTCACAATCATATTTTCTGCTTTCTTTTTTACGTTTTCTTCACAATCTTCTAAAATATTCAATTTTTGTTTTAAAGAAAGTGATGTTAACTTTTTTTTTACATGGTTTCACATCAACCCACATACATACACACTGTTTTTTTTATGTTTTTTTAAGCCAAGAGAGCGTTATGAAGAGGATGAGAGAATTATAGAAAGGCTGCGAGCATCCGGGAAAATGAGAATTAATTCGTAAAAAAATTAGGAATTGAATGGATTCTTGTGATGCATTTTAGAATGCATTCCAAGGAATATATAAATTTAAAGCAAAACCTATGAATTGGAATCAATAAACAAATAATTTATTGATTCGTTTTTATTGCTGCAGGAATCGATTATGAAGTATATAACAATTTATAATAAAGTAAATGTTGTTAGATTCCTTGCTTGCTTTTATGGTAAGTGAAAAACGAATCTATTCTGAAACAAATTCTGCTATAAGCGAAAAAAGAATCAATCTGTTATGATTTGTATTTTCTGTTTGTTGTTGATGTTTTTGTTTTTGTCAGATATTTTTGAAAAACGATTGTTCTGTTGTTTTCCTTTCACGCGTTTCTTAAAAATTTTACTTTCTGTTTGACTTGTCAGCGTTGAAGGAAAAAACTGCTTCAGAAGGCTCGAAAGTTTTAATAATGTATTGTTTGGTAAGTTATGAAAAACCCTTGCTCTTTACTTGTTGAAATCATTTCTTAATGTTTTTTTTTTAAATGCAGAGTGCATTTGCAAGGAAGGATATGACCAGGAACAGTCCCAAAAAGATATGAAGGAAGCTATATGCAAGTTAAAATGTAAATACTATAAGGATACATTCAAAGCAAAACCGAAGGAACAACCTACATCATAAACATCAATATTTTTGCAATAAATGTGATATTATTATAATCTTAATCTCCTCTGTCTAAATATTATTTATTCTTTCGAATTTCCTAATAATTATCTCTATTAATTTGAGTTATTATAATATAATTTTTTATTAATTATTTAAAATAGAATAGAAGATTTTCAATTCTGCCATACAAACCTTTGCATTATGGAATTCATTCATGTATTTCTGTTCCAAAAGGGCAACTTAGCGATTCATACTATTCTCATATTCAAAAAATTCATACTGTTTTCATTTAAAAGAATGCATTTTATAAGCGAATAAAAGAATCGATTTCAGCAGTGATTCAAGTGGAAGGCAGAAAAGCATGTACTACTTTTTGTAGGACATCACAATGCTAAAAATAATCAATTCTAGAATCAATAGTTGGAAAAGTGAATTAATTCTTTTTTCATACACAATTGATTCTTTTTTCCAGGTGGGATTCTAACAAAAACAAACTACATACATACATACATAGTTTTCGTTAGCAACAGTTGCAAAAAAAATATTGTGGCTGTTAAATGAAAAATTATCAATGAACTAGTGGACCCGGCAAACTTCGTCCTGCCTTCAAAGGTGGCAAATTAAAGATTTACAATTTTCAGGATAGATGGTTCTGTATTTATATATTTAAATTGTGAAAATAATTTTGTTACAAAAGTTTGTTTATTTAAATAAATGCTTTAAATACTTTATTGATAAGTTTTTAATAATTATTTAAATTAAGTCAATTTAATTGAGATCTTAAATTACTGCAACGCTTTTAGATGCACAACATTCTTTGTTTGTCTGTCGGGAGCGTAAACAAATAAGGCCGATGGTTTACCTACTCTAGAACATGCTACATAGAGCTGGCCATGAGAAAAGCATGGATACTCCAAATTGATGCCACAAATTTTTAAAGACTGTCCCTGCGCCTTATTAATAGTCATTGCAAATGCTAGTTTTACTGGAAATTGAAGGCGTTTGAAGTCGAATGGCAAATCATTCGGAATTATTGGGATTCGTGGGATCAGTACGTCTTCCCCCTTGTACTTTCCCTTCAAAATTGTACCTTCAATGACGTTTGTCATAAGTTTTTTGACAATAAGTCTTGTGCCATTGCAAAGTCGAGGCTGATTGATATTACGCATCATTATGATTACGGATCCAACCTTTAACTGAAGATCATGTAGCGGCAAACCTGACAACTCGATGGAATTTAAAAATTCTGTTGGATAGTTCACAACATCCTCCTGGTTCATGATAGTGTCAATTGATTTGTAAGACACTATTAGCCCTTCAATGGCCATTTGAATCGTTGCATTAATCTCATCGACGTCTTTGTTTTTAGCGGCTAATATTGCTCGTTCTCCTAGCCAATCATGATTCCTGTAATACTGCAAAATGTTGGGGAACACACAATGAATTAGCTCTTCTTTTGACTCAGTAAAATGGCAGAAGTCATTAGGTAACTTTATTAAACCAGTCGTAACGTTGATGGGAATTTTTGCATTTCCAATATCCAATAATTGCACCGAAAAAACATCTGCAGAGGGATCGTTTTGCAGTTGGATTCGCATATTTGTTGTGAGTTTCAGCGTAGTAACATGTCTCCACAAATTGGAAGATTTGAGACATGCATTAATTTGATCAGCTGCAGTTGACCGTGGAATTACCGGTAATGTTTGGCGAAAATCACCTGCCAACAGTATCAGGGCACCACCACAAAGATTTGGATTATCTCGCAAATCTTGTAGTGTTGTTTGCAGAGCTTCCAATGATTTTTTGTGTGCCATTGTACACTCGTCCCACACAATCAGTTTGCATTGTTGCAAGACTTTTGCCATTCCGGATGTCTTCGATATGTTGCATGTTGGTTGGTCGTTAATCTGCATGTTCAATGGCAGTTTAAGTGCCGAATGCGCAGTTCGACCACCATCCAATAAAGTTGCAGCAATACCTGAGGATGCGAGGGCAAGTGCAATATGATTTTGCGATCTTATGGTTGCTAATAATAATGAAATCAGAAATGTTTTCCCTGTACCTCCAGGAGCATCCAAAAAAAATATTCCACCAGTTCCATCGTTGACGGCTTTTATTATTGTATTGTAGGCATATTTCTGTTGGGGATTAAGTTTTTCGATGCCTGGTTGAACATTATCTGCCAATTCCTCGCGATTGTATTGGTTCTCTCTCAGTAAATCTTGATTTAATACAGCGTTCATTGGACGATTCGGTGCAATCATACCTAATTGTATCAGAACTTTGTTAACAATAATCAAACACTGGTCTTCAATCATTATTAATGCTTCATTATGCATTTCGTTTGATATCGACAAATCAGGATTTTGTGTAATGGCACGCATTCGATGAAGAATATCTTGTGTCATATCATCCTTGTATTTTACCCATAGATCGATGGGATTTGATGGAAAACATGTCGATATGATGATCGAAAATAAAGTTCGTATTTGATGTGGATGTGATGAAAGTACTGCATCAGCAAGTGTATGATCCCAATGAGTATCATTGTCTAGTAATCGCAAGTGTTGGCAAGCTTCGCGGTATGTGGCACACAATCGCCCATCGACCGTTCTCAAATTCTGAAATGATGTAGGTCCACGAACATTCACCAACAGCAAACGGAGATAAAAGCATTCATCATTATTAGGATGCACTGTGTAAATGCGTCCCAAAGCATCTGTGGAGAACACATTTGGATGACCATCAGTGGGAGTGCCATGTTTGCGACGTTGAAAAGTTTTTGAAGACTTATTCCAAGTGTAATATCTTGGCATTTCGCGGTATAATAATGTTCTGGCGAATGCATCAGTTTGGCACATTGAAAAGAAACTTGTCAGTGTAGTAGGTTGTGGTCGTTCAGCTGCTTGTAAGGCATTTTCGGGTCTGAAATATACACGTTGTCCGTTTTCAAGGTGAACAGCCAAATGAACCACAGTTGGATATCTTTCATGAATTGGGAAAGAAAAAATCCGCCAAATAGCTTCATTGCTGCTGATATAACGGCCCATTTGATACTGCGTGATTTCATCGTTTGCGTATTCAGCAGCTGCACCAAAAACAGCCATATCGCTTCCTTTGTTCACATATTTGCATATGTATTTAATTGATTTGATGGAATTACAATATTCTACATTTATATGTGCTTTGTATGCCTTCGACAATAATGGTGAATATGGGACGATCCATCGATTGTCAACCTGAATATCTTGACGGTTTACTTTCGCAATGGCTGATTTTCCGCTGTCCTGTGTTGATCGACGCCGATATAAAGGATAACCATCATTTCCAGTTACTGTCTCAGCAGTGAATGCTCTAGGATAACGTTTGGAACACTTTCCATCAATCATACATGGTGAATTTACGTTGAATGACCCACATGGCCCATGAATCATGTTCTTAGTCACCACTTCGAACAATTGAGGATCAATATGTTTGTCAGGAATTTCAGCTGATATGATATCGTCAATTTCATCAGGTCTTAATTTTTCTTTTAACCAAACTAAAATATGTGCATGGGGTAAACCTCGTTTCTGCCACTCGACGGAATACATCCAACAACATGTTTCTCCAAACACTCTAAGTTTCACGACAAAATGCATCAGTGATTTTAGTTTCTGTCTAAAGACTCGTGCAGTTATGTCATGTCGATGAACCGATGATTGACCTGGAAACAGGAGATCTTTTATTTCATCCCATTGTGGATTACATGTAAAGGTGATAAAAAGATCCGGACGACCGTATTGGCGAACATATGACATCGCATCTTGTGCATATTCATGCATGTGTCGCGGACTTCCAATATACGTTGCTGGTAAAATCTGCAATCTACCGACATTGTTTCCATTGCCATCTATGCTGATAGCATCCCGAAGATGTATGTACTCTTCAGAGCGGAGTTGGTTTTGATTGAGTCTGAGGAAAGTCAGCCGCTCCGTTTCTATCTTCACGTACATGTCAACAGCGAATTGGTGAAACAGTCCTCTGCATTTTAAAATGTAATTGTGGTCGTTTTCACGAACCATCAATCTGAATGCGTAGAAGTTCATGGAACTTAGTTTTTTGTTCGTCTCGGCGCCTACAATTTCAAGTGTGTAATTTGTTGGTAACAAAAATACAACTTAACTTTAGAAATTTTATGGTACTCACCGGTTAATGGGTTTACCATCTTGATTGTGAAATGATAGCCGTCATCACCCTGCCAAAAGAGTAGAGGATACTGCAATGCATCATATGATCGATGCGTTTCTGACACACGCTGTAATCGGTCGTTACGGCGATGGAGAACAATATCACGTGAAGCCAAATTTTCACCTACAACAACTATTGCAACATCATCGACAGTTGGAGCATTGAATCTTCTGGCGTGTTCCCCAGCTGGTCTTCTATCGGCATGTATAACAATTTTATGGTTGTCTGACGGCATTTGTTCAAGAGCCGTTTTGAACAACCCAACTAATGCATTGTGTTCATGAAGGATACTTTGCAGCTGTTGGACTATTTCCCGGTTAATAGAGGCATTGTGTGCACATCGTTGATCGACTTCATCGTTTGAGTTCCCCATAAAATATATTTGCAGAAATGGATGGTCCTCATCAACGTTTGGCAACAACGATCCTGCTCTATGGTAAATTTGACCTTGAATCTGCAACGGTGGTGTGAATTGATGAAAAATGTAATTTATTTACATGTGGCAAATTAATTACCTTAAATGTTGGCATGAAATTGTCTCGGACAATGTTCGTGGCGCCGAACGAAGTCATTTGAAAGCAAGAATTGTACTTTTGTATATTGTTTAGGAAATGCTTCGAAAGAGGTGCTGATCCAGAAACCAATGAATACAGAGGCTCAGGTGGTGGGTTAAATGGTGGTAGTTTTATCTTTCCATTTGCGCAGCATAACCCTGGAGATTCTTTGGGAAATTTCAGAGCCTTGCAATGAGAACACACAATGCTCATGGACCCGATTACAACATTATTATCCGTACAATAATCAGTAGATGAATCATAGCGGAAGGCTGTACGAAAATAATTTCTCGGTACACCAGCTTGTCGTTGTACGCGTCTAGCTATATTGTTTTCTTGATGATTATCATCCGATCGATTAATAGATGCAATGCGACGTCTTTGTCTCAATCGATTTTCTTCATTTCGTATAGCTTGATCTTCATGTGACTCAATTAATCGGGATTCTAACATCCGTTGGCTGTTCCTCTCAATACGATTTGCCCGATGTTCAGGACTTTCAATCGCTCGAGAATTTCTTGAGCTTGTAGCCGTACGGCTTCTGCGACCAATGTTCCTACGTCTGATTGGCGGCATCTCACTGACTTATTTTGAAAATTAATTTAAAACAAAATCAATACTATAATGAAACGTCACTCAGTTCTTAAGTTATGCTGTCACAAACACACGCCAACTCATTTTTATATATAAAGAGAGAGAAGAAGAATAAAAGAAGATATTCTTCGTTTTTTCTTATAAAAAAAGTAATTGCTGAAATTATACTCACCAACACCTATATTATATTGCACGAAAAATTTGAGCGCACGGTTAATTGTATTTTAAAATTTTCACTTTTTAGAGCAAACACAAATGGCACTAATTAGGAACTTTTCAAAGTTTAAGCTTAAGCCAAGTAACAAAATTGAGAAGTGAAAAGAAGGCAACGTGCTTGACAAAGTTAGGAGTTTGAGTTTCTCCTAAAAGTTTCTCATACATAGAAAAATGAGCATTGGAAAGGAGTTAGTATATGAAGAACTTAAATTTTCCTAGTCTTACCAGTAATTTTTAAATAGTTTTATTCTTTAAAAAATCATTTTTGAATAAACAAAAAATCAGCCAAATAGCTCAAAGTTTTTGTAGATAGATAGCTTTTTTGTACCCAGTGTTTAACGGGATGCAAAAGAGTGTAATTTTTTATGAACTCCTCAACAGCCCGCACACCAAATTTTGTTTAAATACCTATAACAGGATCAGAAATAATGTATTTTTAATTTGTGATTTGTATGGGAGGTACCACGCCCCTTTGTCCAATCACGCCTATTTTTGCAGCAGAACTTACAATATGTACACCAAACTTATATACCAAATTTTGTTCACATACCAATAGCCGGAGCAGAAATAATGTATTTTTAATTTGTAATTTGTATGGGAGGTACCACGCCCATTTGTCCAATCACGCCTATTTTTGCAGCAGAACTTACAATATGTACACCAAACTTATATACCAAATTTTGTTCACATACCAATAGCCGGAGCAGAAATAATGTATTTTTAATTTGTAATTTGTATGGGAGGTACCACGCCCCTTTGTCCAATAGGACCGAATTATAAATCTAAACCACTCGGAGCACCACCCAAACGCATACAAAAAAATTTATACAAATCGGTCTCTCCGTTCTTTAGTTATGCTGTCGCACACACACGCCAACTCATTTTTATATATATTAGAGATATGGGATAATAATTCCAAATATTTGTGGCAGCTAACTTAAATTGGCACGTATGAAATTGGCAAGTACAAGTACATTTCATACGAAATTGAAGAAATGAGTGAAATTTTGTGGTTTTTGGCAGGTATCTCAAATTGGCAGCTAAAAGAGTGGCATTTAAGTCAAAACTACCGTATATCGAAAGGATCGAGATGAAACAAAAACTGGACTCGTTCGTGGTGGTGGAGTACTTATTGCCTAAAAACGATTTCACAGCTCCTCTATTCAACCCTTGATTAACGCAGACTCTTTGCTTGACCAATTATGTGTTCGGGTTGCTACATCTGTTGAATCATTATATATCTGCGTTTCGTACATCCCACCAAACAGTATAGATCCAATCTATGCAGCGCATATTGACAACATTGTATTTATAAGTTCATTAATGGATACAAATTTTCACCTCTGTGTCATGGGTGATTTTAATCTTCCAAAAATTATCTGGACATATACTGCCGGCGATTTAACTCCAGCATATATAAATCAGACACAAGAAATAAATTTTGTAGACAGTCTAGCTAGTATTGGCTTTCAGCAAATTAATTGCATTTTTAATAGCTTAGGTAAATTGTTAGATCTTATTTATATTACTTCATATATTAAATTTAGCATCACTGAATGTCTTTTCCCCATCTTTAAACCTTGTATGCATCATAAGCCGCTCATAATAGATTTAGAGTTTTATGAATATTTTGAAAGTTTTCCAAAAAACAAATCGTATAATTTTAATATCTGTGATTTCAACACTTTAAATAATTTGCTTCTTAATTTAAATTGGAGTGTCCTTTTTGACGACAATAATGCTGAATTGTGTTTTAATATTACGTGCAATTCGCATATTCCGTGTTTATATAAAACTAATCATAAACTTCCCTGGTATAGTAGAGGTCTTAGGTTAGGTTAGCTAATGGTGGCTGAGCCGATAGACGACTCGTACACTTAGGCCAGTGCAGGCCCGTTGTGATACCACATGATCTCTTTAAAACCTAGTAGAGATTTCCATCTTCAAACCAGTTCGAGCGGATAATGAATTTAAGGATATGCTTGATCTCCAGGCATGAGACTTCAGCAATTCCATTTAAAAAGGGAAAGCCTAGAGTTGCCATTCTCCTTTTAGCTAGAGCCGGACATTCGCAGAGGAGGTGCTGAATATTTTCTACCTCCTCCTCCTCACATCTGCAGCTTCTGCAGAAATCGTTTGATGCAACTCCCAACCGAAGGGCATGCGCTCCGATCAGGCAGTGACCCGTAAGGATTCCTACTATTTTTGACAGGTTTACCCTGCTTAACTCAAGCAGTAAGTTGGTGCGTTTTAAGTCGTAGGTAGACCATGTTAGCTTAGTAATCCTACATGTATCAAGGCGTTCCCAGCGTTCTTGTGCAAGACCTAAGGATCTGTTCTTGCACTGGAGTTTATAGGAGGAAATGGGTATACCAATAAAGTCCTCATTTAAGAGGGTGTTAGAGGTCGTACCCTTCCTTGCCAATTCGTCGGCCAAATTCTTGCCCTCGATATCCCTGTGTCCGGGTACCCATATTAGGTGAATCCTGAGTGGCTACTCATCTCACTTGTCATCTCGTTAAGAGATTTGCGGCTCTCAGTGAGAGTTTTAGAGTTGTCAATATTTGAGTTCAGTGCTTTCAGTGCAGCTTGACTATCTGAAAAGATGGAAATACTTTTTCCTTCAAGGTCTTTTTGACCTAGAATCCTAGTGGTTTCGTGAAAAGCCATCGTTTCCATCATTTCCGCTTGGTAGACACTACAATAGTTAGGAAGTCTAAAGGACTATTCGATTTCGAGATCCTGGGAGTAGATACCTCCCCCTACTTGTTCTCGAAGTTTGGATCCATCTGCGAAGATTTTTATGGCGGAGGTTTTAAGGGGGATTTTGTTTGCCCAATCTAGCCGTGAAGGGATGAAAACTACATAGTTCTTTTCAAGATTTAAGCACTGCACACAGTAGTCTGTTTTGTCGGGTGCAGATGAGTTCAGAATAATTGTGTGGCCGCAGTTGTTACCTATTCAATTACCAGATTCTCTAAGTGTTGGCACATTCCCTGGCAAAGATATCGATAGGTGAAGCATGACATTGAGGGCGCTACTTGGTGTTGAGGACAGTGCCCCGTAATACAAAGACCTGCGCTTCTTTGCACCTTTGCAAGCTTCTGAAGTGCGGTTGCCTTATCAAGGGCCCTCCACCATACCAGTGAGCCATACATTAGTATGGGGCGGACAATTGTTGTATAAATCCAGCGTACTATTTTAGGGGAGAAACCCCATTTTTTACCTTTAGCTTTTTTACAGGCAAATAGTGCTATGTTTGCCTTTTTAACACGTTCCTTAATGTTAACATTCCAGATAAGCTTCTTATCCAGAATAACTCCTAGGTATTTCGTGCTGTCGCTAAAGAGCAACCTCGTGCCGTTCAGATGCGGAGGTTCTAAGTTGGGGGTTTTATATTTCCTAGTGAAAAGAATGAGATCTGTTTTCTCGGAGTTTACACTTAATAGAGGTCTTAAAAAGCTTAAAAATTTCAGAAATAAATTTTTGAAGTTGTTCAAACTTACCAATGAGATAACGCATAACGAAAAATATTTACATTATATCCGTGAATTTAATTTCCTAAACAAATTACTCTACAAGCAATATATTTTGATATATGAATCAAATATAAAAAGTAATCCAAAATCTTTTTGGAACTTTATCCAGTCTAAAAGAGGTTCACAAATAACTTCCTCAATGTTTTTAAATGAAAAGTGCTCAGCTAACTTAGCTGATACCGTCAATATGTTTGCCGATATTTTCAAGTCCAACTTTGTAGTTGACAATAATAATGTTGTTGGTAATATGGTGGATTCTATCGATGCCTTTACCGATGTTGGTGCCTTTTCTGTATTTGTTACTGATCTCATTGAGTCTGCTCAGAGTATGGAAACATCACTTAGGGAAGATATTGATGGTTTTGCTACAATTATTTTCTTATGATGTTCAAATGCTTTAGCGGTCCCATTATGTGACATCTTTAATAGGTCATTGACTGAAGGTAATTTTGTTTAGCAACGGAAAATTGCCTTCATCATACCTGTTTTTAAATCTGGTAATAAATGTAATGTTGCTATTTACCGGCCTATCTCAAAATTATCTATTGTATCATAGCTCTTCGAAAGTGTTATGAAGGTTAAATTAAGTTTTTTGACTAAACGTTATATTTACATTGAACAACATGGCTTTGTTTCGGGTCGATTAAAGGTGTCTAATTTAGGTCTTTTTTCTGAGTACTGTGTATCCTCCTTTGGGTTTGGCCAGCAAGTTGATGTGACTTACGCAGATTTTTCTAAAGCGTTCGACAGAGTATCTCATTAATTGTTACTCTTGAAATTATCGAAAATGAGTTTTCATTCCTCTTTTTGGAATTGGATTAAGTCTTATTTGCAAGACAGGACTTGTTTTGTCATTATAAATAACGTAAAGTCTTTTGATTTCATAGACCCCTCAGGTGTTCCTCAGGGTAGGATCCTAGGACCCTTGTTTTTTAATCTTTTTATTAATGATATATCCAAGTGTACATTAAATTCGCGCTTTTAACTTTATGCGAATGACCTGAAAATTATTAAGAAAATTGCTGACCTGCAAGAGGACATTTTGAGAGTTTTGATTTGGAGCCAAACCAACGGCCTTGCTTTAAACTTTTCAAAATGTTTTCATGTTACATTCTCTAAACTAACCTTAAACATTGCCCAATTCATATTTTTTATCTGATTCAATAACACAATTCACCTATCATGATCTGGGCGATATCTTCGATTCTAAATTTACATTTATTGAACATGTCAATTTTCTTACTCCTAAGGCTTACCTCCTAACTGGCCTTTATATGTAGAAATAGTACAGAATTTTCAGATCCGCATACCCTAAATATGCTGTTTAGTGCGTTTGTGAGATCTAGATTGGAGTACGTTTCCATTATTTGGTCTCCATTTTATGATTCAACATCTTTTAGACTGGAAAAAGTTCAAAATAACTTTACCAGATATGCTCTACGATCTATAAATTTTCACGATCCGTTGCCACCTTATAGTACGCGCCTATTGCTTTAAGGACTTAAATCTCTGGAATCAAGACGTAAGATTTCGTCGCTCTTTTTTATTTATGATTTAATTTCCGGCATTATAGACTGTCATTCTAAATTAGAGCTTATTTCTTTTAATATTCCGTTAAGACATTTAAGAAATTCAAAACTCTTTTATTTAAAATGTTGTAAAACAAATTATGCCTTAAATGAGCCAATAATGAGAGCTTTGACTCTTTTCACTGATTTGAGTATTTCGCATGAATTTGATTTCTCTGCTCCTAAATATATTATTAAAATTTTAATTAGTGATATTTTTTAACGTAAGCCTATATTATTTACTTATACTTAGTAACACTATTAATTATAATCTATAGTAATAAAACTCATTTTCTGTTTGTTTGTTTGTTTGGCCTTTATACAAATCTAAACGGCTCAACGGATTTCACTGAAACTAGGTACACATATTAAGTCTATCCCAACTTAAAATGTTACATACTTAGTTTTTGCCACGCCCCCTCTGAAATTTTTCAACTAACGGTAATTTTGTTATTATAAAACTTTTTAGCATCGGAGATTTTTGTGTATTTAATTTTAAAATTTTTTTGTTATTTTGACATCAAAAAAACTGACATATCTTTAAAATTGGAGAAATTTTCAGTACAACGACTTTTTCATAAAACATCGTTGCCTAAGAATGAGAAAAAAACGACATGAAAATCAAAGTTTGGTCTTTCGATGCAAATATCTCCGCTGTCCATTAATATATTTCATTCAAATTTTTTTTGTTCAAAAGTTCAATAAAATTACTTCACAAAAATAGGTTGAACTGTACCGTTAAGTCAGTGTATATATGTTTTATGATTATGTCAAAAAAGGTCCAAAATATTGACTTTTTACTCAAAAAATGACTCAAAAATTGTTGTTGTTGTAAAAATGAAATCAATTAAAAATTGCACATCTGGCTACCTTTCATATGACATAGCATTTATTTGCAAAAATTCTTCCAGCTAAGCGCAAAAATTATTTTACTGTTTTTGTCATCAAAACAACAAGGGTACCCCCTTTGATTTTTTTCGCGAAATTTATTTTTTCCAAAATGTTGTTTTTATATTTTTTACAAAAAAGTCAAGTCTCAAAAATAATTTATGTGAAAAAATTACCCCAATAGCTCTACATGTGTACCTAGATATTATATTGGGTTCACATGTGTATATAAAATCTTACTTTTTGCCTCGCCTCCCCCCGCCCCCCTCCTGTTAAATTTGTTTTGTTGTGATTTGTCATTTTTCTCACTATTGCTTCACCGTTGTCACTCAGTTGTTTATCATTGGTACTTTAAATCTATAGTAATAAAACTCATTTTCTGTTTGTTTGTTTGTTTGGCCTTTATACAAATCTAAACGGCTCAACGGATTTCACTCAAACTAGGTACACATATTAAGTCTATCCCAACTTAAAATGTTACATACTTAGTTTTTGCCACGCCCCCTCTGAAATTTTTCAACTAACGGTAATTTTGTTATTATTGGGGGTTGGAATTAGTTTTAAAGGTTTTCTAAGAAATGGCGTAACTATCAATAGATCGCATCGGGCACACCTGTGACTATATTCATTTCAAAGCACATTGTGTAAGCTTCATTTTTCAGTATGTGTCATTCCACTGAAGTGTAAACAACATATATTTTTTTCTCTGTGAACATGTTGACTTTCGTTGCAACAAAACGCAATTTGCGGGAAGGTTTACTTTTGTGCTTCCATTTGAAGAAAAAAGCGGTTGAAGCACAACGCACGCTTACTGAGGCTTACGGGGACTATGCTCCATCGATTTCTACTTGTGAGTACTGGTTCCGTCGGTTTAAAAGTGGTGATTTTGATACGGAAGACAAAGAGCGTCCGGGCCAGCCGAAAAAGTTTGAAGATGAGGAATTGGAGGCTTTGCTCGATGAAGACCCGTGTCAAACCCTTCAAGAATTGTCAGAATCATTGGGAGTCGACTTATCAACGGTCGGCAAACGCTTGAAGGCCATGGGAATGATTCAAAAGCAAGGAAATTGGGTGCCGTACCAGTTGAAGCCGAGAGACGTTGAACGGCGATTTTGCATGTGCGAACAACTGCTTCAACGGCATAAAAGGAAGAGTTTTTTGCATCGTATTGTCACTGGCGATGAAAAGTGGATCCATTACGATAATCCTAAGCGAAAAAAATCGTGAAGACCATCCGGCCATGCATCAACATCGAGGGCCAAGCCGAATATTCATGGCGCCAAGCTTATGCTGTGTATTTGGTGGGATCAGAAGGGTGTCGTGTACTATGAGCTGCTAAAACCTAACGAAACCATCACTGGGGAACGCTACCAACAACAATTGATGCAATTGAGCCGAGCATTAAAGGTTAAACGGCCGGAATATGCCAAAAGACACGACAAAGTGGTTTTTCAACATGACAACGCACGGCCACATGTTGCAAGAACCGTCAAGGAAACGTTGGAGGCGCTGAATTGGGATGTGCTACCCCACCCGCCTTATAGCCCAGACATAGCCCCTTCCGACTACAACCTATTCAGATCGATGACGCATGGCTTGGCTGAGCAGCGCTTCACTTCTTACGAGGATACCAAAAAATGGGTCGATTCGTGGATTGCCTCAAAAGACGAATCGTTCTTCCGGCGCGGAATCCATATGCTGCCAGAAAGATGGGAAAATGTTGTAGCTAACGATGGACAATACTTTGAATAATATACATTGTACCGTTGTTTCTAAATAAATGCTCAAAAACCGAAAAAAAACCTTTAAAAGTAATTCCAACTCCCAATATAAAACTTTTTAGCATCGGAGATTTTTGTGTATTTAATTTTAAAATTTTTTTGTTATTTTGACATCAAAAAAACTGACATATCTTTAAAATTGGAGAAATTTTCAGTACAACGACTTTTTCATAAAACATCGTTGCCTAAGAATGAGAAAAAAAACGACATGAAAATCAAAGTTTGGTCTTTCGATGCAAATATCTCCGCTGTCCATTAATATATTTCATTCAAATTTTTTTTGTTCAAAAGTTCAATAAAATTACTTCACAAAAATAGGTTGAACTGTACCGTTAAGTCAGTGTATATATGTTTTATGATTATGTCAAAAAAGGTCCAAAATATTGACTTTTTACTCAAAAAATGACTCAAAAATTGTTGTTGTTGTAAAAATGAAATCAATTAAAAATTGCACATCTGGCTACCTTTCATATGACATAGCATTTATTTGCAAAAATTCTTCCAGCTAAGCGCAAAAATTATTTTACTGTTTTTGTCATCAAAACAACAAGGGTACCCCCTTTGATTTTTTTCGCGAAATTTATTTTTTCCAAAATGTTGTTTTTATATTTTTTACAAAAAAGTCAAGTCTCAAAAATAATTTATGTGAAAAAATTACCCCAATATCTCTTTCCAATCAAAAGTTATGGCTAAAAATCTATTTTTTCATACAACTGACTATCTATAGTAATAAAACTCATTTTCTGTTTGTTTGTTTGTTTGGCCTTTATACAAATCTAAACGGCTCAACGGATTTCACTCAAACTAGGTACACATATTAAGTCTATCCCAACTTAAAATGTTACATACTTAGTTTTTGCCACGCCCCCTCTGAAATTTTTCAACTAACGGTAATTTTGTTATTATAAAACTTTTTAGCATCGGAGATTTTTGTGTATTTAATTTTAAAATTTTTTTGTTATTTTGACATCAAAAAAACTGACATATCTTTAAAATTGGAGAAATTTTCAGTACAACGACTTTTTCATAAAACATCGTTGCCTAAGAATGAGAAAAAAAACGACATGAAAATCAAAGTTTGGTCTTTCGATGCAAATATCTCCGCTGTCCATTAATATATTTCATTCAAATTTTTTTTGTTCAAAAGTTCAATAAAATTACTTCACAAAAATAGGTTGAACTGTACCGTTAAGTCAGTGTATATATGTTTTATGATTATGTCAAAAAAGGTCCAAAATATTGACTTTTTACTCAAAAAATGACTCAAAAATTGTTGTTGTTGTAAAAATGAAATCAATTAAAAATTGCACATCTAGCTACCTTTCATATGACATAGCATTTATTTGCAAAAATTCTTCCAGCTAAGCGCAAAAATTATTTTACTGTTTTTGTCATCAAAACAACAAGGGTACCCCCTTTGATTTTTTTCGCGAAATTTATTTTTTCCAAAATGTTGTTTTTATATTTTTTACAAAAAAGTCAAGTCTCAAAAATAATTTATGTGAAAAAATTACCCCAATATCTCTTTCCAATCAAAAGTTATGGCTAAAAATCTATTTTTTCATACAACTGACTATCTATAGTAATAAAACTCATTTTCTGTTTGTTTGTTTGTTTGGCCTTTATACAAATCTAAACGGCTCAACGGATTTCACTCAAACTAGGTACACATATTAAGTCTATCCCAACTTAAAATGTTACATACTTAGTTTTTGCCACGCCCCCTCTGAAATTTTTCAACTAACGGTAATTTTGTTATTATAAAACTTTTTAGCATCGGAGATTTTTGTGTATTGAATTTTAAAATTTTTTTGTTATTTCGACATCAAAAAAACTGACATATCTTTAAAATTGGAGAAATTTTCAGTACAACGACTTTTTCATAAAACATCGTTGCCTAAGAATGAGAAAAAAAACGACATGAAAATCAAAGTTTGGTCTTTCGATGCAAATATCTCCGCTGTCCATTAATATATTTCATTCAAATTTTTTTTGTTCAAAAGTTCAATAAAATTACTTCACAAAAATAGGTTGAACTGTACCGTTAAGTCAGTGTATATATGTTTTATGATTATGTCAAAAAAGGTCCAAAATATTGACTTTTTACTCAAAAAATGACTCAAAAATTGTTGTTGTTGTAAAAATGAAATCAATTAAAAATTGCACATCTGGCTACCTTTCATATGACATAGCATTTATTTGCAAAAATTCTTCCAGCTAAGCGCAAAAATTATTTTACTGTTTTTGTCATCAAAACAACAAGGGTACCCCCTTTGATTTTTTTCGCGAAATTTATTTTTTCCAAAATGTTGTTTTTATATTTTTTACAAAAAAGTCAAGTCTCAAAAATAATTTATGTGAAAAAATTACCCCAATAGCTCTACATGTGTACCTAGATATTATATTGGGTTCACATGTGTATATAAAATCTTACTTTTTGCCTCGCCTCCCCCCGCCCCCCTCCTGTTAAATTTGTTTTGTTGTGATTTGTCATTTTTCTCACTATTGCTTCACCGTTGTCACTCAGTTGTTTATCATTGGTACTTTAAATCTATAGTAATAAAACTCATTTTCTGTTTGTTTGTTTGTTTGGCCTTTATACAAATCTAAACGGCTCAACGGATTTCACTCAAACTAGGTACACATATTAAGTCTATCCCAACTTAAAATGTTACATACTTAGTTTTTGCCACGCCCCCTCTGAAATTTTTCAACTAACGGTAATTTTGTTATTATAAAACTTTTTAGCATCGGAGATTTTTGTGTATTGAATTTTAAAATTTTTTTGTTATTTCGACATCAAAAAAACTGACATATCTTTAAAATTGGAGAAATTTTCAGTACAACGACTTTTTCATAAAACATCGTTGCCTAAGAATGAGAAAAAAAACGACATGAAAATCAAAGTTTGGTCTTTCGATGCAAATATCTCCGCTGTCCATTAATATATTTCATTCAAATTTTTTTTGTTCAAAAGTTCAATAAAATTACTTCACAAAAATAGGTTGAACTGTACCGTTAAGTCAGTGTATATATGTTTTATGATTATGTCAAAAAAGGTCCAAAATATTGACTTTTTACTCAAAAAATGACTCAAAAATTGTTGTTGTTGTAAAAATGAAATCAATTAAAAATTGCACATCTGGCTACCTTTCATATGACATAGCATTTATTTGCAAAAATTCTTCCAGCTAAGCGCAAAAATTATTTTACTGTTTTTGTCATCAAAACAACAAGGGTACCCCCTTTGATTTTTTTCGCGAAATTTATTTTTTCCAAAATGTTGTTTTTATATTTTTTACAAAAAAGTCAAGTCTCAAAAATAATTTATGTGAAAAAATTACCCCAATATCTCTTTCCAATCAAAAGTTATGGCTAAAAATCTATTTTTTCATACAACTGACTATCTATAGTAATAAAACTCATTTTCTGTTTGTTTGTTTGTTTGGCCTTTATACAAATCTAAACGGCTCAACGGATTTCACTCAAACTAGGTACACATATTAAGTCTATCCCAACTTAAAATGTTACATACTTAGTTTTTGCCACGCCCCCTCTGAAATTTTTCAACTAACGGTAATTTTGTTATTATAAAACTTTTTAGCATCGGAGATTTTTGTGTATTTAATTTTAAAATTTTTTTGTTATTTTGACATCAAAAAAACTGACATATCTTTAAAATTGGAGAAATTTTCAGTACAACGACTTTTTCATAAAACATCGTTGCCTAAGAATGAGAAAAAAAACGACATGAAAATCAAAGTTTGGTCTTTCGATGCAAATATCTCCGCTGTCCATTAATATATTTCATTCAAATTTTTTTTGTTCAAAAGTTCAATAAAATTACTTCACAAAAATAGGTTGAACTGTACCGTTAAGTCAGTGTATATATGTTTTATGATTATGTCAAAAAAGGTCCAAAATATTGACTTTTTACTTAAAAAATGACTCAAAAATTGTTGTTGTTGTAAAAATGAAATCAATTAAAAATTGCACATCTGGCTACCTTTCATATGACATAGCATTTATTTGCAAAAATTCTTCCAGCTAAGCGCAAAAATTATTTTACTGTTTTTGTCATCAAAACAACAAGGGTACCCCCTTTGATTTTTTTCGCGAAATTTATTTTTTCCAAAATGTTGTTTTTATATTTTTTAAAAAAAGTCAAGTCTCAAAAATAGTTTATGTGAAAAAATTACCCCAATATCTCTTTCCAATCAAAAGTTATGGCTAAAAATCTATTTTTTCATACAACTGACTATCTATAGTAATAAAACTCATTTTCTGTTTGTTTGTTTGTTTGGCCTTTATACAAATCTAAACGGCTCAACGGATTTCACTCAAACTAGGTACACATATTAAGTCTATCCCAACTTAAAATGTTACATACTTAGTTTTTGCCACGCCCCCTCTGAAATTTTTCAACTAACGGTAATTTTGTTATTATAAAACTTTTTAGCATCGGAGATTTTTGTGTATTTAATTTTAAAATTTTTTTGTTATTTCGACATCAAAAAAACTGACATATCTTTAAAATTGGAGAAATTTTCAGTACAACGACTTTTTCATAAAACATCGTTGCCTAAGAATGAGAAAAAAAACGACATGAAAATCAAAGTTTGGTCTTTCGATGCAAATATCTCCGCTGTCCATTAATATATTTCATTCAAATTTTTTTTGTTCAAAAGTTCAATAAAATTACTTCACAAAAATAGGTTGAACTGTACCGTTAAGTCAGTGTATATATGTTTTATGATTATGTCAAAAAAGGTCCAAAATATTGACTTTTTACTCAAAAAATGACTCAAAAATTGTTGTTGTTGTAAAAATGAAATCAATTAAAAATTGCACATCTGGCTACCTTTCATATGACATAGCATTTATTTGCAAAAATTCTTCCAGCTAAGCGCAAAAATTATTTTACTGTTTTTGTCATCAAAACAACAAGGGTACCACCCCCTTTGATTTTTTTCGCGAAATTTATTTTTTCCAAAATGTTGTTTTTATATTTTTTACAAAAAAGTCAAGTCTCAAAAATAATTTATGTGAAAAAATTACCCCAATAGCTCTACATGTGTACCTAGATATTATATTGGGTTCACATGTGTATATAAAATCTTACTTTTTGCCTCGCCTCCCCCCGCCCCCCTCCTGTTAAATTTGTTTTGTTGTGATTTGTCATTTTTCTCACTATTGCTTCACCGTTGTCACTCAGTTGTTTATCATTGGTACTTTAAATCTATAGTAATAAAACTCATTTTCTGTTTGTTTGTTTGTTTGGCCTTTATACAAATCTAAACGGCTCAACGGATTTCACTCAAACTAGGTACGCATATTAAGTCTATCCCAACTTAAAATGTTACATACTTAGTTTTTGCCACGCCCCCTCTGAAATTTTTCAACTAACGGTAATTTTGTTATTATAAAACTTTTTAGCATCGGAGATTTTTTTGTATTTAATTTTAAAAATTTTTTGTTATTTTGACATCAAAAACATTCACATATCTTCAAAATTGGAGAAATTTTCAGTATAACGACTTTTTCATAAAACATCGTTGCCTAAGAATGAGAAAAAAACGACATGAAAATCAAAGTTTGGTCTTTCGATGCAAATATCTCCGCTGTCCATTAATATATATCATTCAAATTTTTTTTGTTCAAAAGTTCAATAAAATCACTTCACAAAAATAGGTTGAACTGTACCGTTAAGTCAGTGTATATATGTTTTATGATTATGTCAAAAAAGGTCCAAAATATTGACTTTTTACTCAAAAAATGTCTCAAAAATTGTTGTTGTTGTAAAAACGAAATCAATTAAAAATTGCACATCTGGCTACCTTTCATATGACATAGCATTTATTTGCAAAAATTCTTCCAGCTAAGCGCAAAAATTATTTTACTGTTTTTGTCATCAAAACAAAAAGGGTACCCCCTTTGATTTTTTTCGCGAAATTTATTTTTTCCAAAATGTTGTTTTTATATTTTTTACAAAAAAGTCAAGTCTCAAAAATAATTTATGTGAAAAAACTACCCCAATATCTCTTTCCAATCAAAAGTAATGGCTAAAAATCTATTTTTCATACCAGACTATTAATAAAACTTAGTTTTGTGTTAAAATTCTTTATAAAGTTTGAACGTCCCCCATATATCTCTAAGAATGCAGTTGTGTGTCTAAAGTAATTACGAACATTTTGGATTATACAAAATTTTCTTTATAGTGATCATCTACTTATATTTTGCCTCCCCACCCCCCGCCCCCCGCCCCCCTACTGTTAAATTTGTTTTGTTGTGATGGCTCTATTTGTTCTCACTATTGTGTCACCGTTGTCAATTAGTTCTTTATCAATGGTACTTTAAATGTTGTATATGTATCACAATTTTATCGAAAAGATGACTGTGAATAAGAATGCTGTAAAAGTTAATATTTTCATGTAATCAGTTTAAGCTATATGGCGATATAAAAAAAAATATGCGCATCTGGTCAGCACAATTATTTCATTAGTTTTGATCTGTGCGTTAAATTTACAGGCGCCACATGTGTAAGATGTGTGGGTACAAACTAAACGTACACCTTGCGTTGAATAGCTGAATTATGTTTTTGCAAAAGTTTCTTCAAATTTAACCCCACACGATTGGGATTACAGACAGGTGGCGCTATTTTCTGCTTACAGAAGAATATCTGATGTTCTTATGCAGCTAGCAGATAAGTTTTGCGAAATATTTTGCGAAAATGCTATTGCTACCAAACTTTTAAAAAGTAAAATAATGCAGTACTGCCAGTTTTTTTTAGAAATTTTAGTAGGTACAATCATTTTTAGCACAACGAATTTTCATAAAACATTGATAGCTAATAATGAGAAAAAAATTATATGAAAATCAAAGTATTTACTTTTAATGCCAATAACTCTGCTGTTTTTAATATATTTCATTAAAATTTTTTTTGTTAAAAAGTTCAATATGTTTTTTAATATAAATCTTTGTTTAGACGTTAAAATGTCCATATCTCAAGGACGCATTGAGTCCCATTAAAATTTTTATTTTGTTGAAAAGGTAATTGTGCTTGCTTTAGCATTGAGTAAATATAAAAATTATTTTTAATTTTTAAAATCTGTTTTTCGTACCGCTTCTTTGAATTCAATTAGCTCACCGCAAGAGATGGAACCACCAACAACAAAAATTTTCCTAAACTTTTTTGGATCAATGTTCGTTCAATTACCTAGCAAACGGTGGATAAATAAAATTAAATAAAATAAAATTCAAATAAAATTCAACATGTATTTCATTATTTCCGATTTTAAAAAACATTTAATCGAGAAGTGTATGTTAAAATGTTTATATAAATGACTCTCGAGTAACACCGGGTATATCAGCTAGTTTTATATATTATTTGAACTCTGAAATTAAGGATATTTGTATCTAAAGACTTAATGAAGTAAACTAAACTAAACTAAACTAAACTAAACTAAACTAAACTAAACTAAACTAAACTAAACTAAACTAAACTAAACTAAACTAAACCAAACTAAACTAAACTAAACTAAACTAAACTAAACTAAACTAAACTAAACTAAACTAAACTAAACTAAACTAAACTAAACTAAACTAAACTAAACTAAACTAAACTAAACTAAACTAAACTAAACTAAACTAAACTAAACTAAACTAAACTAAACTAAACTAAACTAAACTAAACTAAACTAAACTAAACTAAACTAAACTAAACTAAACTAAACTAAACTAAACTAAACTAAACTAAACTAAACTAAACTAAACTAAACTAAACTAAACTAAACTAAACTAAACTAAACTAAACTAAACTAAACTAAACTAAACTAAACTAAACTAAACTAAACTAAACTAAACTAAACTAAACTAAACTAAACTAAACTAAACTAAACTAAACTAAACTAAACTAAACTAAACTAAACTAAACTAAACTAAACTAAACTAAACTAAACTAAACTAAACTAAACTAAACTAAACTAAACTAAACTAAACTAAACTAAACTAAACTAAACTAAACTAAACT
Source organism: Dichetophora obliterata (assembly GCA_963920525.1). Lineage (NCBI taxonomy): Eukaryota > Metazoa > Arthropoda > Insecta > Diptera > Sciomyzidae > Dichetophora > Dichetophora obliterata. The sequence continues at coordinate 180,812,151 of OY986437.1, read as the reverse complement.
AAACTAAACTAAACTAAACTAAACTAAACTAAACTAAACTAAACTAAACTAAACTAAACTAAACTAAACTAAACTAAACTAAACTAAACTAAACTAAACTAAACTAAACTAAACTAAACTAAACTAAACTAAACTAAACTAAACTAAACTAAACTAAACTAAACTAAACTAAACTAAACTAAACTAAACTAAACTAAACTAAACTAAACTAAACTAAACTAAACTAAACTAAACTAAACTAAACTAAACTAAACTAAACTAAACTAAACTAAACTAAACTAAACTAAACTAAACTAAACTAAACTAAACTAAACTAAACTAAACTAAACTAAACTAAACTAAACTAAACTAAACTAAACTAAACTAAACTAAACTAAACTAAACTAAACTAAACTAAACTAAACTAAACTAAACTAAACTAAACTAAACTAAACTAAACTAAACTAAACTAAACTAAACTAAACTAAACTAAACTAAACTAAACTAAACTAAACTAAACTAAACTAAACTAAACTAAACTAAACTAAACTAAACTAAACTAAACTAAACTAAACTAAACTAAACTAAACTAAACTAAACTAAACTAAACTAAACTAAACTAAACTAAACTAAACTAAACTAAACTAAACTAAACTAAACTAAACTAAACTAAACTAAACTAAACTAAACTAAACTAAACTAAACTAAACTAAACTAAACTAAACTAAACTAAACTAAACTAAACTAAACTAAACTAAACTAAACTAAACTAAACTAAACTAAACTAAACTAAACTAAACTAAACTAAACTAAACTAAACTAAACTAAACTAAACTAAACTAAACTAAACTAAACTAAACTAAACTAAACTAAACTAAACTAAACTAAACTAAACTAAACTAAACTAAACTAAACTAAACTAAACTAAACTAAACTAAACTAAACTAAACTAAACTAAACTAAACTAAACTAAACTAAACTAAACTAAACTAAACTAAACTAAACTAAACTAAACTAAACTAAACTAAACTAAACTAAACTAAACTAAACTAAACTAAACTAAACTAAACTAAACTAAACTAAACTAAACTAAACTAAACTAAACTAAACTAAACTAAACTAAACTAAACTAAACTAAACTAAACTAAACTAAACTAAACTAAACTAAACTAAACTAAACTAAACTAAACTAAACTAAACTAAACTAAACTAAACTAAACTAAACTAAACTAAACTAAACTAAACTAAACTAAACTAAACTAAACTAAACTAAACTAAACTAAACTAAACTAAACTAAACTAAACTAAACTAAACTAAACTAAACTAAACTAAACTAAACTAAACTAAACTAAACTAAACTAAACTAAACTAAACTAAACTAAACTAAACTAAACTAAACTAAACTAAACTAAACTAAACTAAACTAAACTAAACTAAACTAAACTAAACTAAACTAAACTAAACTAAACTAAACTAAACTAAACTAAACTAAACTAAACTAAACTAAACTAAACTAAACTAAACTAAACTAAACTAAACTAAACTAAACTAAACTAAACTAAACTAAACTAAACTAAACTAAACTAAACTAAACTAAACTAAACTAAACTAAACTAAACTAAACTAAACTAAACTAAACTAAACTAAACTAAACTAAACTAAACTAAACTAAACTAAACTAAACTAAACTAAACTAAACTAAACTAAACTAAACTAAACTAAACTAAACTAAACTAAACTAAACTAAACTAAACTAAACTAAACTAAACTAAACTAAACTAAACTAAACTAAACTAAACTAAACTAAACTAAACTAAACTAAACTAAACTAAACTAAACTAAACTAAACTAAACTAAACTAAACTAAACTAAACTAAACTAAACTAAACTAAACTAAACTAAACTAAACTAAACTAAACTAAACTAAACTAAACTAAACTAAACTAAACTAAACTAAACTAAACTAAACTAAACTAAACTAAACTAAACTAAACTAAACTAAACTAAACTAAACTAAACTAAACTAAACTAAACTAAACTAAACTAAACTAAACTAAACTAAACTAAACTAAACTAAACTAAACTAAACTAAACTAAACTAAACTAAACTAAACTAAACTAAACTAAACTAAACTAAACTAAACTAAACTAAACTAAACTAAACTAAACTAAACTAAACTAAACTAAACTAAACTAAACTAAACTAAACTAAACTAAACTAAACTAAACTAAACTAAACTAAACTAAACTAAACTAAACTAAACTAAACTAAACTAAACTAAACTAAACTAAACTAAACTAAACTAAACTAAACTAAACTAAACTAAACTAAACTAAACTAAACTAAACTAAACTAAACTAAACTAAACTAAACTAAACTAAACTAAACTAAACTAAACTAAACTAAACTAAACTAAACTAAACTAAACTAAACTAAACTAAACTAAACTAAACTAAACTAAACTAAACTAAACTAAACTAAACTAAACTAAACTAAACTAAACTAAACTAAACTAAACTAAACTAAACTAAACTAAACTAAACTAAACTAAACTAAACTAAACTAAACTAAACTAAACTAAACTAAACTAAACTAAACTAAACTAAACTAAACTAAACTAAACTAAACTAAACTAAACTAAACTAAACTAAACTAAACTAAACTAAACTAAACTAAACTAAACTAAACTAAACTAAACTAAACTAAACTAAACTAAACTAAACTAAACTAAACTAAACTAAACTAAACTAAACTAAACTAAACTAAACTAAACTAAACTAAACTAAACTAAACTAAACTAAACTAAACTAAACTAAACTAAACTAAACTAAACTAAACTAAACTAAACTAAACTAAACTAAACTAAACTAAACTAAACTAAACTAAACTAAACTAAACTAAACTAAACTAAACTAAACTAAACTAAACTAAACTAAACTAAACTAAACTAAACTAAACTAAACTAAACTAAACTAAACTAAACTAAACTAAACTAAACTAAACTAAACTAAACTAAACTAAACTAAACTAAACTAAACTAAACTAAACTAAACTAAACTAAACTAAACTAAACTAAACTAAACTAAACTAAACTAAACTAAACTAAACTAAACTAAACTAAACTAAACTAAACTAAACTAAACTAAACTAAACTAAACTAAACTAAACTAAACTAAACTAAACTAAACTAAACTAAACTAAACTAAACTAAACTAAACTAAACTAAACTAAACTAAACTAAACTAAACTAAACTAAACTAAACTAAACTAAACTAAACTAAACTAAACTAAACTAAACTAAACTAAACTAAACTAAACTAAACTAAACTAAACTAAACTAAACTAAACTAAACTAAACTAAACTAAACTAAACTAAACTAAACTAAACTAAACTAAACTAAACTAAACTAAACTAAACTAAACTAAACTAAACTAAACTAAACTAAACTAAACTAAACTAAACTAAACTAAACTAAACTAAACTAAACTAAACTAAACTAAACTAAACTAAACTAAACTAAACTAAACTAAACTAAACTAAACTAAACTAAACTAAACTAAACTAAACTAAACTAAACTAAACTAAACTAAACTAAACTAAACTAAACTAAACTAAACTAAACTAAACTAAACTAAACTAAACTAAACTAAACTAAACTAAACTAAACTAAACTAAACTAAACTAAACTAAACTAAACTAAACTAAACTAAACTAAACTAAACTAAACTAAACTAAACTAAACTAAACTAAACTAAACTAAACTAAACTAAACTAAACTAAACTAAACTAAACTAAACTAAACTAAACTAAACTAAACTAAACTAAACTAAACTAAACTAAACTAAACTAAACTAAACTAAACTAAACTAAACTAAACTAAACTAAACTAAACTAAACTAAACTAAACTAAACTAAACTAAACTAAACTAAACTAAACTAAACTAAACTAAACTAAACTAAACTAAACTAAACTAAACTAAACTAAACTAAACTAAACTAAACTAAACTAAACTAAACTAAACTAAACTAAACTAAACTAAACTAAACTAAACTAAACTAAACTAAACTAAACTAAACTAAACTAAACTAAACTAAACTAAACTAAACTAAACTAAACTAAACTAAACTAAACTAAACTAAACTAAACTAAACTAAACTAAACTAAACTAAACTAAACTAAACTAAACTAAACTAAACTAAACTAAACTAAACTAAACTAAACTAAACTAAACTAAACTAAACTAAACTAAACTAAACTAAACTAAACTAAACTAAACTAAACTAAACTAAACTAAACTAAACTAAACTAAACTAAACTAAACTAAACTAAACTAAACTAAACTAAACTAAACTAAACTAAACTAAACTAAACTAAACTAAACTAAACTAAACTAAACTAAACTAAACTAAACTAAACTAAACTAAACTAAACTAAACTAAACTAAACTAAACTAAACTAAACTAAACTAAACTAAACTAAACTAAACTAAACTAAACTAAACTAAACTAAACTAAACTAAACTAAACTAAACTAAACTAAACTAAACTAAACTAAACTAAACTAAACTAAACTAAACTAAACTAAACTAAACTAAACTAAACTAAACTAAACTAAACTAAACTAAACTAAACTAAACTAAACTAAACTAAACTAAACTAAACTAAACTAAACTAAACTAAACTAAACTAAACTAAACTAAACTAAACTAAACTAAACTAAACTAAACTAAACTAAACTAAACTAAACTAAACTAAACTAAACTAAACTAAACTAAACTAAACTAAACTAAACTAAACTAAACTAAACTAAACTAAACTAAACTAAACTAAACTAAACTAAACTAAACTAAACTAAACTAAACTAAACTAAACTAAACTAAACTAAACTAAACTAAACTAAACTAAACTAAACTAAACTAAACTAAACTAAACTAAACTAAACTAAACTAAACTAAACTAAACTAAACTAAACTAAACTAAACTAAACTAAACTAAACTAAACTAAACTAAACTAAACTAAACTAAACTAAACTAAACTAAACTAAACTAAACTAAACTAAACTAAACTAAACTAAACTAAACTAAACTAAACTAAACTAAACTAAACTAAACTAAACTAAACTAAACTAAACTAAACTAAACTAAACTAAACTAAACTAAACTAAACTAAACTAAACTAAACTAAACTAAACTAAACTAAACTAAACTAAACTAAACTAAACTAAACTAAACTAAACTAAACTAAACTAAACTAAACTAAACTAAACTAAACTAAACTAAACTAAACTAAACTAAACTAAACTAAACTAAACTAAACTAAACTAAACTAAACTAAACTAAACTAAACTAAACTAAACTAAACTAAACTAAACTAAACTAAACTAAACTAAACTAAACTAAACTAAACTAAACTAAACTAAACTAAACTAAACTAAACTAAACTAAACTAAACTAAACTAAACTAAACTAAACTAAACTAAACTAAACTAAACTAAACTAAACTAAACTAAACTAAACTAAACTAAACTAAACTAAACTAAACTAAACTAAACTAAACTAAACTAAACTAAACTAAACTAAACTAAACTAAACTAAACTAAACTAAACTAAACTAAACTAAACTAAACTAAACTAAACTAAACTAAACTAAACTAAACTAAACTAAACTAAACTAAACTAAACTAAACTAAACTAAACTAAACTAAACTAAACTAAACTAAACTAAACTAAACTAAACTAAACTAAACTAAACTAAACTAAACTAAACTAAACTAAACTAAACTAAACTAAACTAAACTAAACTAAACTAAACTAAACTAAACTAAACTAAACTAAACTAAACTAAACTAAACTAAACTAAACTAAACTAAACTAAACTAAACTAAACTAAACTAAACTAAACTAAACTAAACTAAACTAAACTAAACTAAACTAAACTAAACTAAACTAAACTAAACTAAACTAAACTAAACTAAACTAAACTAAACTAAACTAAACTAAACTAAACTAAACTAAACTAAACTAAACTAAACTAAACTAAACTAAACTAAACTAAACTAAACTAAACTAAACTAAACTAAACTAAACTAAACTAAACTAAACTAAACTAAACTAAACTAAACTAAACTAAACTAAACTAAACTAAACTAAACTAAACTAAACTAAACTAAACTAAACTAAACTAAACTAAACTAAACTAAACTAAACTAAACTAAACTAAACTAAACTAAACTAAACTAAACTAAACTAAACTAAACTAAACTAAACTAAACTAAACTAAACTAAACTAAACTAAACTAAACTAAACTAAACTAAACTAAACTAAACTAAACTAAACTAAACTAAACTAAACTAAACTAAACTAAACTAAACTAAACTAAACTAAACTAAACTAAACTAAACTAAACTAAACTAAACTAAACTAAACTAAACTAAACTAAACTAAACTAAACTAAACTAAACTAAACTAAACTAAACTAAACTAAACTAAACTAAACTAAACTAAACTAAACTAAACTAAACTAAACTAAACTAAACTAAACTAAACTAAACTAAACTAAGCTAAACTAAACTAAACTAAACTAAACTAAGATAAGCTAAGCTAAGCTAAGCTAAACTAAACTTAACTAAACTAAACTTAACTAAATTTACACGTGCCGTTTCATTGATCAAATTTTATGGGCGTTGTAAAATGGTGACAGCTTCCATACAGCCCAAATTTGCGATATCGAATTGCTTTGGAGTTATAGTTCGCACTGCCACGGAATTCAGTATTCCAGCTCAATTTACACATGCAGGTTCACTGATAATATTTTATGGAAGTTTGGCAACGGGGGCGTAGCAGCTACGCGACGGGTTTCAGCTAGTATTTTTATAAATTACATTTTTGAAATCTTCATCCCTCAAAATGTTCAGTGCAAACAGAATTTCGAAAAAATATTCGATGTACCGATTTTTTTTTTACAGTTTGATTATATGTATTGATTGACTAATGTTACCGATATCATTGAAATGATTATTTATTCTTATATACTTAAATAAAATATATTTTTTTTTAGCAGGGACTTCCATTTTCCTGTTAAAAATATTCACAACGGTGACAATTTTGATCTCGTCACATTTTCACTTCTCGTTCGGATTTTTTTTCTTACATACCAATTCATACTTTCCAATTTCATACTGATTTCACGTCATGGTTCGTTATTGAGCCAGCTGTCTTCGTTCTTGTCTGACATTGTTCTTACATGAAGTCAAAACAGCCGAATCTCGGCTTTTGAACAAAGTGTTCGTCAAATGCACGCATCGTTTGTTTTACATAAAGATGCTATAAGGCAAATAGAAGACTACATATAATTGGATGAGGAACCCCTAAATCTGTCTTTGGAGTCGAACTTATCTGCCGAACCTTATGCAATTTTTCGGACTGATGCATAAGATTATTTTTTACTCGACTGTAGCCAATTATTCAATCAGCCAATTTTCAATAGTTTTGTTGTTTATGTAACAGTTTAAAAGTTTTTCATGTCATGAGAAAAGAAATGCTGCTCAACTCTAGATTTAATTTGATTGACTGTTTTAGCAGAAATAGTGACAAGCCAATAAATTTTCTTAGTTTTCTGTCAATCAAACTTTAACGAATGGAATAAACTTTAAAGTTGCTTCGCAGTTTTCTGCTTGGCGTTGTTTAGTCCTTGGTGAATTGGATTGAAATAAAATGAAATATTTGAAATATTTGAAATACTTGTTTGATAAGAAAAGTTATGCATATTGCCATGGGCGTCTGCAGGATTTTGTTAAAAAGGGGAAAATGCACAAAGGAATATAGAAATCGTATAAAGAAAATGTAGCCTAAATCAGGGTCATAGCCAAGAAGAATTTTCAGGGTTCATACCCCCCAGAGGTTCGAAATTTCAATAAAATTTAATACTTTTAAATAATTATTTTATTGAATAATTGTAATATGTTCTATTAAAAAACCTTACAAATCATATACTGAAGTTACTTTTACGTGTAAATGTCTTTGTTATGAGTTGATTGGTGTAAACAATAATAGTGAAAACAAATGTATCGTGATACATTCAAAATAACCACCATTATTGCTTTCACTACCCTTGACATCGGCAGTTGTAGATGATAGTAGTGATGAAAACAGTGAAGCGAACAAGAATGACGTACACATGTATGTATACTGAAAAATCCTTTCTAATTCGAACCGAATAAAAATATTTTAAAGTATACTTCAGCCAACAACTGATTTTAATTTTCCCTCTAGCAGTTCTCGAAAATTTAAGTTTCAGCATCATTGGTTTTGTCGATGGAGTTGGTTGGCTTACTCCAACGTATATTAATCCAGGTACTAAAAATAAACTGTCAGTCATGGGAGTATAATGTCAAACAGAGGAAATGACAGTAACAAATGTTACTTCTGTACTAAAAACAAAAAAAAGGGCATTTTATTTTTTAATGGCACAACTAATTTACATTTATTTTCAAGATTTCGGAATGCTTTTTAAAAAATATTTGCAAATATAAACTTTTATTAACCCTTTTACATTTTATATGTTCATTATTTAAAATGTTTTTTTCATTTATGTAAGGGTTGATGCAATATGCAGTTGCAAATATGCGAAATTCAACATTTCGCACTATTAATACATCAAGCCTACAATAAGAAAAATTCAATATTTAAAACAATAAGAAAACTGCAAGCTTAGGACAAAAATATTTTAAGAAAAGTTGAAGCTAAATTTAAAAGAAATCCTCTTATTTTTTTGTGTGGGCTTACATTACTTGGTTTTGACATAAGACTCCTAAGAACCGGCAGCGCAGTCATGTCTTATAGTACGTGGGCTTACTCCATATATGCAAATGGAGCTTATTGTAAGTTCTGCGTTTTCTTTAGCTCTGCTTATGGCGGCATTGCTTCACAGCCTCTTTGTTGTTATTACATACCTTTTTCTGCCCCTTTCATTGTGACTCTTTCATTATAGATGAACGATCCCGTGATTTTTCCGGAACGGTGCTCTTAGTGAACGTGATTTTGGAATCGCCGTTCTTTTAGGCTCAAAATAAACTGTAAGGCTCAGTCTGCGTGAGCAGTCAGTTATTCAAAAACACATTGTACTGGTCAGTCTGCTTGAAACCAGTTTTGTGTTGTGTACATGAACTGCGTTTGATTGTATTGGTGTAGGCATCCCCTAAATAATATATGACGACTTCGATTAAGTGGGTGTGTCAGTCCATCGTCACCATGCCTTACCTCTCTTGCCAAAGAAAATCGGCTTTACGCAGCCTGAGCACTACAGTGTATCTGGGCCTTATAAAGTTACCATGATCTCGTTATTTTATAAATAAACAAATACTTATCCAAGTATGTAGTTATGAGAAATGACCGAAACAACATTGGCCGCAGTCCTGCCGAAAAAGTGCTCAGGTAGCGAAGTAGCAAAAAGTGATACTTTCTGCTGAATGGGTTTTTTGCGAAACGTCAAACGGCAAACAGCTGTTCGCCATTCGTTGTTTTTTTTTAACATCTTAAATTTGTTTACACTATTGTGCACTCGTTTCACACAAGAAATCATTAATTAGCAGCTATATTGAAGAATGATAGAATAATCTTCTAATAATTAATAATTATCTATTTTCACTTCACAGCACTGCAGCCATGTTTTTTAGCTGTCCAAATGAAAAGAGCATAAGCAGCTCAACCAAAGTAGCATACAATTTTTCCGATACCTAAGATGGCGACCGCTCGGGGAACATGTTGTTTGAGCCCATTATGAAATTGAGCCCATCATTTCAGTGAAACAAGTTTTCTTAAGAAAATCTTCACACCTTATAAATAAATTGTGACTACGGTTGCAACAACGAGCATCACCTACGTCACAGCAAAGCTGGTGGATAAGCGCAATACGTTATCTGTAGTTCTTTGTTTTATGATTAAAACTCATACCAAGTTGCTCATAGTATGCTTACTTGAGAGACAGAGACAAACAGTTCTCGCAAACAAGATATCACTGGATATATCACGAATCGCTGCAAACGACATGAGACAAAAGCTACAAAAAGCGCAATCACTGATCACGGTTTTTTTAAAGTATTTGATCACAACAGTTACCAGTGATTTTTCTATCACGGTGACTATCAAAAAGCGGTATAAAAAATCACTCATCTGTATCTTTTATAGTCAAGAGTTTTTAAATAATTAACTTTCGAATTAAAGATATGAGTCTAAACCTGGTTTAATTTTTGAGAAATGTTTGAAGTTTCTCATGAGTTATAAAAAGTTGACTTGCATTTTTTAGAATTCTGACCCGAGGAAAAGTTTTAAGTCAATCATTTACGTAATTTTGTGAATTTTTAGGTTTTAAGATACATAAAGTTTATTGAAAGCTTTTCTGTCTTTAAAACTTTATTAATTTGTGATAAATGAGATATCGTTTTCATCAGGCCCGTAGACAAGAGGGCTTTTATGGATTAAACACCCCCCTTATGGTCCAGAAAGTATAAAAATATAATATATTAGCAACAGCGTAAAAAGTTGCAAATCACTTCAACTTTGAACCTATGCTTTCAGATCATAGAATATATAAGGCCTTAATGTGACGTTATGTTCGGGCAGGATTGCGATGGTGCGGCTGCTATGAATGGTATACTACAAGCAGCAAGAATATGATCTTGCCACGTACTTCCATTGCGCGTCTCATTCACTGATCCTGTCTACATAATACTCATGCAATATAAGCTGTATAAATTGTTCTATGTTCCCAAATGCTGGCTTATACTGACACAATGTGTTAAAAGATATACCTGCTATATTAAAAAAAAATTAAAAAATATCTATCAACTAGATGGGTTGCAAGCCATAAATACTTATCAAGAGCTACAAGATGCTGTTATGGAAACTTTAGACATCGCAACTGAATTTTGCAATATCGTCTCTCGCATTTCAACTTTTAAAAAATAAAAAACTTTTGATTTACAAATTGCTATTTATGGGGTCGCTGACATATTTTCTGTGAAAACTCAGTTCTTACAAAATAAATTTTTGATCAAGATTGTCAATTCACATTAATTTTGGTTTTTTCCCAAAAATTAATAACAATTACAGAAAAATAAAATAAGCATATTAATTACAAGTTGAGAACGTTAATTGAAATTTTTAAAAGTTATATTTCACTAAGGTTATGTTATAGAGTTGTCATTTTGAAATATTTTAAATTGCAAAATTACTATATATTGTATATTAGTATAGAATTTTTTTTTAAATGAAAATCAGAATATTTATTATGTTGACTTTATATGATTTAAATACAAATTCTAAATGTTTGATAACTTAAACCATACTTGATTTTAAATACAAATTCTAGTTGTTTGATAGTTTAAAATCGTTTATTGGGCTTAAGGTCAAAGTTAGAACAATTAATTGTTCTAACGAATCTTTCCAAAGAAACAACAACAACAACAAAGTTTTTCAATATGAAAAGGAAAAAATCACTAGCTGATCTTATTGCAATTTCGGCTCGGCTAAAGGCTTCATCAGAAATCTTTGTGATACCCGTGCAAGCGCGCACTAACTTGTATTTAAATCATATAAAGTCAACATAGTAAATATAAATGTCATTTAGGAAAAAACTTTAATCAGAATATTTTTTAAAATTATTGAAGTCAGTTTAGATGATAAATACAGTTTTTTTAAATTTCTTATATTTTTTTTTTTTTTTTTTAACTAAAAGTTTGTGTTGCCAGACACAGGCACTTTGAGGATTTTGTAAAAAAGTAATCTTTCCACAGCTATATATATATATTTTGATCCGAATTTCGAATTTTGTAATTTTTCACAATATAGCTGAAGACAACGCAATTTTGCATTTTTGTATATTTGGAGATTTTTTCGGATTTAGCAAGCAATGGAATCTCAAAATTTTTTGTATTAGTATTTATGAAGTGTTGTTCCAAAAAAATTATACAACAAGATTCTTAAATTTGGATTTTTACAATTTTTTATCGAAACAAGACAGAAAATGCAATTTTCCCGAAAAATAAATTATCACAACTCTGGTACTTTTCATCCGATTTTTATGTTTGATAACTCATTTTAAAGAAAAATTTAATTTCATCGCGCATACCAGTTTTGTAAAAAAACTTTCTTCAAGAGATGTTTTTATAACTTGTTTGGTCAAATATTAGGAACAAATTTTGTAAAAAGCTTCTTGTAATATGTATAAATTCTAGAAAATCTGGCCATGAATACAAGCACTCAAAACCTTTCCAACGATATCTTGAAAGTGACGATAACATTAGAAATAATTAAGTTATTTAAATTTTACTGAAAATAAATTAAAAAAGGCACAAAAAACAGCAATATCTTTAATCTTCCGGCTTTTAATATCTAAGCATTTTTTTGACAACTATTCTACCAGCCAATATATTTACGAAAAATATGATTTTTGGCTCTATGGCGGCGATCGTTACAACTAAAATATTTTGGGAATTGTTATATAAAAAAAAATATTAATATTAAGAGGGGTACAAATGGAACTTTTTTCCATTTGAATAAAAAAATTTTCATCGAAATCCCCCCCGCCCCACGGGTAAGTCCTGGCTGCTGTACTAACATATACATTTCTTTTCTGAGATTTTTAGTTCTAATTTTGCAAACATGATACGATACAACGACAATAAACCGGTTGACACGAGCTTGTACACATAAGAAAAATCCAATATATTTTAAAGATGGGGTGAAAATCTTTCCGTATCATATCCAAAATATTTTCAAATTTCATTGTATATTTTTGTCATATAATAGTCATGTTATAATTTCAATAGTTTTTTGCAAAAGCAAATATTCTGGTTTATTAAGTTAAGTAAATAATGTCAAGTCTCCTTTATTCTAAAATGCTAAAATGAAATTGGATTTATTACTATTCTGCCGTCCTAAGAAAGAAATTCTTATCTCCATTTTAATAGTTTTGAGATATTTAGCTTTTACGTTTTTTATATTTCGCGCCTTGAAATGAAATATTTTTAAAATACTTCAAAAATGAATTTAAATCTATGTATATAAAACAAAGTGGCGTTAGTTACTACGCTTATAACTAAAGAACGGCTGGACCGATTTCGATGATTTATACTAATTCGAACTGGTCTCCGGCCAAACAAGAAGAATACCTATAAAAATTCCCGAAAATCCCCGAAAAAAAGATGAGAAAATTCATTTTCCCATACATTTTGCAAGGAGCTACTTTAAGACGCATTTTGGATAATTGATGAAGTTTTTTTTTGTGGCAATTTTTTTTTGTCACACATTAAAAACGAACATAATTTTAAATGCGTCAGATGCGTAAATCCGTCAGACTTTTTCAAGTTTTAACAAATTTTTATCAGCTTTCGACAGTTATTCAAATTCAATTTGATTTAATAGATTCTTTTGAAACGATTTTTTGTAAAAACTACCAGAAAAAAGTGATTTCATAGAGGTGAGTTGAGTTTCATCAAGTGCACATTGTGAATGGTTATATTCTTTGTGATTGCGTGCGCATCAACAATTAACCGAAACGTTAATTTCGAATTGTGCATTTAATTTTTAGGTGCATTACTTTGAAAATCAATACGAATTCGCTATTCATTTTATTCCGATTGATCATTTCGTGTGCAATTCTATTTTCAAACGGTAAGTTGCCAACGGAAATGTTTATTTTGTAAGGTTATGACATTTGTGCACATGTATGTATCCATAATTCCATAATTGCTCTTATGAAATTAATTTCTCAGTGTTATTCACATGTCGTGCCACAGAAAATCTTATCTTTCGCATCGAACCCGTGATGCAAGTAGAGTTCGGAATATCGCCAATCAATTGTATACGGATGAACAAAAAATCGCACGAGAACAGCACCGTGTTAGTATGGCGCGACTTCGTGCATCACAAACACAAGAAGACAGACAGACGGCAAATGCAACGGGTCAGTTAACAATGAGAAAACGTCGAGTAAATCAAACAACTCAACAATTTGTTTTTGTTGTAAAAATTAGATCAATTAAAAATTGCACATCTGGCTACCTTTGATAAGACACAGCATTTCATTCTGACACAGCATCAAATTTGCAAAAATTCTTCCAGTTAAGCGCAAAACTTATAATACTATTTTTGTCATCAAGACAACTTTGATTTTTGTCGCGAAATTTATTTTTTCCAAAATTTTGTTTTTATATTTTTTACAAAAAAATGTAAGTCTCCAAAATAATTTATGTCAAAAAATTAGCCCAATATCTCTTTCCAATCAAAAGTTATGGTTTTATGATTAAGTTAGTTTTTAAAGATTTATCGAAAAGCTTTGGAGTTCTAGGTCGCACAGCTTTGGAATTCAGTATTCGACCACAATTTAAACATGCCGTTTCACTGATTACATTTGATGGGTTGATAGCACTGATAACAACGCGCCAGGCTACAGCTAGTTGTATTTTAAAACTTAATTTTTTCCATGTAAACAAACAGGAGAAATTTTGAGGATTAAGTAGAGAAAATGGACTTGTGACTATTTTTCTTAGTACGAAATCACAAAGACTTAACCACTGTCGTGGGTCAGTTCATCTGCGGTTTCTGGAAGAGATTTACTAAATGCCATTCTGTTCTCCGGTAAAATATCTTTGAGCTTTTGTATGAGATATTTTTTTCTTTTAATTGAAATACCAAGAGGAATCGTTTTTGTTTAGGTTTCAAAAATCCAGATTTTATCGATGCAGCTTTTAAGAAATTTAAGATTGCATAATTTGTCTCTGTAAAATTAATTTTGTAAAGTAAAACGTTATTATTTTTTCTCTCGGATTCGCTGCTTTCAGTTTGTATTGAGACGAGTGGTCTTTCCATAAGTAAAAGTTTTCCAATTTCATTTCAATCACTCCAACCTTTCCCGAATTATGTCATACACTTTTTTCAGTTTTTTTAATGAGCTTTCGACTTGGTGATAAAGGCATCAGCTGGCAAGTCCTGGTTCAAAAAATTTTAAAATGATATTTTCAACATTAAGCTCCGAGCAATTAGCAATGTACACAAAAAAGCTAAACAATGCTCAATTTTTGTTTTGTGTGGCACAGATATCAAGCTAAAATATGAATTCTTTGGTATCTTTGCGGAGCTTAGCATTAAATTCTGAAATTTTTAATCTGAATATATCTTTATTGGATTTTTTTCTTCTGTTTTCCTGCTAACCTCCATTTTATTTTTTTAGCCATTTCAGCGTTTTTAATAGCTAAAATTGCAACTTTTTTCGAGTTCTAATTCCTGTTTTTACACATATATCATATAAATAAAAAACTTTTTAATTATGGTTGCACAAATCAAAATTTAATAAATTTAACTTGACTGAAATAGAAAAATGCAAGGACAGACTTTTTTTAATATTAATCTTTCTGAAATACTGAAAATACAAAATAACTTACAACTAATGCCTCGGTAACGCAATGTTTTTAAATACACAGTGTATATAACAGTTTTAAAAATTACGTTATAAAACGAGACTAACCCTTTTTTATCTTAGATTTTGTAGCATTCAAAATTATACACGCAGAAACAAGAACAAAATCTGTGCGCAGCCTTACAACTGTTTAAACTACTAGGAAAAAAAGTCTTATAAGCAAGTTATTCTGGTCAATGTGACTTTTTTTCATAGTAAGTGGCACATGAGACTTTTATGGCTAGGAACCACACTAGAAGTGGGAAATGTGACCATTTCACTTAAAGTTTTTTAGTCAATTGCAGTTGAAAATGTGTTTTTTTGGTTTTATTTTAAAATCAGAATCTTATTCAAGTTTCCGAATCTGCCCTTATCTCAATTTTTGAATTTTGGCGTTTAAGATTTTCTTTCTTAAGAATATAAAAATTTCCCAATATTAAACAATATTTTTTATACCAAATATATGATAAGGAGTTATCAGAATTACATATATATGTGGTGCCTTGTTTTATCACATCAGCTAAATTCTTACACTCTATATCACTTACCTTTTTTGTTACGTTGATCTCTTTCTTAACATACAACTTACTTACCTCTTTGACTTTATGTATAAACTTATCAATTACCTTATATGTTTCGTGTGTTGTTATTATCTGTTACCTTGTTCTACACTTAGTGAAAAAAAACTTGTATATAAAAAACATTTTTATTATTATTCATATTTTTATGTATCAAAAATTTTCGTTCGAAAATTCTAGTTTTAAAAAGATTTTCAAATAAAGAGTTGTAAAAAAATTATTTTTCAGATAAAAAGTAAAAAGAAAATGGTTTTTAAATAAAATAAATTTTGAAATTAAAAGTTTAAAAACCTTCGCACCAAATATACGTCAGGGCATTTCTCGGAGAAATTCCCGATTTCCGCTATTTATTAGGGATTCCCGATTTCTTTTTTAGGAATGCTTAGATGTCATTGGAATTTCCTAAAATGTTTTACAGGCGAAGCAAGAACATAAAGATATGAGACAAAATGTCTTAAGAGTAGTGTCACACTCAAAGTCAAATATTCACGACTCGTACAAACTACAATTAGAAAAAATTGACTTATGCATTTTGTTCACAAACTCTTTTGTTTGTGAAAATAAAACAAGTTTTATTCTTGCTGAACACACAAAATACAAGTGTTCTTTATTTGAAAATGTAAGGTTTATATACAAAAGAGTTAAACTTAATAACAACAAAATATTAGAAAATCTTTCAATGCTTTTTAAAATGACAAAAAACATGAAACAATAATTAAAAACGAAAATTAAACGAAATCGTGAATAATTTAAAAATGTTGATCGTGAGAGCCGTTGAGCAGACAGGTGCGACACGAATATCATATTGCACATTCTGTAGGAAGCAGCTAGCTCGCGAATGCAATAAGATTATAAAACTGCAACAATAACAATACTCGCTAGACAGTCGCGAGTGCTTATGCTTGCTGCTGCAGTTATAGCTGTGGGAAACTATTAAAAAAATTATATTAGTGATTATTTGGAAATATTAAAAAAAATAATGAACAAATAATTGGAACGCGAAGCCGGAAGCAAGGCAGCGTGTGATCATCCTCCCCACCGTTGAGTGGCAAGCTCAACTGCCGTAAGCCGTTAGAATCTCTGGCTCCGAGTTGTCTGCGATGGATGATATTGAGATTTTTTGGACTGCAGTTAGTGCCGGTGCACTGGTGGGTTTTGAATTTCGCCGTAGTATAATGAAGATGATTATGGCGCCAATTATGATGAGGATAAGTATAAATACCCAAGTCCGTAGTGATGAATGTCGTGCGGACGAATTATATTGGCTGGCACGTCTTGCAAATTGGCCACCTGATCCTTCAATCGTTGGATTTCATCTTGTTGTGAGCGATATACATGCATGAAGTTGGTATTGAAGTATTCCGCTCACGTTTATAGAAGGAATGTATGAAACATGGAGCGTGGCTGTCAAGGTGCGGTGTCCATGAATAGTGAGATGGGACTGCTTAACTGTCAGTTGACATCTTACTTACTTACTTAGTTGGCGCTACAACCGTATGTCGGTCTTGGCCTCATCTAAGAATTTGCGCCAGCCATTTCTGTCTTTCGCTTGCTGGCGCCAGCTGGAAATTCCAAGCTTCGTCAGGTTGTCCTCTACTTGGTCTTTCCAACAAAGATGCGGTCGTCCTCTTCTGCGTTGACCGCCGCTGGGTACCGAATTGAATATTTTCTTCACTGGAGCATTGCCTTTCATGCGCTGAACATGACTAAGCCTGCGAAGCCGCTCGATTTTAATGCGCTTGAATATGTCGATGTCAGCGTACAGCTCATACAGTTCATCATTCCACCGTATTCGGTACTCGCCATTGACGCAGATTGGTCCGTAGATCTTACGAAGAATCTTTCTCTCGAATGCTCCTTAAGTCTTTTCATCTAAACTGCTCAGCGTCCAGGTTTGTGATGCATAAAGTAGGACGGGCATGATGAGCGATTTATAGAGCGTGATTTTCGTTCGTCGAGAGAGGGCTCTGCTTCTCAATTGCCTACTGAGCCCAAAGTAACACCTGTTGGCAAGAGTTATTCTTCGTTTGATCTCAATGCTGATGTCGTTGGTTGAATTAATGCTGGATCCCAGATAAACGAAGTTCTTCACAACCTCCAATGAGGTATTGTCAACGGTAACGTGGGTTCCAAGACGCTGGGACTGTTTGTTTGTTGACACCAAGTATTTCGTCTTATCTGCATTCACTGACAGACCCATTCGACTTGACTCTCTTTCTAATCTGGAAAATGCTGCACTGACTTCGCGCGTATTATGGCCAATGATATCTATGTCATCAGCATAAGCAAGCAACATAACATTCTTGTAGAATATTGTGCCACTACGTCTCAGATCAGCAGCTCGGATGATCTTTTCCATCATTAGGTTGAAAAAGTCGCACGATAAGGAATCACCGTGTCTGAAACCTCGTTTGGTAATAAATGGTGGGGAGAGGTCCTTCCCGATTTTAACTGCGCTGCTGGTGTTGCTCAGTGTCATCCTGCAAAGTCGTATTAGTTTTGCAGGAATACCAAATTCAGACATGGTGGAGTACAGGTGCTTCCTTATTGGGCTGTCGAAGGCGGCTTTGTAGTCAACAAAAAGATGGTGGGTGTCGACTTGTTTTTCTTGAGTCTTCTTCAATATTTGTCGTAGCGTGAAAATCTGGTCGATGGTGGACTTTCCAGGTCTGAAGCCACACTGATAAGGTCCGATCAGTTTCAATGGGCTTCAATCTTTCACATAAAACTCTCGACAGGCCTTTATATGCGATATTAAGAAGGCTTATCCCACGGTAATTGGCACAGATAGTGGGATCGCCTTTCTTGTGGATTGGGCAGAGCACACTGAGATTCCAATCGTTCGGAATGCATTGTTCCGACCATATTCTGCATAGAAGCTCGTGAATGCATTTAAGTAGAGCTTCGCCTCCGTTCTTAAACAGCTCAGCAGGTAAGCCATCAGCTCCCGTTGACATCGGTCTGTCTTATTCTATGTCTCAACTACGTTCTCGTTATTCGATTTGCAATAAATCAACTAATAAAGATGTTGCTCTTTGCTGCACGGTATGCAAGAGTTCTTGTCATATATCGTGCATTAGTATTGATGAACCGTTTTATAATTCAATCAAATTAAATTCTAACTTTGTATATAATTGTTTTGATTGTCTATCAGTTTCGGGAGGTTTGATAAACACAGTGTCTAAATTGGTGGTTGAAGTTAGAGATCTAAAGTCTATGCTCTCTGAAAAATCTCTCTCTTTTCTTCAAATAGTACAAAGAATAAAAATGTATCTGAAGGGCCAATGATCACTGCAAATGTTCGCTCTAAAAATCGCGATCATGAAAAAAATGCTGTTGTTGCTCAGCCCTGCATCGCAACCAACTCTTCTGTTTCTTATGCATCGGTTGCTTCAAATGTAAATCATCAGCCATATCTGTCTGCTGAATACGCGTTGAATTCACAGAAGCAAAATGTACCTGTACCTGTTGCACCATCTCTAATGCCTGCTGTTGCTGTTTCGCCACCGTCACCGAGCACTGCTACTTCAGATATGTGTTGTGGATGGTTTATTAGATTTAGATTTATCACAAATAAATTGGTGTAAAAATAAGCTTAATAGAATCTTAGATCTTGTGTATATTGATAAAAATATTAATTTTAAAATCAATGTCCATGCTTTCCCTATCTCTTCTTCTGACATGCATCACATTCCGCTGTCTATTGATTAAGAATTCTATAATTTTCGCTTCAATGAAAAAATAAATATTAAGTGTTTTAATTTTGGCTCAAGAATTTATACTTTGATCATCTTAATCATTTGATTGTAGCTATTGATTGGGAAAGCAAGCTCGAAACCCTTTCAGTAGATGCTTCTTTTAACTCAAAAGATACGATTCATTTTAACAAATATCGACATTATATGTGGGAGTTTAATTTTCTCGATAAATATCTTTATAATCAATATATAATGAAATTTGAATTTAATATCAAATCAAATCCAAAAGCTTTCTGGACTTATATAAATTCAAAAAAGAAAACATCAAATATTCCATCGTCGATGTTTTTTAAAAATAATAAATCAAATAATGCTGGTGAAACAGCAAATTTATTTGCAGAATTTTTTAAATCAAACTTTTAACCGACTTGTGGCTTTGAAATTGTTCCTTAAAATACAGAATAATACAGATGCTCTTAAACTCCAATTAGACTTAAACTCGGTTAATGGCTGGTGCATAAAAAATAAACTCTTCCTGAATATAAATAAATGTGCTACTGCCACTTTTGCCAAACTTAACTATCCCCAACATTTTACATGTTCAAATTCACCGCTCAAAAGGGTAAATGAGGTGAAAGACCTTGGTGTAATATTCGACTCAAAATTTAATTTTGTGAATCACCTCAACCACATCATGCCCAAAGCATACTCTCTTCTTGCTTTTATACGTCGAAATAGCTCAAACTTTACTGACCCTCATATTTTAAAAATCCTTTATACCTCCTTCGTCCGTTCGAAACTGGAATATACGTCCTTGATTTGGAACCCTTTCTATGCATGTCATACTTTACGCCTAGAACGAGTTCAGAAATCTTTTTTGCGGCTTGCGTTACGAAATTTTAATTTTAACCTTCCAAATCCGTCTTACAATGCTCGTTGTGATCTTTAAAAATTAAAAACTCTTGAAATTAGAATAAAAATTTTATCTATGTTATTTATATATGATATCATTAATGGAAAAATCGATTGTTCATCTTTATTAGCATTAATTAATTTGAATGTGCCTTCACACGAAGGACACTTCGCCATACAAGCATATTTTATTTAGGCCCATGCCGATCTAACTATGCCTTAAATTCGCCCTTGTATAGGGCCCAAAATGGCTTTAATAATATATCTTCAAGATGCTTAATTGATTTTGATATATCTAAGGAAGCTATGAAGCGTTTGTTAAATAATATATTTTAATGTTTAAGTTTAAATTTTTCTTTGTGATCATAGTCTGTAAGAACTCTGTTCATAGACTGAATTAAATAAATAAATAGATTAATAAATAAACTACGTACCCTTCTTCGATTTTGATAATGCCAACATAATTTAGTTTCAGCTGGTAACAACAAGCCATTACAGACCTCATTTAGTAAAGTTTGTTCTGACATTGCGAAAATCCAGGTATTTGGTTCCTGGAGCTGAATCCAATGTGGGCCCTTTCCTGCTGGAACTACAGTACGGTCCAAGTTTGCCTTGGACTGTTGTAGCAAGGTTATTTCACAAAAATTAGCTTGGGAACCTGATTGATACAGAGGATGAGATTGTCGGCCGAAGAATAGCGTGTGATCAATACAGATACACTGTTGAATTTCCTCATTTGATTGACCATGAGGTTGGGTGTAGACGATTTTTTCTTTACAAATGAGTCTTTGCTATACCATGGTTGATGTTAGCTTTAGTAACTCATATTGCTCGGTTGTTATTGACGAAATTTTTATGATGAACATGATGAATGTTTCTGTCACACAATAAATAAAAGACATAAAGCTGTAATACTTTAAGATATCGGTTGCTGGCATTGGTAGCTTCAGTGTTTGTTTTTGCTATGTGCTTGAATGGAATCTAGCTGCGCTTGCAGTTCCTTGGCCAATAGTAAATCCGAGTTTATTCTACCATGATGTGAGTCGAATAATATGTCTAAAAGCGCTTCTTGCATTCTTTGAAAATTAGATATGTGAATATATGCTTGCATCGCTACCTCATTGAAGATGACTTGGAGTTCTTGGCCTTGTAACTCTTGAGCAGTGATGTGCGGCGTAAACAACTTGATGTAAACAATACTATTGTCAACGGTGTCGACAATGTCGTGAAGACAATTGCTTTTAACTACGAGTGGATAATTAATGCCAGAGGCTGCATGTTTACTACGGTATTTATTTTAATTGAATCCAAGTTCGGAGCATTCGTTATTTTTAAACCTTTGTAATGATTAGATGGTTGGTTTATGCGTTGTGCGGATTCGCGATAAAAAATATATTTTTTCTTATTTATTTTTATTTAGGTCCTGCCTAATTGGATGCCGGCGAAGTTCGCCACTGGCTCTAAATTTGTTTTTTATAGCCGTTCACTTTATAGTGCAAATGCTTTAGTTTCAAATTTTCACAAGTTGGCAGCTTTTGAAAAGCTCAGAGACTTTTGAAAATAAAACAAGGAATTAGCTGGCAGCTGAGAAGCTCAAAAACTCATTGATTTATTTTCAAATATGTTCATCCTTTTATAATAAGCATAACGGTATTTTGTCTTAAAACTAGTTAACAATTGTTTGTGTAGTTTAGAATGTAAATAGAATCATATGTTCTTTAATTAGTGTAAAAGTAATAATAGAATATTGTAATGCATATTTGTAATTTAGTATTAGTAGTTTAATATGTGTGAGTGAGTAGACTTATATTAATAGAAAAAATAAACATAATCATATGTTAACATATTTGTGTAGGAGTAAAAAGTATAATATAATATCATATGTTTTGTATTCAGCCATATGGGTACATGTGTGCGAATGAGATAGATAGTAGTGCTTAGAATGAACATATGTTCTTATTGTTTGAATGCATGTTCTCGAAAATTATTACAGTAGAGGTTTTTATATTATTACTCATTTTAAGAAAAGTATTTATAGCTTGTTTTATAATGAAATATTGGGGGTTGGAATTAGTTTTAAAGGTTTTCTAAGAGATGGCGAAACTATCAATAGATTGCATCGGGCACACCTGTGACTATATTCATTTCAAAGCACATTGTCTAAGCTTCATTTTTCAGTATGTGTCATTCCACTGAAGTGTAAACAACATATATTTTTTTCTCTGTGAACATGTCGACTTTCGTTCCAACAAAACGCAATTTGCGGGAAGGTTTACTTTTGTGCTTCCATTTGAAGAAAAAAGCGGTTGAAGCACAACGCACGCTTACTGAGGCTTACGGGGACTATGCTCCATCGATTTCTACTTGTGAGTACTGGTTCCGTCGGTTTAAAAGTGGTGATTTTGATACGGAAGACAAAGAGCGTCCGGGCCAGCCGAAAAAGTTTGAAGATGAGGAATTGGAGGCTTTGCTCGATGAAGACCCGTGTCAAACCCTTCAAGAATTGTCAGAATCATTGGGAGTCGACTTATCAACGGTCGGCAAACGCTTGAAGGCCATGGGAATGATTCAAAAGCAAGGAAATTGGGTGCCGTACCAGTTGAAGCCGAGAGACGTTGAACGGCGATTTTGCATGTGCGAACAACTGCTTCAACGGCATAAAAGGAAGAGTTTTTTACATCGTATTGTCACTGGCGATGAAAAGTGGATCCATTACGATAATCCTAAGCGAAAAAAATCGTGGGGACCACCCGGCCATGCATCAACATCGAGGGCCAAGCCGAATATTCATGGCGCCAAGCTTATGCTGTGTATTTGGTGGGATCAGAATGGTGTCGTGTACTATGAGCTGCTAAAACCTAACGAAACCATCACTGGGGAACGCTACCAACAACAATTGATGCAATTGAGCCGAGCATTAAAGGTTAAACGGCCGGAATATGCCAAAAGACACGACAAAGTGGTTTTTCAACATGACAACGCACGGCCACATGTTGCAAGAACCGTCAAGGAAACGTTGGAGGCGCTGAATTGGGATGTGCTACTCCACCCGCCTTATAGCCCAGACATAGCCCCTTCCGACTACCACCTATTCAGATCGATGACGCATGGCTTGGCTGAGCAGCGCTTCAATTCTTACGAGGATACCAAAAAATGGGTCGATTCGTGGATTGCCTCAAAAGACGAATCGTTCTTCCGGCGCGGAATCCATATGCTGCCAGAAAGATGGGAAAATGTTGTAGCTAACGATGGACAATACTTTGAATAATATACATTGTACCGTTGTTTCTAAATAAATGCTCAAAAACCGAAAAAAAACCTTTAAAATTAATTCCAACCCCCAATACATTGATGTAATTTAAATAATTATTATAGGTATACTACACCTTCCAGACATGCTTTTTGTTTCTTTAATTTGTTAATTTGTGTTAAATAAACGAACTTTTCAAAAGAATTTAAGAATTAGCTTAATCTAATAAGATCTTGAATTTTTGAAGTGTTGCATTTTGTTGACACTGCTTACACAATTGTCGAATTGTCAAATTGTCGAATTGCTTCAAAACAAAGCTTTCAAGCAACTTGAATTGAATACGGGAACAGACCTATTGTCGACAACATAGACCATTCTCTACATTATCGACAATTGTTAAGTAAACGTCGACAATTAAAAACGACGCGTCGAGGAACATCACTGCTCTTGAGTGATTCTGGTTAAGCTCAGTTGTTTTATGAATAAATTTTTCAATGGTTTTGAATTCTTTCTGTATAGCTTGTTAATCCTTTTTCATTATTGACAGAGTGCGATCGATGAATGTTGTCGTGTTCTAAATTCTAAGCAAAAGATTCTCGTTGGTTTGTTTCAAAGTGTTGATTGTTGCTGTCAGTTGGTCTACGTATTCTTAATCCAGGACGCCGAAAAGACTATTTGCTAAGTTTCCAACAAAATTAAGAGCTCCTCTTCTAGCGCGTGGCCGATTTGCTGGTGCCTTGAAAAGTTGATTATTAGCCTCTATGGTTAATATATAATATTCAATCGCTGATATCGTTTTGAAAACAATTTAAATTTTTTCTAAAATTGCATATGGGTATTTCCACAGGAAAGTCTATCGTGGCCAAAAAAATTAAAACATATTATTTTATGATATTATCTAAGAGAAACATTTTAATCTTATTAATTTAAGCAATTTCTACATTTATTCATTAACCATGATGATCAAATCGTCTGCACTATTTCACAAATGTAGTTTTCTTTTTCGTAAATGTTTAGTAAATGTTTCGTTAACATTTTTGTTTTTGTAAAAATGGAAGGCAATGCTAAATATAATAAAAAAATGGTTGATGCAAGGAAAGGAAAATATATAAAATTTTTTAATTACTCAACTACCTAATTACTTAATTACCCAATTAAATTGCAATGGAATAATATGTCGCGTGCTAGATGTCGCGTGCTAGATTATACTCCAGATTAAAAAAAAAACAAAGACGTAACCATTTCAACATGACAACTATTACTAGAAGGCTACATCAATCCATTTAAGTTTCAAGTTAATTGCTTTGAAATTTGATGTTGCGTTTCGCAGATTTCTGCATTTTTCTAGTTGCAGATGAAAACGAGTTCCATTTTTTGTCGCGTGCTAGATCGCATGTTTATTGCTTATATATTGAAAACATTAATATCTTCGAACCTACCTGTTGTACTAAATATATTGCTACAAAAATGCTATCGAAAAATAAAAACAACAATTTTTTTTTTCTTAATTTTCTTTATTGTTTTGTATGAATGTCGCGTGCTTGACCGTTGAAATGCCCATATGCTATTTAACGTTCCCTTATATCTTTTATTTGTTTCGAATTCCTACTGATATGGCCGGATCTTAAAATAGTTTACCAAGATCCAGTCACTAGAGATTATATGAGCGAGTCCCATTCGTTCGAAGTAGATGCCTGGGTCGACTGAGAATGTTGATATTTTAACCAAGTCGCTATTTGAAATAATGGCCAAAATTGTTGTAACTAAGCTCATAGCCAATAGTCCGATGATTCCGGTTGTAACCCTTTCGTCTTTATGAGAATTATTATAACATTTGCAGCTCGCTTGCGGGTTGATAGAAGCTTACTTTCATGTTTCTTTTTTGTTTGCCGTGCTGGTTGTGTTTCACTTAGTAAAATAGTTATCGGTTGAGAAGCGTCTATAGAACTAGATTCAGCAACAGATCGTTTTGTGCTGGAAAGGCTTGCTTTTGAACACTAGCGATGATTTTAATCAAGGTCTGTTCAAGTTCTTCAACAGTTGGATGCTTGGTTGTTGTCCTTGATTTTGCCTTATTCCGACAGTTGCTTATAAATCTTTGTATAAAGGACTCGTTGCAAGCGTCTGAAAGAATTGTATGTTCTTAACTCTTCGATGATTGATGAATTTTGCACAGCAGTTACTATTGTTTTTTTATTTTTGCGCTCTTCAGAAAAGTTGCTACCGATGGTTGGTTGAATAGACCAGCCTCTTTCATCAGTTTGGAGGAATTTTGGTCTATGAAACCAAGTATTTGCCGTCAGGATTTGTTCCGGAAAAAGTTCTCTGGATAATATGTCAGCTGGATTGTTTTCTCGCGGAGTGTGCTTTCAATGATTTATTGATGTAAGGCGTTGAATGCTGGCTACTCTGTTTGCCACGAAAGTATTCACGCTGGAAGATAGTGATGCAATCCATGCTAAGACTATGGTTGAGTCTGTCTAGCAAGCTATTGAATCTAGATTAACTGTTAGAGATTGCTGAACCTTTTTTATGAGCTGTACCAGTAGTTCTGCGGCGCAGAGCTCTAATCTCGCTATTGACTGTTTTTTCTGGGAGCTTTTCTGGATTTTGTAGTTAGTAGATTTGATCTATATCTACCATTGTTATCTTCAGACCTTAAGTGGACGCATGCTCCATAGGCTCGTTCGCTAGCGGCAGCAAACCCATGATGTAATTGTATACCGACAGGATCGGAAGCAAGAACGTGTCTTGGCAAACATAACGTTGCTAGTAACGGACGCTGGTTTCTGAACTGAAGCCAGCTCAAAAAGTTTTTAAAATTGTCCCAAAATTAAATAAACATGAAAAAACAGTACTGTAACATTTATCTGACCGCTGCGGTAACTGGTTTAAGCCTATAGAATTTGAACGGATGATCCTCAGACTCATTCCAAACTATTATTTGTAAATAAAAATCTTCTTCCCTAACTATGAATTGTCTGTACATTTTAGCAATATCTGAAGTTAGAGCATATGGGTGCTGCCTGAATCTCAAGAGTATCAAAAACAGTTCATCTTGTACCACTGGTCCTCCGAGCATTATATCGTTGAGTGAAATATTATTTGAAGTT
This sequence comes from Dichetophora obliterata, assembly GCA_963920525.1. NCBI lineage: Eukaryota > Metazoa > Arthropoda > Insecta > Diptera > Sciomyzidae > Dichetophora > Dichetophora obliterata. The sequence goes on along the minus strand of OY986437.1, from coordinate 180,785,163 downwards.
TTGAATGAGGCGTTAAACACGACCCTTAACCTGGTGGTAGTACTTTCCGGCTTAAAAACGCAATGATGAGGAAGGGAGTACCTATTTCGGTTTATGTCCTCGTACTTAATTTCTTCCATACAGCTGAGATCTTCATATTCTTTCATGAAAGCAGAATAAGCTCTTCTTGAATCTAGGCTTGTTCGGAATTGACCTTTTAATACCTAAAGCGTTGAATAGCCACGTTTGCAGAGTTTCCGAGAGATATTGGATTCATTTTTAAGGGTATTTTAACAATGTAACGGCCTTCATTATTCCGAATTGTATTTTGAAAATGCTCCTCGCAACTTCTTTCCTCTTCTGTTATGAGTTTTGTTTCAGCACAGACGTCATCCATTTACCAAAATCGTAAAACTTGCTGGCTAAGTTCATCCTTCTCGCAACCTATTCCACAAAAGGCCGTTGTAGCGTTGTCTGTTATGGTGGCCTTGCCTTTTATTACCCAACCGAATAATTTGCTTTGTAATGTGGGTTGTCAACTGGGTTACAACAAATTGTAGTCAACTGACAATAGAGTTGACTACAATTTGGCACCAATGAGTAAATCGATTTTTAATGTTTGGTAAAAGGTTGGATCAGCTAATTTTATGTTGCTTGGAATTTTCCAATTGGTTATATTGATATTGCAGCTTGGCTGATCGTTTGTTATTTGATCAATTATATAACCATCAATTTTTGTGATAAATCCAGTGGTTGTAGATCCGATAGTTATGTCCGCGCGAGTTTTTGTCCTGGATGTGTGATTTCCGATTCCTGTTATGTGAAGCCAATGGTTCGAGTTTTAAGTCGGAGCTTGTGCACTAGATTTGATGTAATTGGGTTCAATTGACTGCCAGAGTCCAGAATTGCTTTACAATTTACGAAGTTACCGCTAGTATTTTAAACTTTAATCATTGTTGTTGCGAGAAATACATGTGAACCCTTTGATGAAGTTGCTAACGAAGTATTGTTAACAGAAACTGTGTGGAAAGTATTTGAATTTGCTCGATCTGTAGAAGCTAAGGTCAATGATTGAATTGTGGCTACATTGCTTGGTTGACGACCAGCTGAATTGCTTGATTGACGTGTAATTGAATTGTTTGATTGATGAATGCGATTGGCAATGCCAAAAGTTCTTTGTTGATTGGAAGACGACTCTAAATGTAGAAGTGTATTGTGTTGCTTGTGGCACTTGATACATGTTTCAGCAATGTTTTGGCTGATGATTGGGTTTGAAGCAGTTTAAACAATGTCTTGCTGCTTTCACCAGTTGTAAACGCTGACTATTCGGCTTATTCAAAAATGCTGTTCACCTTTATAGTGCATGATCTTGCTTGCAACCTATGCAATTGTTGTTTGTCGCAATGAGAGCACTTAAAAGGCCTTGGTTAACAGGTTTCTTGGGGGATTCGCTATTTCCAAAACGGTGCTTCAATCCCAATGCTTCGAGAGACTAAAAACGTAGCTAAAAAAATGTGAGGAATTTCTTTACTATTGGAATTTATCGTGGATTTTGTATGGCTGTTTAGCATAACATATAGATTGTCTTGTCCAGATTCTGAATCAGGATGTGTATCAATATTGGGTCCCAATTGGTTGTGTCCATACCAAGGCTTTGAAGAAGCCCAATAAACTTTCCTGAGTGGTATCGTGAAGTGTTTTGATAGACATTGTATTGCCTTTCAGGTACTGTGATTGCGAGAGAAACTTCTGGAGTAATGCGCTGACTAGCAGAAGCTTGTTTCCGTAACGATTGTTGAGGATTTTCCACTCAGCTTCGTTGTCATTTGTTGTGGTGAAGTGTTGAATGAGCTTTAGAGCCTCGCCTGAAACACTGGATTTTAAGTACCACATTTTTTGACATGGTGCTAACGGCTTGCTGTGTATCAACTCCACAAACAAGTCTCGGAATTGTCTCCATTTAAGATAGTTGCCACTTGGAAACTTGGAGTCTCAATTTTTGGAAGCCGTATACCAGTAGTTGACGCTGCATTACGCTCTGCTTGCTGTTTTTGTTAATTTTTTGCTGAACCTGAAAAAGTCCTGGGCTGACCTGTCTTCAATTGCCAATTACCGGTCAAAATCATACCATTTTGTATCTTCTGAAGTCCAAATTTGCTCGTGCAAGTGCTGAGCATGCCGCCAATGCTGGTCAATGTTTCTTAGATTTATTTCGTAGAATTGACTTGACCGGCGATTAGTGTCGTCTAGAGAGAAAGTCTTGCTCACTGAGCCTACTCTGGCTGTAGCTGATGTTGAAGCAGCCGCCTCTACTGCTGGTTTAGCAGCCCTTTCCGAAGAATCTTCTGTTGAAGCTGAAGCGGCTATCATATCCGCTTTCATTCTGGTCTGTACTTCCTTGTACTTTGTGGCAATAGCGGTAAAGAGATCCCTCTTGTAGTATGGATGGTCTTTTTTTATGCTGGCGTCAGAGCGGATCTGTTCATCGAAGGCAACAAAGCTTTGCCACAACACATCGATTTCAGTCCCCTACCTGGTGATGAATTCTGAAGTCTTTCTGTCCTGGCCAGACTTTTTAAAAGTTGTTGTATATCACGTCGGGGTCACCAAAATTGTTCACAAACTCCTTTGTTTGTGAAAATAAAAACAAGTTTTGCTCTTGCTGAAGACACAAAATACAAGTGTTCTTTATTTCAAAAGGTTTAAATACAAAAAAGTTAAAACTTAATAACAACAATATACTAGAAAAGCTTTCAAAGCTTTTAAAATGACAAAAATATAAAACAATAATTAAAAATGAAAATTAAATGAACCTGTCATTTCGAAAAGTGCACGAGTCACACTTTTTTCAAATATCACCTTTTGATGCCATTTAATTCATTTAAGGGTTTTACGTATTCTCTGTGAATATGGTAGATCTTCAAGTGCAACAAACCACCTTATATGGCCCTCGAAATCTAAAGTCTGTATGAAAAGGGCACGAGTCCGGGACTTATGCCCTTTTCAAGGGAAACAAAATGCTGATGTATATATTTGTATAGAATTCTATTATTGGCATAATGAGAAGAGCATAAAGAGAATTGCCCTAGAGCAGCGGTGCTTTGTGTGTGTTCGGTTGTGTGTTTTTACTTGTGTTGGTAGTGTGAGTTTGGTGTGAGCAAAGAGACGAGATTGTAGTTACATATTTATTCTCTTTTTTTTTCTTCACCATGCGTTTTACCGTATTCTACGTTTACATTTCTCTGATGCAGCCTACTGTGTATTTTTATTCTGAATTATTTTCCTCAACCGCGCTAGTCAATTCTGCCCAAGCATGACATTATAATCAATGCTTGCCGTTTAATATTTCAAACACAGTAAGTACTCCGACATATATATAATTTCGTTCGAAAACGTTTTACGTGACATCTGTGGACTTTCACGAAAATGGAAAATCGCTAGCTTGCCGAAAATGCTTACAGATCTAGAAAAAGAGTGTGTGGTGTAATGAACATTGAAAACTATAAACATAATAAAATAAAAAAATCCAAAATTGTTGGGGAATCTCATAAGAACCATAAAGGGAAAGATGTGGCACCAAGACAAACAGGAGCTGACTGCAGGTTAGTTGTTTGTTCCAAATTCGTTCTCAACATATTTGATTCCTCATGATGTTTTACCGCATATGTTACGAGCACATGATATTGTTGATTGTTGGATTTATTTACAGATGTAATTTAAAATGTATGCAAGATATATCTGAAGATGTTAGGCAAAGTATCATCCATTTTGTTAACAATTTTGATAGTAAAAATGCCCAAGACACATACTTGCAGTCATTGATTGAAAAAAGAGAAATACAGAGAAAACGGCCCAGATCTGAAGGACCTAAGAAAAGAGAATTTACCTACATATATCACATTAAGATTAAAGGTGTAAAAAACAAAGTGTGCAAAAAAGCATTTTGCGGCATACATGGAATTTCCGAGAAACAAGTTAGACGTTTATGTGATTTATTAAAAACAAATAAGCAACCCATTGATCACAGAGGTAAGTCAGAGGGCTCACGGACCAATGCAGTAGCTGGTGATACATTAACTAAAATAAGGGAGCATATTGAGTCATTTCCTGTTAAATGTGTACACTACTATAACAAAGATACATCATCCTATTATTTAGATGAAAAACTCAACTTGAAAATTATGCACACAATATACCAACGAAAATATCCAGATTATCCAGTAAAATATAAGTTTTACTTAAAATATTTTCAAGAAAACTTTAGCTTATCATTTGGTAGAAAGCAAATTGATGTCTGTGCACTGTGTGAAGAGTTAAAGCTTAAACTAAAAAACCCTCATCTTAATGACGATGCAAAAAGAGCGTATAAAGCAGATCTCGAGATGCACAAAAGTCATGCAAATAAATTTTACAAAAAATTACAGGAAGTGGAAAGTAAATGCAAGAATGATCCAAAGGTTTATGGGATTGCATTCGATTATATGCAAAATTTGCCACTTCCACACATTCCAGTGCAAGATGTTTTTTATCTACGTCAACTGTGGCTATATGAGTTTTGCATTTATGATCTTAAAACTGGTAAGTCAGTTTTTTATTCCTATTGTGAAGGAGTCGCTAACAAAGGTCCCAACGAAGTGGGTACCTTTGTCCTGGATTATATTAAAAAAAATATTGGTCATGATGCCGAAGAACTGCACCTATTTTCAGATGGTTGTGCCGGCCAAAATCGGAATCATGCCATGGTCCGTCTTCTTTTATCTTTGGTAGGGGAACAAAATAGCAATATAACTGAGATACAATATTACATACCCAAACGAGGCCATTCATTCCTGCCAAACGATAGAATGTTTGGGACAGCAAAGAGACATATTCGAAAAAATGACAGGATATACACACCAGCCGAGTATGAAAATCTTATAGTTGAGGCTAATGAAAATTTTGAAATTAGAAGGCCTAAAACTGAAGAAATTATTGACATAAAAAAATGGTGGCCGAACCATTACAAAAAACTGGTGCTTTCTGTGGATTCCTATGGCAAAAGAGTACCCAAGGACAAAAAAAAAACTTTTGCTATTTCCCAAGTGTCACATTTCACATTTTCCAAGTCTACACCAGGCCTTGTTACAACACGTGAATCTATAGATTGTTTAACCAGTTATGAATTCCAGCTCTTACAGAGAATGGGCACCAGCCCGCCTTTACCATCAAATTATACTCCTGCGTATGCTGGCAAAGTGCCAATCAATGAAAAGAAAATACCAGATTTGAAAAAACTAGAAAAATACATTCCAGAAAAGTACCAAAATTTCTATGCAGAGATTTTTGCATGGCCAACAACTTCAGCTAATAAACAATATGAAGAAAATAATGATGATTAAATGTCACTTCTTCCGAAAATCTTTGGATTTGCGATTATTTCTAAGAAGTCATTTCGAAAAGGGCATAAGTCCAAAAATTTCAACCACCAAAATCTGTATGATACATGCTTTTTTTAAAAATAAATAAATGGCACAAAAATTATATCTGTTTTTATTTATTAACTTCTATATTCAGTTTCTTAACCACCATAGACTTTTTCCCAACAAATGCGTTTTTTGTTAATCCTGAAAAGCTTTAATGTATGAACTCATGCCCTTTTCGAAATGACGGGTTCAAATGTAATCGCAAGTAATTTAAAAATATTGATCGTGAGAGCCGTTTAGCAGACAGGTGCGCAACGAATATCATATATGCACATTCTTTAGGAAGCAGCTAGCTCGCGAATGTAATAAGCGGACGTTTTCTATAAGCGGACACATTCTTGGGAACGATCAATTTTTGGTTTTTTTCTATAGAAAATGCTCTTCTATACAAGGACTTTCCGAAACGGACATGAAAAAACTTAAACGGACATGGACACACAAAAATATTTATTTATGGAAAAAAAATCTCCAATAAGCTGACAATTTTGTCTTTTTTAGATCACAAATATTACTGCTTTTCTTTTTTTTTTTTTGTGTTTTCAACAGTTTGACGTGTTCTTTTTCGCTTTTTACGAATATACTCTGAATGAGAAATCGGAGTCCAAGAAACTACGCCAATAATATTTTATTATTGACAGATTATGTTAAGACTTAAACTTTTCTATGTCCATTTCTCGTTGGTTTTTTCAAAACTTGAATTTTTAAACTTTTGGGGATTTTTTCCGTAAAAATACCCAAACTCGAAATTTCAAAAGAAATACACTTCCAGCAAAAAAATTCATAACAACCAGGTTATTAAATGTAATCGCATAATTTTTTGTGTCTGTATAATAGCTTAAGAAAATATTTCCTCAACATTTCAGTGAAATTTTTTTTTAAACTTTTTTTTATACATTTTATTTAATACAGCAATTTTTTTAATACAGCATGGAAAAAATTAGATTTTTTCGAAAAGTAAAAAATCACAACTCTGGTAGTTTTTCTAATTTTAATGTTTGATAGCTCATTTAAAATAAAAAAAAAACAAAAAATGGGGCTCGTAACGGTTTTTTTAAAACGTGCACTTAAAAAGTCTTGTGTTTTTTTTTTAAATCTTTTTTTTTCCCATATAAATTAGATTTTCAACATAAAACGGCACGTATGAAAATCAATATTTTTCTTCGAAAACTTTGCAGTTTACTTCTTTTTTGTGAAGGAACAAAAGCCCTTTACTTTCGAAAGAATAATAAGGACCAATCTAATGTACAAATATAAATTTTAATTTATTTTGTACTAGCTGAAACCCGGCGCGTTGCTGCCACGCTCCCTTGAATGTGTTGGTTCTAAATTGAGGCCGAATACTTAATTCCAATGCTGTACGACCTATAAATCAAAGCTGCTCGATAGCACAAATTTGGGTTCTATTCCCCTTTTCCAACGTCCATAAAATGTTACCAATTAAACTGCATTTGCACATTTAGTGAATACAAAATTCGACGTTGTGCTACCTATAACTCCAAAGCTATTCAATAGAAAAAATTTGGGTTGTATGCGAGGTGTCACGTCCCCTTTTTCAACGCCCTTCAAATGTATTCAATGAAACTGCGTGTGTACATTGAGAACGAATATTGAATTCCAAAACTAAACAATCAATAACTCCAAAGCTATTCAATATCGAAAATTTTGGTTATTTGAGAGGTGCCACGCCACCTTTTCCAAAGCTCATAAACTAAAATCAATCAAAAGCTATTCGGTATAGCAAATTTATGTTGTATTGGAGGTGCTTCGCTCCTTTTCCAACGCCTATAAAAAGTATTCAGTAAAATTGCATGCATTGATTGAGGTCGGATACTGAATTCCCACGCTGTGCCATATATAACTTCAAAGCTATTCGATATCGTATATTTGGGTTATATGGGAGGTGCTATTCCCCCATGTCCCACGCCCAAAAAATGTTATCAGTGAAACTGCATGTGTAAATTAAGGTCGGATACTGAATTCCGATGCTATGCAACCTATGAATCTGAAATAATTCGATAGCACAAATTTGGGTTGTATGGCAGGTGCCATATCCCCTTTTTTAACGTTCATAAAATGTACTTAATGAAACTGCAGGTGAAGATTGAGGTTGAATACTGCGTTCTGGCTCTGTGCGACAAATAACTCAATATCTATTCGATATCACAAATTTGGGTTTTATGGGAGGTGCCACTCTCCCTTGTCCAACGCCCAAAATATGATACCAATGAAAGTGCATGTGTAAATTTGGATCCAATACTGAATTCCAACGCTGTGTGACCTATAAATCCAAAAATATTCGATAGCCCAAATCTGGGTTGTATGGACGGTGCCACTCCCCTTGCCCTACGCCCATAAATGTCATTAATGAAACTGTATGTATAAATTGAGATCGAATACTGAATTCTGACGCTGTGCGACCTATAACTCAAAGCTTCAAACCTATAACTTCGATATCGCTAATTTAGGGTAAATGGGATATGGCACGTCCTCTTTCAAAGTGCTCATAAAATGTAATCAGTGAAACTGCATGTGTACGTTGAGGTCGAATACTGAATTCCGACGCTGTGCGACCTATAATTCCAAAGCTATTAGACAGCACAACTCTGAGTTGTGTAATCGGTTGTATGGGAGGTGCCACGGCCGCTTGTCCAACGCCATAAAATGCTATCAGTAAAACTACATTTGTAGATTGAGGTCGAATACTGAATTTCATAGCTGTGCGACCTATAACTCCATAGCTATTCGTTATCGCAAAATTGAGTTGTATGGTAGGTACCACTCCCCCTTGTCCAACGCCCATAAAATGCTACCAATTAAACTGCATGTGTAAATTTAGGTCGAATACTGAATTTAGATGCTGTGCGACCTATAACTTCAAAGCTATTCGATAGCTAAAATTTGGTTTGTATGGGAGGTGCCACTCCCCCTTTTCCAACTCCCATAAAATGTTATCAATGAAACTGCATGTATAAATTGATGTCAAATACTGAATTCCGATGCTGTGCGACCTGTAACTCCAAAACTATTCGATATCGCAAGTTTTGCTTGTATCGGAGGTGTCACTCCCCCTTGTTTTCTACTCCCATTAAATGTCATCAGTGAAACGACATGTATAAATTGTTGTTGAATACCGAATTTTGATGCTGTGCGACCCATAACTGCAAAGCATTTTGATGTCGCTACTTTTTTATATATTTGTGGGCGGTAAAAAGGGGTGTGGTTAATTCTTAAACCATCACGTACTCGAAACAAATCTACTGCCAAAATTTGAGCTCAACCGGGCCAGTTCTTTCGAAGTTTTCTTATCTTAAAAGTAGGCGTAGCTATAGTAGGACCACGCCCATTTTTAGTATAGTTACCGATAGTTATTTTACGCATTTGATTACCAAATTTTAGTTTAATACGACAAAAACCGTCTTAAATATAGCATTTTTATTGATTTGTGGGCGTTAAAAGGGGGTGTGGCAACATTTTCTTTTCTGTTGACCTTCGCGTTGCAATTACAAACAAATCCGCAGAAGAAAGTATCCAATTCGGTCCAGTCGTTTTCAAGTTTTAAGCATCCAAAGGGTGTTTTTTATAGAGTGATACAAGTTTAAACCATAATAAAACATAGTAATATATATTTTTTATATCAATGAAACGGGCTTTATTGGATAGAAAATTGTATGATATTAATGTTTAAATATAATTTCGGCCATGTGGCCGCCACAGTACACGTACAAGGCGCAATCTGGAACACAAATTTTCACAAATTTTCTCAGCATTTGCGGCCGTATCTCGCCGATAACTCTTCGAATGTTGATTTTCAGGTGCTCAATTGCTTGTGGTTTATCGACGTAGACAAGTGACTTAACAAAACCCCAAAGAAAATAATCCAGTGGGGTTAAATCACACGATCTTGGGGGCCAATTAATTGGGCCATTTCGTGCTATTATTTTTTCGTCAAAAGTTTCCTTGAGTAAATCAATTGTAGCGCCTGCTGTGTGGCATGTGGCTCCCTCCTGTTGGAACCACATATCAGCAAGAATAATGCCACCTAATTGAGGTACAAAAAATCTTCGAATCATGTTCCTCTACCGTTCACCATTGACAGTAACATTCTGACCATCATCGTTTTTGAAGACATATGGGCCAATGACTCCGCCAGCCCATAAAGCGCACCAAACAGTAATTGTCTGTGGATGCAATGGTGTTTCGACAAAAGCTTGTGGATTCTCCTCACTCCAAATACGACAATTCTGTTTATTTACGTACCCATTCAACTAAAAATGGGCTTAATCGGAAAATAAAATTTTCCATGGAAATTCAAAATCAATATCAATTTGTGCCGAATTGGCGGCGCATACGATGGTCGTTTGGCTTTAATTCCTGCACAAGTTGAATCTTGAAAGGTTTTAAGCCAAGATCTTTTCGAAAAATCTTCCATAAAGTGGAAGGACACAACCCCAGTTGCTGAGAACGGCGACGAATTGATTGATTAGAATCATCTTCAATGCTTTCCTGTACAGCGGCTACAGATTCCTCAGTGCGCACTGTTCGGCGTCCCAAGGGATGCACATTATCAGTAACAGTAAATGTGTTCCGAAAACGATATTTTGTTCTTCGAATTAGCAGCTCTGAAGGACGATTATGTACGCCATAAAATGGACGAAGTGCACGATAAGTTTGACGAACAGAACCATTATTTTGAATAAAAATTTCCACAATTTGCACACGTTTTTCTGGTGTAAGTCGATCCATAATGAGATGTCAAAGCAAACTTAACAAAAAGCAACTATCACCTGTTAAATGGGTGGTCAAATGGGTGGTAATGCCATTTTAAAGTTGTATCACTCTATAAAAAACACCCTTTATATAGACTAGTTTTGTTTTTTGTCTATTGATGAATACAAATTATTTTAAATTAGAATACCACAATGCTTTTTTTTTTTATGTAATTTTAATATTACTTTTTACGACATTCTCATAAGCGGACATCTCTCGTATGCGATCAAAAAGTAGGTAACCATCGGTGTCCGCTGATGAGGGCTTTCGCTGTATTAAAATTAAAATAATGAACAAATAATTGGAACGCGAAGCCGGAAGGAAGGCAGCGTGTAAACACATTTGTAAGAATATTTATATATGTAGGTTTTAAGTAATTTAAGCTTATACAGTTATCCAAAGTATTTTTAATAAATTTAAACTTCTTGCTTAGACCCGGAAGATAAGGTTTTGCATTATATGTCCTGAAATATTTAATAAACCGGCATTTTGGTGCACCTTGCATTAACCATTCTTTTAATACAGCTGAGATCAATTAGGAATAATGTTAGTATTAAAATATAAATTTTTTCAGGAAAATATTAAAACACAAGTCTTCTTGGGTTGGAAGCCAATTTGCTCAAAACTTTTTTGACCAAAAGGGTTTTGCAATCCTATACGATTGTTTTGTGTATGCACATAAACCTCTAAAAGTTCAATTTTAGGTAAGGATACATACATACATCTTCTGCGTTAAAGTTTACCATAAAAACAATTTTCCACCATAGTAGAATATTACTGTAAAATTGCTGTAAAAACTTGTGGAAAACACATACAATGTGAAAACTTGCTTTGTAAACTTGTAAGAAAATTAATAACAGGAATTAATCAAACGACGACGAATAGAGAAAAAATTCGATTGTTGGTCATTTAAACTAAACCTTTCTGTTAAGACAGTAAGTAGACGTCTGTGAATCCAGGGTAAATGAAATGGTATCGTAACAGTGGCACTTTTGAGCAATCTGAGAGGGGAAACTTTATAACTCTTAAACTAATGGAGATACTGTAATGAACATTTTTATGCAGTTACTAGCTGAAACCGTTGCTGCCACGCTCCCTTGAATGTGTTGGTTCTAAATTGAGGGCGAATGCTTAATTCCAATGCTGTACGACCTATAAATCAAAGCTGCTCGATAGCACAAATTTGGGCCCCTTGTCCAACGCCTATAAAATGATACCAATGAAACTGCATTTGTAAATTTAGTCCGAATACTAAATTTCGACGCTGTGCGACCGATAACTCCAAAGCTATTCAATAGCAAAAATTTAGGTTGTATGGCATATGTCACGTTCTCTTTTTCAACGCCCTTCAAATGTATTCAATGAAACTGCATGTGCACATTGAGGTCAAATATTGAATTCCAAAACTAAGCGATCAATAACTCCAAAGCTATTCAATATCGAAAATTTTGGTTATGTGGGAGGTTCCACGCCACCTTTTCCAACGCTCATAAAATAAAATCAATAAAAATGCATGTGTAAATCGGAATTCCGACGCTGTGCGACCTTTAACTCCAAAGCTATTCGATATCGCAAATTTATGTTGTATTGGAGGTGCTACGCTCCTTTTCCAATGTCCATAAAATGTATTCTGTAAAACTGCATGCGGAAATTGAGGTTGAATACTAAATTCCCACACTGTGCGATTTATAACTTCAAAGCTATTCGATATCGTATATTTGGGTTATATGGGAGGTGCTATTCCTCCTTGTCCTAGACCCAAAAAATGTTAGCAGTAAAACTGCATGTGTAAATTGAGGTCGAATGCTGAATTCCTACGCTGTGCGAAAAATAACTCAATAGCTATTCGATATCGCAAAATTTGGGTTGTATGGGAGGTGCCACACTCCCTTGTCCAACGCCCAAAAAATGTTACCATTGAAAGTGCATGTGTAAATTTGGATCGAATTCTGAATTCCGACGCTGTGTGACCCATAATTCGAAAGCTATTCAATAGCAGAAATCAGGGTTGTATGGAAGGTGCCACTCCCTCTTGTCCTACGCCCATATAATGTCATTTATGAAACTGCAAGTATAAATTCAGGTCGAACACTGAGTTTCATAGTTGTGCGACCTATAATTCCATTGAAATTCGATATCGCAAAATTGAGTTGCATGGTAAGTGCCACTCGCCCTTGTCCAACGCCCATAAGACATTATCAGTGTAACGACATGTATAAATTGTAGTTGAATACCAAATTTCGAGGCTGTACGACCCATAACTCCAAAGCATTTTGATATCGCAAATGTTTTATAAGTTTTTTTGTGGTAAAAGGGGTGTAGCAGTTATTTATAAAACCATCTCGTACTCGAAACAAATCCACTGCCAAAATTTGAGCTCAATCGAGCCAGTAGTTTCGAAGTCTTTTTATCTTTCCTGAAAAGTAGGCGTAGCTATAGTGCAGTAACCGATAGTTATTATACAAACTTAGTTACCAAATTTGAGTTTAAGACGACAAAAAGTCTTAAATAGAGCATTTTATTGATTTTTGGGCGGCAAAAGGGGGCGTGGCAACATTTTATTTTTCTTAACCTTCGCATAGCAATTAAAACGAATCCGTAGAAGGAAGTATCGAATTTGGTCTAGTCGTTTTCAAGTTTCATTTTAATATATATAGATATTACAAGTCGTAATTTCTAAATAAATATATAAAGTGATTTGTGAAATACACATTAAATCTATAGTATTATGAATAGACGTATGATTATTATATTTGAAGCTTAGGAACAACTACTACAAAAATCTTCGATTGAGAGAAAACAAAACATATTTAAAACAAATAACTTAGTTGTTTACTAATTTTGTAGAAACATGTATAGAATTAATTAACAAACACTTACACTTACAAGATTGATAAAAAATCAATTAAAAATAATGACTTGATCGCGTTGATTTAATTGAAAATAAAATTTTTTAATGTTTAAATACACAAATTATTTAAATAATTAATATAAATAAGGACTTTAAACGAAAAAAAACAAATTCGCAAAAAATTTTCAAAATATAAATAGTTATTAAATTTAGTTTAGTATTTAAATTCAAGTTAATAAAATAATATAATATTTTAAACTAATTAAAATTAATTAAAACTAATAAATATTTAAGTAAATATTTAAGAGTGCATAATTATTAACATAATCAATTACGATAGGTTTTAGGCACAAGCGGTTCAAACTAAGGTATACTTAAGGAAATGTTTTTTAAAAAAGTTTATTATATGTACAAAGAACTGTACATATGTTTTCTAAAAACAAAAAAGTAAACAATTTTTTATTTTGCAACGTATTTTTTTTATAAATTAAAAATGGCACTAGTTGGTGTGCTTGAAAAAAGGTAAAAATCAGGCCACATCATAGTTCGTCTCCAGATTGTCTCAAAAAAAAAAACAAAAATGCATTCAAAAACAAATCCTTGAATGCACATCTTCTATCAAAATGGAATGAAAATATGGAAAATTTAGAAAATTATGATGCGTGGAAAAAATCTGAAAAATTAACGTTATTTTTGAAAATATTTTTGCGTGTAAAAACTTGGAAAATTTTCCAAAAAAGATCATTTTAGTAATAGATGCTTAGAATTATATTACAAACAGATTAACAAAAATATGAAAATCGGTCGATTAGTTTGTGTGCAGTAGTGAAGTACGTTTTAAAACAGTATGTTTAGAGAAAACTAATTTTAATGTTACTCTGGCGCACCCAGTATCAATATATGTAGCAGAGAACTGCGCAAGCCTACTTGAGGTTCAAACCTTTTCAAGTACTTGAATTCAAGTATGTATCCAAACTTGAAAAAGCAAGCTTCAGCCAGCTCGCAAAAATACCAAACAGATACAAGTCATATTCATGGTTGCTCGTTGGCTTGTTTAGACTTACCTTGTCGGGCAGAAATTTGAAAAGCTTGAAACGATCGGCAAAAGCTTGTAAGCTCGCAAGTATCCAATTAATTGAATTTAAAGCAAGTATCCAATAAATTCAATAAGCTTGTGTAGAGAGAGCTTAATCGTTAAAGGACTTTTAAGATTCTGTGAACTCCGTGGTTCGAAGTTTTAGGAGTAAATAATTTCGGATCAGATGTCAAAATTTAAAATTTAAGATGACGGATAGAGTTGCCACCTAGATTTTTTTAAATTTTTGAGAATTCTTGCAATTTTGAAATTCTGACAACGGATTTGATTTCGAATATAATGTCACAGTTTTAAAATTTAAGATGGAGCTTAAGGCTGCCACCTTAATTTTTTTATTTTTACGAATTCTGGGCTGGCGCGAACTAAAGGGTAAAAATGGGCTAAAAACGGATTGAATCCGTTGTCAGAATTTCCAAATTATAAAATTTTGAAATAATAGGGCTGCCTCCTAATAATATGTCTTTTCAAGAGTTTTAAACATCATTTATCAGTTTTAGGGCCAACCCCAAATTGGTAAAAATAAAAAATATGGTGGCAACCCTATCCACCTTCTTGAATTTTAAAATTCTAACTTCAGATTCGAAACCAGCGACCCCTAACACTTATGAATGATGTTTAAAACTCTTAAAAATACATATTATTGGGTGACAACCCTATTATTTCAAAATTTTATAACTTTGAAATTCTGAAAACGGATTCGGATTCAGCGACCCATTTGTACCTCTTAGTTCGCGCCAGCCCCGAATTCATTAAAATAAAAAATTAAGGTGGCAACCCTACCCATCATCTTGAATTTTAAAATTCTGACTTTCGATTCGAAATCAACAACCACCTAACACTGCTAAATGGTGTTAAAAACTCTTAAAAATACATATTATTAGGTGGAAATACTGTGGTAAAAATTTAGGTGGCAGCCCTAACCTCCATCTTAAATTTTAAAACTGTGACATTATATTCGAAATCAAATACGTTTTCAGAATTTCAAAATTAAAAGAATTCGCAAAAATACAAAAATATTTATGTGTCAACTCTATCCGCCATCTTGAATCTAAAATTCTGACTTTAGATCCGAAATCATCTACCCCCTGAAACTGCCAACCACGGAGTCCACAGAACCCTTAAAAATGATAATACGCTTAAGCTTTTCCTTCACAAGCTCATTGAATTTTTTGGATACTTGCTTTAATTGGAGACTTGCCTTCGATTTCAAGCTTTTTGCCAAAGGCATCAAGCTTTCCTTTACTTAAAACTTCGTGCCATTCGCTTGTAAGCTATAATACTTGCAAGTTGCAAGCTGTAGTGGGCTTATTTATATTCAATTACAAGCTATACTTGATTCAAAATTATCAAGCTCAAGCTGGCTTGAACTTGAGCCATCAACATCAATTCACCGTCGTTCTCAACAATTGAACATTTCGGAGACATCATTGAGACGAATTTTGCATAAAGACCTTGGTATGACGCCATACAAAGTCCAATTGGTTCAGGATTTGAAGCCAACTGACCACCCAATGCGTTTTTTTTAAAAAAAAAAGTTATTTGGCGGACCCTATACATGTCAAAACGTCAAAAGCAACTTATATATTACTCCGAGAGCAAGAATAAATTTATTCTTTAAAACTTTATTAGTGTGGCAGTCGATTTATTATTGTAATTAATATTGTTATGGGTTTTGTTGGCCTTACTTTTACAGCCGCTGAAATAACTATTAAGTTAATGTTTATATTTACTTTGTAAAAATCGATTAAAAGAAGTCTCAATAGAGATAATCTAATCTAATCTTCTCTGGTGCATATCGGTAATGCGCTTGCAGGGCCAAAATTCCAATAAAATCAGCTAGTGATTTTTTCCTTTTCATATTGAAAAACGTTGTTGTTGTTTCTTTGGAAAAATTCGTTAGAATAATTAATTGTTCTATCCTGACCTAAAGCTCAATAAACGATTTTAAACTATTAAACAACTAGAATTTGTATTTAAAATCAAGTATGATTTAAGCTATCAAAAATTTAGAATTTGTATTTAAATCATATAAAATCAACATAATAAATAACAAGGTCATATGGAAAAACTTTAATTTACTACAAATATCAAATTTATCAAAAATACATTAAACAAGGGCAAATGCACCACTATAAAATGTTTCTTATTTACCCTTGATAATCTCATACGTGTATGCATATTCCGCCGATGGTGATTATAATTACAACTCATTTTCTGGGAAACTGAAGACACCACTGACTCCAAAGTTTGGAATATTCTTAATTAGCATTGAAATAGGTTCTAAATAAATTTTTAAGCACATCGGTCAACAAGGTCTTAATGCGACGAAAAAATGAGTTAAGCACTTTTTGACTTGAAATTTTTCAAGATGTGCCTGTATCGCACAGTGAATCGTGTAGAACATGCTAGCTGGACAGAATTGATTTTCTCAGTGTGGTAAAATAACTGTACAAGTTGATGAATAATGATCTAAAAGAGATGGTATTAAGAATTTTTTTTTGTCACTGGAAGATACGTATTGAGTAATAAGCAGTGTAAAACAGGAATTAAGTTTAAATAATTTTATTTTGATTATCAGTTTAAATTATTGCAGTTTTTAAGACGCAAGTGCATTTTTCTACAATATTTTTTTTTAAGTGTTTGTAATGGAATTTCAAGTGGAAGGTATGGTATATACAATTTTGTTAAAAACAAGTGTGAAAATGGATACATATTTTGGAAATGTTTAAAACTGTCAGAAACCATATTTCTGCGCTAGTTGTTTTTATTTTTAAACTTCCAGAAGGTGGGACTTATTTGCCACCGCTTGACACCATTCTGATTTTTCCATTCTGAGTCTGAGAATATGTAAAAAAATGTCAAACCAATCCCGCTTATAATACAGATTCTGCGGCTTGGTGCTTAAACCCCAGTGCGCCAGAGTACCTTCAACTTACTTCAACTTACCAGAGTATCTGTAAATACTTTTTTCTCGAAACATACTTTTTCAAAACGTGCCACAATGCTGCAAAGAAACTAATGCTTATAATGTAATTCTTCACATCTTTTACCAAAATGGGCGTCTTTGTAAAATTTTTCTACTTTTTACACGCAGTAATATGGTAAAAAAGTATATTTTTCGGCTTTTTTACAACGCTTCATAATTTTCTTAATTTTCCATATTTTTATTAAATTTTAGTAAAAAAGTGCACTGAAGATCCATTTTCGAATGCATTGTTCTGTTTTTTTTTTGTGCTGACGATTTTGTTTTTTAAAGTCAGCTTCTTCATTTTTAATAACTTCAATTGTTTCTTTCACGTACTCTAGTTTTAATGGCCGGCAAAACCTTGTCGATTGCGGAGTTCCATTATTCCAAAGCGGCTTTCCTAAGGTATGCAAAAGGGAATAACATTTGTTGCCAAAAGTGACGAATCTGCATTACGAGATGTGCTTGGCTCAAGAAAGTTTTGCTTAAATTGAGCTTGACCGGTGCTGCTATCGAATCCATAACTTAAAATTAATTCCGTTGATATGCAGTTACTTTTATCAGAATTCATTACTGCTACAATAACTTTATTTTGCATCTCAAGTATCCTCGTTGCTGTGTGGTTTAAAAGCATTTGTAATGGAGCTTTTGCTATTCTTTCGCTTACTCTCACACCTCCAGGTCTGCACTTACTTTTCGAAGCACAGACTTTCTTGTAAGATGGAAAAATATCAGAATTTCTTTGCTTGAAATTGTTTTCAAGCAGAAATGCTAACGCCTCCTCCTCTGAAACTACAATCGGTGTTTTTTGGTCTTGGAAACATATTTTTCTAATTTTAGATCGTTTGTTTGAGAACAGCGGCCAAATCCACTCTTCCTTGGTTACGAGCTGATGCTACGAGCTGATTGAACCAGTAGGTTCGTCTCGTTAGATATAGATGCCGAAAGTTCCGCTGCTTCCTTTCTTTTATCACGATCTGACTTTGATCGAAAATGCCAGTCGTGGAAGCCCAGCTCCTGAGCAACTTGCTTTTTTTTATTTATTTCTACTTGGTTTTCATCCTTTGCTGCCTCTTTTGGCATTTTAAACATTGTTGTGGAAGTAAGCCACGCACCATTTCGCATTTGATAAACTTCTAGTCTCCTACGCCACTTTTCCCAATTTATCATCAACTTTTGGCACATTTTGTGCACTTTTTCTGATAAATATTCTAAAAATACACTATCAATATTTTCTTCGCCATTTTTTTCAAGCAAATAGTTTATAACACAGGCATGTTTTTTATCTTTGGCATTCTCATTTCGCCAAACTTGAAAAAGCTCTGGGTCTGGAAAAAAAGGATTTTCTTAAAAATCGCAACACAAAACATAATAAATAAAGCTTATTACATCCCAAATTATTATTTTTTTTCTAGACGGGGCAAACTGGGGCAAAATTTTGCAAGTCCTCATAAATTTAAGGATTAAAGGAACACAATAATATTATAGGTTGCCTTAAGCAACTGATTTTATCACTGCACCAGATCTTTATTTAAAAGTTACACATATAAAAATTTAATTACTTACTAGCACTGTTATTTTCCACATTTTACTTTTTTTAACTTTTCTTTTTAAGCAAGAACAATATTTTAAAAACCTTAAAAAAACGCGCACGCAATTGCTTACACAATTTTACTCAGAAAGCTCAACTTTGATGGTTTGCGGTTAAACGGTAAATTAGTGTTTGCAAAAACAAAGTGCAATTTTGGTTTGTTTTGAAGTATTTACTTATAGATTACAATAACCATAAAACAATAACAGAGTGTGAAAAAAGTAGGTTTTGGACAGTAATAGTGGTGATTGGAACCATTGTGCATTGTGCATTGTGCTGTGCTCTGTATGGCTCGCACAAGACAGGTAGTGCAGATTTAAAACATTTCATAACAGACTTGATTTTAGAGAATACATTATTTTTCTTTTTTTGTAAAACTGTATAAATATGTAATGTTTTTTAAAAATTTTATATGTGATCCAGAACGTTTTTTAAAAAATTTTTTATAAAAAACTTATTAGTTTTAAAGAAAAAATTATTTTTTAAATCAATAATTTTTTTAATTTAACGTGTATTAAGAGAACTTGACCCAAAAATCAAGAAATTTTAACAAGCCGTTACTTAGCAAAATTAATTTTACTTAAAAAAAGTAGTATAAAATTAAATTCCCTGTAACTCATTGAAAAAAAATTGCAATTTATTTATTTTTATCATATACACTTCAATAATATCCATTAAATATATATATAACAATTACGACTTCTTGTTTAAGGTGGCTAGTTTCACGAATATTCACTCTGTAGCAATGAAAAAATTCAAGAAAATAATTTCGTCCCGCTAGAATGTTCTACACGATTCACTGTGCATCGTTGCAAAGCGGCGATAAATTATTTCAAGGAATAATAAAAATTCTAGCAGCAGCACAAAGAGAAGAAATTATGTGAGCAAAAAGTTTTTAATCGTATATCAATAACTGTGCCATTTTTTTATGGAACTATTGGAGCTATTTGCTATTATGTTATATATCCTTTATTTTTCATTATCATGAGATTGATAAATAATTTTTATCATAGTTCTGAGCTTCAGAAATTCGAGAGTTCAAAGAAAAATATTGAGTGACTCTTGACTCTTCATTAAACCGTAGGTAGTTGTTAAATTTTATGTATCAGTACTTTTCTCTTAACTCAATTAAAAGAGGACTCCAAGGCATAAATGCTATTAGGTATTTGACCCAGATTGCCAAAAGTCCCAACTATGCACACGAACACTTTAAAATAATATTTTCCTCGAAGTGATTGGCTTGCATTGTCGTAAAGTGTACATCAACAACATTTCGCATGCACAACGCAAATGTGTTTCCTTTCCTATAGTTCAGCACTTGAGCGCCCACATTTCAAAAACACTCAATTCACCTCACCATATATCCAGGACTGCTTTCGACAAGAGCGATGACAGTAAAGCACCTGAGATTCATTAGACACGAACATTCCCCGGCAAATCTCCTTCAACCATGCCAACTGCAACATTGAGCAGTGTTGATAAGCAAAATATATATATACAGGGCCGCCGAGAGATGGCGGAATGGGGTGTTGCCCCCCGGGCCCGGATTTTCGGGAAAGTAAAGTAACAAAAAGCGGATTTATAGTTGTGGGATAGAAGTGGTGTTTGTTTCCATGAAAATTATTATTTTTGGTAATTCTAACCTTGATTTGTATTGACAATAACAAAAATTATAATATTGATATTCACTAAATTTGTTAAAACCTGCTAACTTGCTAAACTTGTTAAGTCCTGTTAAAATTTTGTATGGGAAAAGACTTAGCAGCTTGTTAGCAAGTTCGATTTTTTCAGTTTTCTGTTTTTTCGGTCCTGCATTACTTTTTACAATTTTTCTAGTTCAATAATATAAAAAAGCTTAAAATAAGTCTTACTTTGTTTCTATACAAAAAACTAAAAAAGATTTTTCGACAAAACAATTATGAATATATGCTACAGTATTTCAGATTTAATAAGTTTAAAAAAAAATCATGTATCGTGGGGGTTTTCTCACGCTTTAACCTTACACAAAAAATTGCTATGGTGCTTAGTTTGTTTTGACAGCAGTTAAGCTTTTTGCTTGTTTGAATTTTATTTGTTTCCCAATAAGACAATCAGATTAATTTGCTTTGTTTCGTTGCGTTGTTTCGCCGCATTGTAATTTCGCTAATAGAGATTATGTTATAAGAAAGCTGAGCGTAGAAAAGAAGAGATCGAAAAAATTACGATCAAGAAATATTTTTTATTTCTGATTGAAAAAATAACTACCAGGAAAAAACATTTATTTCTGATCAAAAAATAACGACCAAAAAATAACTTTTATTTCTGATTGAAAAATAATGACCAGGAAATAACTTTTATTTCTGATCGAAAAAAATTACGGTCAAAAAATAGCTTTTATTTCTGATCGAAAAAATATCCATAAAAAAAAATTTGTTTGAGGTGATTTTTATCTTTAAAATCTTTTATCTCAAGCTCCCTAGCGTCAAATTTCTATATTTAAAAGTATTATACAACAACTTTTTATACGTTTTCTTTTGACCTAAAATTTCAAAAAAAGTCGCTATTTTCGGTCCCTGATCAAAAGTGTTAACGCACTTTTATATAAAAATTAAAATTCATTTTTGGTTACAGGAGTTATTAAAACCATAGATCTATGGCTGCACTGAAAGTTGCCAAACTAACATTTGCAAATATTTTAGCAGGTGTGTTCACATCAACCGTTGCTATCTTTAACAATTGTGAAACTTTTACTGAAATTTACAAATTTTACTGAATACCCTTGGTGAAATTTTTTCGTGGCTTGCGAACTTTTGAATTTAATACGTTGATACCTTTGTTCTAAGGTGGATACTTTTTGATACATTTTTGATTGGCATGGATATCCTTTTTTATACATATATGAGTACTTTCAATCATCAGTAGAAATACCCAGTAGAAAACAACATAAAGGAGGGTCGTTTTTCAGTGCATATCTGGACAAACATTGTGCTGCTATGTTCTGTTATATTATGTACGTTAATAATTCTCACAACAATCATAAGAACTTAGTACACTTACAACTCATAGCTGGTCACAGTGGAATAGTTTGCGAATAATTTGATTACATTTTATAAGTGAAAGTTTGAAAAGTTCAAATACAACAAATAAAGTATATTATAAACTATTATAAAATATCAACTATCATAAATAATTCATATTGAATTGCTGAAATTTGACAAATATAGCCTAAATTTGTAGTTTTATACATAAAAAATCCTTTAAAATATTTCGCTGCTATGATAATAATGTGTGTGTGTGTGTGTGTGTGTTAGGTTATCCTTATTGAATTATATATTAAAATAGTATGCTTACCTTTTTTCAATTATGTAAATGACATTTAATTTTTGTAAATTTAACTTATATATCTACTCGTAACTGTAAGTTTGAAATATTTCCTCTTTTACTTTCGAATAAAATAAAAATTTCATTGATAAGAAAAACTATATGTTATTTATAAGATAAAAAATATAATACCACATTAATAGAAATTGATACTTTACAGTCATTTGCCACTGATCCTTCTCAACTTACTTAAAAAAATTGTAAGTCTGCTGCTGATGCAACAATTTTTTTTTTTCAAAGTGACAAATTCTTCAAAAATTATTTCCAAAATTTGTCCCTTATTACTTGTTAATCTTATCCACCTAAACTAATAATAACTTAACTAAAAATAATCGTTTTTGTTTTGGCCTAAAAACAAAAGTCTTGCTTGTTTTATTATTGGCGTCAGCTTTAAGTTTTATTAAGGTCTTTATTTCTGCTGAGTTTGTGTTATTGCGAGTGAATATGAAAAAATGCAAGAAAAAAACAGATTATTTTGAGTAAAAACAAAATCGGATATGTTCGAAAAAAACTAGTTAGTCTTTAATTTATAGATACTTAAAAAATCGAGTTATTCGATTAGAAAATCGACGAGAGTTGTATTATTCGTTCTGTGGGGACAAGGAAATTTTCAAAAAAATCAAATAAACTTTTTACAAAACCAGTTTTCATTTATTCAAATTTATTTTCGATATAATACAAGTTAGGTTGTTCTCTTAACTTATTTGAAGACGCCTAATAATATTCTGGATATTATAAAGTTTTTTGAAAAAACCTTGAATAATACTAATTGTAAAAATTTTGCTTACAGTCCTTTTAAAGTTGTGAAGATATTCATGATTATAATCAGTTAAATTTTTTAATAATGATAATTTTTTTTTAAATGATGTTAGTCTAAATTTGACACTGTTTCTAAAGAAAAATAGAAATAGATCTCTCAATATTTTGCACTGGTTTATACTTTTCTTATTACATTTTTTTAAGAGTTTCAGGGGGGCCCATATGTTGTAACCCCCCGGGCACGAACTTGGCTCTCAACTGGCCTGTATATATACTATATATATATATATAGTTTTGATATTTTGTTCAATGCGAGGATATAAAAAAAAAAATTCGTTTCGAAATCATGGTTTAAAGTTTTCAATTGACTAGCACAAAGAATTGGAAAAAATACTTTTTCTGCCGCTGAATTTTTGCAACTTAATTGAAGCGTAAACAAGTCTCACTCATTTTCGGTTCAATTGTTTTGTTTTTTTTCAACTTTTAATTGAAACTTGAGTGTTCTGTTGAAACATACCAATCAATAAGTAAAACGCAGCACCAAAGCAAAATGTGTGTAGCAGCATGAGCTCTGATAAGGATAAAATACTGAATTGCACACCACCACCTTCCTTGAAATAAGAGCAATTAGCTGAAATTCATCATTATTGTAGATTGAATTTATTTAATATATTAACAGGAGGCTGAAGTCTGGTGCTGAGGTGCTAATTTTTAAGGTTTATTTCGGAATTTTTTTTTATAACGTCTCAATTTTTGAAGTGAAGCTTTTTACGCCTCGTTTTGCGATTTGTTTGAGTGAAATTTAAAAAACAACACTTTTTTCTATACACCTATTTCAACAACAAGAGGATATAAAATTAAAAATATTTTTTGTAAGCAGTGAGAATCGAACTCGCACCTTTCGATTGACAGTTCTACACACTGACTTCTAATCTAAGACCTGATGCTGTGTTGCAGTAGATGACAAAAATTTATTAAAAGGATAGTCACAGTGGGCAAAAGCAGGGCTTCGAAGCGCCTCTAGCCTTTATATGGGTTTTTTAG
The DNA here is from genome assembly GCA_963920525.1 of Dichetophora obliterata. Lineage (NCBI taxonomy): Eukaryota > Metazoa > Arthropoda > Insecta > Diptera > Sciomyzidae > Dichetophora > Dichetophora obliterata. Next base: position 180,761,289 of record OY986437.1, on the reverse strand, counting down.
CCCTTTCGCACTTATATCCAAGCCCATTAACTTTTTTATATGAAAAGATAAAATTTTCTAGGCCTTCCTCTATCGCGACTCTAAAAAGGCCTGCTAGAAGCACTTTTTGAGAATGCACGTAAGGAAGAGAAGCAAAATCAATATAAACTTGAAATAAAGATCGAATAATTTCCAGATTTGAACTAAGTCCTCTCGTGTGGCGGTCCGACACCTTATCCACTCATCTAGCGCAGTTGTTAACAAACTTTAGCTTATTTTGCACTATAACAAATGAAAGCAAGCTTTTGGGAGCGCGGGTGCGAGACTCGGACAAAAAAATTTTTTGTATTTTGTTTTTAAACTTTATTTTTTTACAATATTTTCTATTCATTCAAAATTTCTTTTAAAAAGTTTTTGTGAAATTTCTTCATACAAAAATATAAGAAAAGACTTAGAATTTTTCCATATAAAAATTTTCATGTAATATGATATGTAATGTGTTAGAATTCGAGGTCCAGATCGGAAAAAAATTTTTTTTTGTTTATTTTTTCTTAATTTATGGGGAAATTTTTATGAAAAAATGTGCATGTCTGCACCGAAAAAAATGTGCGGAGTTAACCCAAGCTTTTTCGTGAGTCAAAAGAGTTTTTGAGAAGTTAAAAACGTTTTGTCGCCGTAAAGCGCAAAATGAATTACATCAATATTTTTTTTGTTACTATAAAACTTTTTTGCTTGATACAACTCATTTTCAAAGCTTGGAGTAAATTAAAAGCAGTTTCAAATTAACTCTGCATCTTCTCCGAACATTTGTCCTATTAACTCCATTAAAACTTATTGCAACCATCTATGAAGAACGTCTTTGTATTTTAAGCTGAAACGGAGTTATGTTTAGCACGAAACAGAGTCTTCTCGAGCAAATATTTCCGTTTGTTCGTTTTACTATGAATGAAGAGAAAGAACTCAAATATTTTAAAAAGCAAATCAAGTGTGCTGTAAGAATTAAATGTTGCATAATGATAAGAAAGGGCCGTTTTTATTATTACGAGTTATATGTTTTCGTATATCTTTATCGAAGTGAAACTTCGATAGAGATAGAGATATAGATAGAGGGTAAATTTTTCGAGTCTCGTCACGAAAGTTTTTTTTTTAATCTCGTCACAAAAAATTGTGTACACAAGCAATGATATCTTTTTTGTATAGGGACCCCTAGAAGGGTGGCAGATAGAGTGTATGTGTCTTCAGAAGAAATGTTAAATAAAAAAAAAACAATAGAACCAGCTCATACATTTGACCTCCCTAGGGGTTATCGATTTTTTGATATGAACTATAATAGACAATTTCTTCTATTTTTTGTGTTTTTTGTATCGTGACCCCCGGAAGGGTGGTAAATAGAGTACTGGTGCGCTTAGAAGAAATGTTCAATGAAAAAATCAGTTGGGTCAGATCATGCATTAGACGCTCTAACGGTCATAGATTTTTATATATTAATTATAATAAACATTGTTTCTTTTTGTGTTTTTTGTATCGGGATCCCCAGAAGGGTGCCAGATAGAGAAAAGGTAAGTTCAGAAGAAGTGTAAAAGGGAAAAATTAATAGGACCAGCTCATATATTGATCCTGGAGGTTATAGATTATTTGATATGAATTATAAAAGCCATTTTTTTAATTTTTTGTTTTTTGTATGGGGACTCCCAAAATAGATCCCCATAGATGAATTTTTTCGCGTTATCTCGTAAATATCAAATCACGGACATATTTCGCATACATCGCGAACCATTATGACCAGTATTACTAAATGAAGCACCAACCAATAACATGAAAATATTAAATAAACAGAATATTTTTTATGAAAATTTTGTATTGTATTTCGTTTGAGATGCCATCTCGTTCTGTCTCTCTGTGTTTTTTTTACAAAAATCTATCTTATTCTTTATTTTAAGAAGTTTCCCTTTTGTACTGTATGTATACACACTATACTGTATTTTTTTTTACCTGCGATGTATTTTTTAAAGAAAATTTAAGGACACTAAATAATTTTATTACATTTGGTATACAACTATTGTTTTAATAAAAGTCAAGATTCAAATATTTTTTTAGAGGAATTTATGAGTTTTTGGAACATACTAAAATCACATATTACCATATTTTATTAACGAAACTACATTAAACACTAATAAACAAATTTTTATTGTATGTAGCACGACATTTAGGCAACTCTGGTCACTTAACACAAATCGCCTTGAGAATATTCTACCTATTTTTGTACCAAATTTAATTATTCTAGCATCAATATATATCGGAATTAAGCATATTAAATTAAATGCCACGTCCATTTTTACATTAGTATAGGAACACAACTAACTCATCTCTTAAAAAGCTTTCATAAACCTAGCATTCACCCTGTTGTTTCAGCCTTACTACATTTTGATAAATGCTTAAAAAATATCTTTTCCCTCATTCAATGAACAAAACTACAGCAATCAATTGAAAAATCAATGCAAATATTTATCCCTTCTTTTAAATGTGTTAAATACAAAAATCCCTTTTTTGAAAATTCCCCTTAAAATCAAAGAAACATGAAACAACTTTGAAACAAATTTTGAGAGTTGAGCGCAATTTAAGCTCAAAAGTAAAAAAAAAGTTTTGTTTTATAAGAAATCGCAGAGATTCAAAATTGCCAAAGCGTGGGTAAGCTGGTCTGAGAGTATGGAGAAGAGATTCTGTTTTCGGCGTTAACCATGCCTTTAATTTCCTTTGAATTCAATTGAAATTAGAAATAAATAAAAATAATTAAACACAAAAGAAATTACGGGTTCTTTATTTGACTCTTTTGTGGGTGAGTTTGTTTATTTTTTAAGCTTCATGCTACATTTAAATGAGTTGATTCTAGTTTTTTTGAGTGAAATCAAAATTTAAAAAATCTCAATTTCTCAATCTTAAAACAACTCAAAACGGAGTCAGTACGACTTTTTGAACAAATCCAATTTTTGAAGTAAATTGAACACACAAACGGAGTTAAATATAGTTTTTACAGCTTTGGCAAAATACCATGCACGAAAAGAGTTAAATTGACCCCGAATATGACTTTATTTACTCCGCTTTTTTTGGGTGTGGTAAGTGGCATCGTTTTGAAAAAATTAAAAAAAGAGCCAAGTTCGGGCCTGGGGGTTAAACATACGGGCCCTCCTGAAACACTTAAAAAAATGCAATAAGAGAAGTATGAACCAGTGCAAGTTATTGCTAGATCTATGCGAAAATTATTGTTTAGTTCTTAGTTTTTAAATATATACACAGTGTTCTTTTTGTCATGCGCCATGACAAGTTAAATATACTCTTATTATCGTAACAACTTAGCAAATGTTTGCTTGAACTTAGTAAAAATTTGCTATTTAAATTTATAATAACTTAGAAAATATTTGCTTGAATTTAATATAATTTTGCTTTTTACTAAATACATGAGGAGTAATTTCAATTTAGCAATCTTTTTCTTAAATCACACTGTTATTGAGCAAAGTTTTGCTGATTTTTCTTTAAAGCAAAACATTTGCTTGATTCAAGCAAAATAATTATCTCCGTGTACCTAACGAATTTCTTTGTGTGACACTCCGAATAATTAAAATGTACTGATGATTCGCATTATTCTGACATCTTTTTTATTCTCTTTTTTTTAATTATTTTTATTCATTCTAAAAACCCAAATTTTGAAAATATCATAAAATAATTGATATTAAAAATTCTGTGTAAGCTTAATATTTGTATACATATATTTGGTGAAAGAGTCGATAAAATTTTTGAAGGAAAAGGGTCAATTTGTCGAGTAATTGCAGTTTGGAATTTTGTACTTGCTTTTTACACTGAAGATAATTTAAACATATATAAAAAAGACAAAAGGATTTCTTTTTCCAAATAGTGTCAAATTTAGACTAACAAAAAATTTATCTGAATAAAGTCATAAATATCTTCATTGCTTTCAAAGGAATTCAAGCAAAATTTTTACAATCAAAATAATTCAAGTATTTTTCAAAAAACTTTATAACACTCAGAATATTAACAAGGAAGTTAACAAAACAACCTAACTTGCACTATATCGAAATTAAATTTATGTTGATATTTGTAGTATATATGTAGGAAAAACTTATTTTTGAATAAGCGCAAGGTAGTTTTGTAACGATTTTGTTTGATTTTTCGAGAATTTCCTTGGCCCCTCTGCACGAATAGTACATGTGTCGTCAATTTTCGATTCTAATAACTCTATTTTTCAAGTATCTCTTAATTAATGATTAACTAGTTTCTTTTTTCTTAAATTTTTCTTAAACGACTAACTAGTTTAGTACACACCTAAAATACTTTTTTGGGACGACTCCGAAGCTTTTCGAAATCGGCTAACGGTAAAAGAAAAGAAAATAAAAATTTTTTTTTGTTGTCTCCAATAATTCACATATATTTTCGCCAATTTTTTTCTGGATGGTGTGGCGACTTTTTTTTGGTCGAAATCTGATTTAATGAGCCAAAAAAACATAATAATAAAATTTTAATAAAATTTATAAAAAATATTTTATTGAAAACTGTTCATTAATATTTCTCATTTTTCGAAATTGAGTTAAAAAATAATAAACTATTAACAGTCTTGGAAGCAGTACGATTTCTTTTTTCAACAATATTTTGCCATAAGCAATGTAGCTGTATCTCGCAGCAGTCAGAATTTTCAATATATTAGCTATGTTTGTTCATTGGCTCGCACAACTCTCAGCTGAATCGCGAAGCAGGTAAAAGGATCACTCACTATATTCCACTGTTGCCAACTTGGTGCTTTTCCACCAAATTTGGTGAATTCTGAAAATTTGGCGCAAGAAAAAGGAGGTTTAGTGTCTGGTGCATTTTTTTGTGCTTTTTATTTAATTTGGGATGTACTTTAGTTTGTGCCTTAATATTTGATGGAAATTGATATCAAAATGTGATTTAATTATGCAAGTATATGAAAATATTAGTAATTTTTTGTGTTAGATTCGTTAAATTAGATTAATTGAAGTATTTTTATATTGTATAAACCTGTGAAGCAAATTCATTTTTAAAAAATAAAATATCTGGCAGCTCAGTCTATAATTGAATTTTTTATATAATTTAGAGTTTTATATTTTTAAAAACCTAATAAATCTGGTGCATTTTTGAGGAAAATAGCATTTTGAGGAAAAAAAAACTGGGCCTTACTCTGTAATGCGATTCGAAAAGTAAATGCGATTTGAAAACAAAATCACAGCATGTAAATAAAGGGTGTTTTTTATAGAGTGATACAAGTTTAAATCATAATAGAACATAGTAATATATATTTTTTATGTAAATGAAACGGGCTTTATTGGATAGAAAATTTTATGACATTAATGTTTAAATATAATTTCGGCCATGCGGTCGCCACAGCTGGCGCGTACAAGGCGCAATCTGAAACACCAATTTTCACAAACTTTTCGCAGCATTTACGGCCGTATCTCGCCACTAACTCTTCGAATGTTAATTTCCAGGCGTTTTATTGTTTGTGGTTTATCGACGTTGACAAGTGACTTTACATAACCCTAAATAAAATAAGCCAATGGGGTTAAATCACACGATCTTGGGGGCCAATTAATTGGTCCATTTCGTGAAATTATTTTTTTGTCAAAAGTTTCCTTGAGTAATTCAAATGTAGCGCCTGCTGTGTGGCATGTTGCTCCGTCCTGTTGGAACCACATATCAGCAAGATTAATGCCAGCTAATTGAGGTACGAAAAAACTTCGAATCATGTTCCTATACCGTTCACCATTGACAGTAACATTCTGACCATCATCGTTTTTATATGGGCCAATGACTCCGCCAGCCCATAAAGCGCACCAAACAGTAATTGTCTGTGGTGGTGTAATGGTGTTTCAACGAAAGCTTGTGGATAGTCCTCAGTCCAAATACGACAATTCTGTTTATTTACGTACCCATTCAACCAAAAATGGGCTTCATCGGAAAATAAAATTTTCCATGGAAATTCAAAATCAATATCAATTTGTGCTTCAGCCCATTCGCCGAAATGGCGGCTCATACGATGTTCGTTTGGCTTTAACTCCTGCACTAGTTGAATCTTGACAGGTTTTAAGCCAAGATCTTTTCGAAAAATCTTCCATAAAGTGGAAGGACACAACCCCAGTTGCTGAGAACGGCGACGAATTGATTGATTAGGACCATCTTCAATGCTTTCCTGTACAGCGGCTACAGATTCTTCAGTGCGCAGTGTTCGGCGTCCCAAGGGATGCACATTATCAGTAACAGTAAATGTCGTCCGAAAACGATCTATTGTTCTTCGATTTAGCAGCTCTGAAGGACGATTATGTACGCCATAAAATGGACGAAGTGCACGATAAGTTTGACGAACAGATCCATTATTTTGATTATAAATTTCCACAATATGCGTTTCTCTGGTTTAAGTCAATTCATAATAAAATGTCAAAGTAAACTAAACAAAAAGTAGCTATCAGCTGTTAATTGGGTGGTCAAATAAAGCAGTGATGCCAACTCAAAGCATTATCACTCTGTAAATAACACCCTTTATTAGATAAAAGAGTAATTCTAACGGGTATTCGCAAAAAAAACATTTTAAGAAAAAATGTTGTTTACAACGTTATTCGCTATTGTGCTTCATATATATTAGGACATATTTTTAAGTAAGAAAATAAAATAACTAAAAAGCAATGTTTTAAAAGTTTATATAAGGGCACAAGAAATCTTTAAAATATATATTTTTATAACAAGCATTTTTAAGTTCTGGAATTAATAATAATAAAAAGACAATTAAAAAACTTAAAGTTTTGGTTCTATAAAAAGAATTTAAAATTTTTGTATTTAGTTACTCTTCCAACTGCTTAAGTTTTTTAATAGATGTGTTAATTTTTCTATTTTTAAGTTCTGGAATTAATAATAATAAAAAGACAATTCAAAAACTTAAAGTTTTTGTTCTATAAAAAGAATTTTAATTTTTTTTTTAGTTACTCTTCCAACTGCTCAAGTTTTTTAATAAATGTTTTAATTTTTCTAAGGTTACTCAAATTTCTCCTTTGTCCTCTTAATTGTGACGGATAAAATTTAAATAAATGTCTCACTAAAAACTCACAACTTTGAGATAAGTCTTAAGGATAAACAATGTTAAATATATAGTTGTAGTAGATGATTTGACATACTAAGTCTATTATATCGAAATTTTCCTCTGCTGATGTGATATGTCCTTCGAACCATACATATGAAATGGATTCAGCATTTTCTTCTGATGATGTATCTACAAAATGAAAAGAAGTTATTTAGTGTTAAAAGGTTTCTTTTATAATTTGTACCAATTATAGATATCCATGCTGCCGAAACTTTATTGTCTTTTCTTATATCATCCAGGGTTGTTCCGAACTGAAACAAAAAAAAAAAATAAATACTTGATCATCCATTTAGAGCCGAAAGGCTTTAAAATAACTTTTAAATGTTAATCAATTTAAAATTACCTCAAATTTTTTAAAAAGGAGTTCCTCAGATCCGCTGAAGTGATTACAAATTGACTTAAGTATTAATTTGTCGTCTTCATTTTCATCAAGTTGTATCAGTTTTGAAAAGTGCCAAATCATCGGCCAGTTATGTAAAATGCCATTTACTGAATGATTCGGTTCGGGATCATTGTAAAAGCTTATCTGATCGAAAAAACAATCCGTCATATATTTTTGTGCAATTTCTATGTCGTCAAAAGTAAGAAAATCCCTCTGATGAATCGTTTTTAAAATATTATTTTTATAGACATTATCTTCTAGACCTTGCTTTGATGTTTGTGGCTGCCATTTAATGTATCTTATATAGTTAATTATCTTATACACTACATAATTTATTTCTTTGTTTGTGTATTTATTTATTTAAATTAAGAGCTCGAAAACACGCGAACCGTACGCTGCAATCACAAGACACGAATTAACATCCTGTGAGGCGCCAGTTGCATCAATTACTCTTACTTTGGCAGTAAATTAAACAACAGTTGAGTAATTTTACTAAAATGATTATTGCAAAGCGACGAAATAGTGAATTTATTGCAGTAAAATTACATACAAGAACTATAATTTTACTTTTTCAATTTGCATTTTGAACAATGTTATTGTAGTAATTTAACTGTAATTTTATGTGTAAAAATAAGAATTACTAACCTTTTTGCAGAAAAGTTGTGAAATTGTTGGCTAATTTTACAATTGCTAAAGTAGAAAATATGCAATCAATTGTGTAGGAATTTTGGTACATATTTACTGTAATTATTCAAAATTTTCATTACTACTAAAGTGCACTTATATTAATGCCGTTTTTAAAGTAAATGAATTATTTACTTTAACAGTTTTTATTGTTCAACAGACAAATTTTTGAATATTCATCTATTTAGTAAATTTACTACTTTTTAAAAGTATTTTAGAAAATAATTCCATAGTTGTAGTCAAATTAAAATTTTGTTGAATTTTCAACACAGAAAATACTACTTAAAAAATAGTAAATTTCCTGGCATTTTTTAGAGTGTAGATATGACGGAGATATCGCCAACTGAAGGCAACCCTGTTTAAAACTAAGACATAATTTCTCAGCTCTGGAACGTCTGAAATAAAAAAAAATTAAAAATTATCCTTAAATATAAATTACTCGCTATGTGCGGTAGTAAATCGAGTATGTTGGCAAACAAAAATGGTGAAGTTTTTAATTTCTTACAATTTTTTTCATGTTAGGTCGCTTCAAAAAAAGTTTTAATGTTAATGGATATTGAAAATTTTACTACAAGATAAAGGTACGCATATGTACAAACATATGTAAAAATGTTAACCCGATTGGTTCAATAGTTTTTTTTAATCACATCAAGGAGGTCGAAAAACGTTTCGTATAAAACGTGCTTCGAAATGCTCTTGGCGCGCTTACTAAATACGGAGCTTATACATGTTTCTCCATATAGGCGGCTTAAATAAGATGTTTATTTATTTATTCATCAATAGAGTATTACTCTGGCAGACTACTTTAAATTAAACTAGAATTTACTATAACATAACTTATTCTAACAGGTTTGCTAAACTAACACGTTCTAAACAGGTTCTGCTTAACTTAAACATGAAGCATTTTAGGTATTATTAACGTAGAACTAAAATAACATTTTTCTTAAAGAAATAACGTAACTAGGGCTGCCAGGTCACGATTTCCACGCGAGTTGTCCCGATTTTCAGCCTAAAAATGTGCGTCCCGCGAAGACCTTAAGCGGAACGCCAAATGTCTCAATTTTCCGAAATACAATTTAATTTTTTATTATTTTTATTACTTTTTAAAAATATTTTCTATATTCTTCTTCACTTACAGTTAGATACGACTTACAGGAGAGATACGACAACGTGCAAAATCTCGAAAATCATGTGCAATGCACAATGCGAAAAACGAACTCTGTTCATCCTGGCACGCCTTCGCAAAGATTGCAGGACACTAGTGGGCATGCTCACTGGTCACTGCATGACGGCAGCCCACGCGAGGAAGCTTGGCATCACCACGGATGACAACTGCAGGAAGTGCAAGGAACCGGGAACAGTGGTGACCCTGGAGCACCTACTATGCACATGCCCCGCCCTACTTAGATCGAGACTAAAATACCTAGGCTCATCGACATTCCCGTCGCTTAAAGATGTAGACAGGGTGTCTCTAGAATCCCTCCTAAGGTTTGCGAACTCAACGCAAATCTTTAAAGACTTTTAAAACAAATACAAAGGTTCCTTTTGTTCGCTACCGGTATCACTAAGGACCTGAATTGGTCTATGTGAGCCTTCACGAGGGCATCCGGTTTAACCTAAACTAACCTTCACTTACAGTTTGAACGTGTCGTTTGAATTTTTGACTTAGAAAATTGCTGAACAGAGTTGTTGAATTTAGTCTGAAGAGCAGCCAGAGGCAGTTCAAGTGCTGCCAATAAAATTTAAAAAACGCACTGTTTGGTGTGGTTTTATTTCCTTGGGTAATAAAATATATTTTTTAAATCTACATATCGCTCTTTTTATTCAAAGAAGTTCACTCAAAGAAATCAACTTTCAGTAAACGTATTTTAAGTTTTTTTTATTCTCAGCATCCCAGCAAAAAAGTGCTTCCAAAAGAAGCTAAAGAGGAAGGGAAAGTCAATCCTTGCATTCCATCCCTTCCACTTTCATACCCAGAAGGCATTCTTTTAACACAATGTTTGCCACAACAAATTTTTTTATCGTTTATTAGTATAAAATACTATCAAAATGGATCAAACCATTGTTGAATAAATTTTTTCTTGTTAATTTCGATCTGACTCGATGCAAAATCGATTGAACGAACTGTAATAACTAAAAGAACGAGAATCAACGAACTAGTTCACATATTTCATGAGTGCGAATAGCTCATTTGAACTAGTTTGTTCGTGAATTACCCAAGCCTAAAGTTTTGGTTTTCAAAAAGGGGTGTGCTAAAATACTTAGTAACATTTAGAGCGTTTTAAGAAGGATAAAAAGGATTTTATTCATCGATTCATCACTATGGATGAGACTTAAGTCCACCACCATGTTCCTGAATAAAAACAAGAAGCTTAAGAATGGTGTGAACCTGGTACTTCGGCTCCAAACCGAGTTCGTGTTCAAAAATCTGTAAAGAAAGTTATGGCATTAGTTTTTTGGGATACAAGAGAGATTTTGTTGGTGGATTGTCTCCAAACTGAAAAAACAATTAATTCGGAATATTATTGCAACCTTCATCAGTTCGACGCGCAGATTCGTGAAAAAAGACCCGGTTTGTAGAAGAAAAAAGTAATTTTTCATCAGGACAACGCACCTACTCACACAAGACACAAAACTATTGCAAAAATCCGTGGATTCAAGTATGATTTGTTGGAAAATTCACCCTATTCGACAGATCTAGCTCCCTCTGACTTTTGACTGTTCTCTTATATCAAAAAATGAATGCGTGGAGAACGATTTTCATCAAATGAAGAGGTGATGGCAGCGTTAAAAGGGTATTTTGGATAAATTAGAGGACCGTTGGAATAAGTGTATTGAGCTTCTGAGAGAATATGAATACTGAATAATAAAAAGCATTTCAAGCCATAAAGCTATGTTTTTTATTTCTATTCTAAAAACTTATTGAACAACCTAGTATTTGGGTAAAAATTCAACCTTTAATTTATCTTAAAAAATTTTTCAGTTTTTTTATTTTATTTTTAGGGCTTCAATTTCAATTTATTTTAAGAAAAAGTTCACATATAAAATAGTAGTGCGATTCATGTCACTTCGTAACTGCTTCGTAAGCTCGTATTTCGTAAAAACTTACGAAACATCACTTTTTTTTATATGAACATCGAGATACGAAGCTCGTAACATTGTACGCACTGGATTTGTCTCGTATGTCGTTAAAAAGCCTGCGTAACCTGTGCGCTGTCAAACCGCAAATGGCAGCTGTTTTTTATTTCAAATTTTTTTTTCAAATAACAGAAAATGGAAAAAAGAAATGATTTAAAGGTATGTATTTTATTGAAACAAAGTTTAAACATATTTTATTGTTTAAACAAACATTTTTAACAAAGCGCAACCGGAGCAATCCCATTCATCGATTGAGCGAGGTGGAAACAAAGCTGCTGCTCAGCCGGGAAAAGCACAAATATGGAAAATTTAGAAGGCCACAATGCTGACAGAAGCTGCATCTTAAATAATACTTGGCCATCGCTTAAGCAGCTGATACAAGATGGAAAGAATTTGTCATTGCCATAAGTCCCACGAAGCAAAGAAAAAAAAAATAAAATCACATGAAATTTACGACCCACGCCACTTTCATTTTTTAAATACGTTAGGCCTAGCTGAGTGGTAAGAGCGCTGTCCTCACGATCTGTATTTCGCAGGCTCAAACTCCACTGTTGCTGAACATCGACCATTGTTTGGGTCGGTCGAACCTTCCCGCAATGAATTTGGCAAAATATAGCAAAGTTCCATGAATTCGCTCTATTAAAAACTGGATCATTTTTAATTACATTTAATACGAATGGGAAGGTTTCCGACTTCATCCATGCAATTATTTTAAAACGATTTTCATCCAGATGAGGAAAAATATCGCCTAAATAGTTGCGCGTCTTTGGCACAGAACCTCTAACAAAGGGTACTCCATATCGGAACGATTCCATGACTGCGACGCTATACAACCCTTCGCCAGCAATATCATCATCGGCGTCACTATCTGCAAGAGAATAAAAAATATGTACATCCGACCAAAAGGATAGAATTAATGCACAAACTCACCCGCGTTTATAGATTCACTAGTATTTCCCGGCAGACGTTGTCCTGTCACAGACCGCCTTATTGCCATATTCGAAAATGTCAAGAAATGCTAAATATATTCACCATTCTAAGTATAGTTGCCGAAAGTAACGATATGAACTAAATTACTAAAGTTTAGTCTAATACGATAAAAACCGTGCGAAATGTAGCTTTTTTGTGTGTTTGTAGGTGTAAAAAAGGGTGCGGCAAAATTATTTCCCTTTAACCATCTCGTTCTCAAAAAAAAAAAATCGGCTGCCAAAATTTCAGCTCAATTTAGCATAAACCTTGCGCGCTTTGCTTTACTCCACGCTGACCCCCCGAAAAGTGAGTGTAACTAAAGTGGGACATGTCTATTTTTAGTGCACTTGCCGAGAGTAACCATATGAACAAAATTACAAAATTTTAATCTAATATGACCAAAACTGTTGAAATAAAACATTTTCATTGGTTTGTGGGCTGTAAAAGTGGGCGTGAAAACAAATTTTTAGTACAGTTGCTGTACTAAATGTAAGCCAAACCATACAAACTAAGCCAACATTTTAGCTTAATAGACCCAGTTGTCAATTTTAATGATCTCTCAAAAAGTGGGTTTGACTGAGATCACGCCTATTTTGAGTACAGTTGCCGAAAGTAACCATACAAACTCAATTACCAAATTTTAGTCTTATACGGCAAAAACTGCCTGAAATATAGCTTTTTTATTGATTTGTGGGTGGAGAAAGGGGGCGTGGCAATTAATTTTTAGTACAGTTGCCTACAGTAGCCATACAAACTATATTACTAAATTTTAGTCTTATACGACCCATACCGTGTGAAATATAGCATTTTAATTGATTTGGGGGCGGTAAAAGAGGTGTGGCAAGAGGTGTGCGGTCCAGTAGTTTTAGAGTCTATAGGCACACACAGACAGACATACAGACAGACAGTGTTTTGCTTGTTATATATTAAGATATATGGCTTTTCCCAAAAAAAATTCCAAAATTTTTGTTTTTTCACTTTTTCGAGACATTTTGTAATTTTTTTCAAAATTATTTGAGAAAATTAATTTTTACTTAAATTTGATAATCTCGGTTTTGTTTCGTGTATCATTGAAGTCAAAAAAGTGTTTACGAATACAGTTACGAAAATTCTTATAAGTGTGTTCATGCCAAAAAAATTTACGAACATTACGACATAAGGTTTACGAAAACATACGAAGTGACATGAATCGCACTAGTGTTTTTAAATGCAGTAAAAATGGAGAAAATAGCAACAAGTAATAAACAACAAATAAATATGACTTCAAACTATGACAAGATTTTAAATAATAACTTAAAACTGGAACAAGTGATAAAAATCTGGAATGAATGAATTAATTAAATATTATAAAAAGGTGACAATAATCCTAATGAATAATAAGGACAAGAACAAAGAAGAAGGATATGGGGAAATAGCTAGAGATAAGGAGAAATATCGGAAAATTTAATGCTTAAAGTCGTGTTTATTTGAGATGATTTTGATTCTTAAAGGCAGCGAGTGCCATATTCCATATGTTTTTATTTGAAATAATTTTGATTCTTAATGGCAGCGAGCTCCATATTCTAGTCGCAGTAACAAAAACAAAGTCTACTTGAATTCAACAGATTATGTACTGGTATGATAAGATTCGAATTTCTAGTCGATCTACAGAATTAAAGTTTTACAAATAGGTAATTAGGGGTTTGTGTATAAATCAAATTGTGTAAGAATATGCAGTTTCTAGCGTCCATGTAATGAAATACATTACAACCAAGTGCTTGATTGCTTAAGTGACTAATGTGGTCAAACTTCTTTAGACCATATACGTATCTGACAGCATTATTGAATGCAAGTTGCAACTTGAGCATGGATCTGGAATCGAGTTTACTGAACACAACACCTGAGTAAAAAATTATTTGCAATATAAGTTGGATCTGTACTATAACTTTCTTCTCGTGTCGGTAGGCACAAATAACGCAGTACTTCTTAGATTCCGAAGCGCACAGTACGTTTTACACACAACTGAATTTATATGATTTTCACAAGGTCTAAATTTAAATTTTTAAGATAATGATTTTCAAATTATTTATTTAAAATTTGCGTCCAAAAAAGTTTAAAACTCTTTATGTAGTCACTATTTTAAACGAAAGAAAGAATGTATACTTCAAATACTGTAAGGTTTTGGCAACTCATTCTTAAATTTGAAATATGTGTAAGTAGCTAGAGCATGTATGAAACATACTTGCATATGTGGCAAAGGAAGCTATGAATACATATGTCATTTCGAACGCGATGTTTACATTTTTATTAGCTTTATTTTGTAGAATTTGGCTAGATATGAAATTAAGCCAATCAGGATTTTCAAATGTAATTATTTGAACATTTAAAAGATTTGCATGTTTCAGATATTTTTGTAATATCTTATTATGTTGACATTTTGAATTGTACTATGAATTTTTAAGGTTGTGTTTTTTAATTTTTTTTTAAGAACGTTTCTGTTCACTGATGTAAAATTAGTATTTAATGTAAATAATTCCAACTTATATATTCAAACATATTGCCATATATTATTCAACAATATATTGTATGCAATTTCAAAAATTTTTCAAAATGGAAAATTTTTGTCCCTCACAAGTGTCAAAGGACAAAATATGATATACTAACATTATATAACTTTCTTTTTATGATCTCATTACTATCAACATTTTCGATAAAAACACAATTAATTTTTATGTGAAAACAATTTTTTTAAAGATAGGAAAAATGCATAGTTCCAGAAGATGACAGAAAATATTCAGAATTATTTTTCAGAAAATAATGCGCTATTAGTTTCAATGACAGCTTTAAACTTTGGACTCGTTAGATTTATTTATATTTTACAAAATTTTGTATTTTCTGGTTCTTATATTTTTTTTTCTCGGCTTATTTTTAATTCTTCAATTATTTTGGTCCAACATAAGCTTTATGGGAATTTTGTAAATAATTATTGTGAATAGTATAATACCCTAGGCTAAGGTAGTTCAAAAAAGTTTAAGTCTATAACTATGTACCCAAAAGCAGAAGATTTTTACTTAAAGTGAAAAATTTGAAGTATAAAAAGACCTTCTTACAATATGTTAAAAAACCAAAATATTTTTTATGCTATAGATTTTGATTTCTGTACACGTAGATTAACTCATTATTATATTTTTTCATTAATTTATACTTTTTTTCAATATATTTTAGTCGGTAACCAGTTTCAGTTTTTTGTTTATACATGTTTATATATTAGTATAAGCAATATAATTAACTACATCAAACAAGAGATAAAGCTGAAATATGTTGTCGTATGTACGAATATAATAAATATATTTATAACATTATGTAAGTTCTAATGGTTCATTTATTTATTTATTTAACTTTATTGCAGGCAATTTTTTGCCCGAGAGTTGCCGTGTGAAAAAAGGGAACATGCTTAACAATAATAAAAATTATCATATTTTGCGGCAGCTATTCCTAGCTCGCTTCGTTTAACGCTTTCATCAATACATAATTTAATGTGCGTTTTTGTTTCATGCGCACTTATAGAAAAGTATAGGCAGAGTAAAACCGAGAGCTGAAGTTCAGCAAAACAACGCTGCTGTTTGCTTTGCTGCTGCAAGAGAAGGAAAGCTTCACCGGACGCATGTACAATGCGAATTGAGTGAAATCGCATTCGAACTCGAACTGGGACCTCTATATATATATATATATACTCTCTGAAAACATCGTTACCTAAGAATGAGAAAAAACGACATGAAAATCAAAGTTTGGTCAAAGATTATACACCTAATCCTGTTTTTGCACGGTCTTTTTTTACACGATTTTGAAATAACACGGTCGACAGAAATAAACTTATCCTGTTTTTACACGTTATTTTCACGTTTTGATTTTTTTTTACACGATATTTTCTGGAACGTATGTACCGTGCAAAAACAGGATTAGGTGTATAGTATAAAGATGTGCCACGTAGAACATTAAAAAGTAACAAATATTTTTCAGATCAATACGTAAGCTTTTGTGATCGCGATGAAAAAGCTTTCTTGAGAGAAAAATTTACAATCCTTGCATGCACATTCTCTCTGCAATGCTGTTTCACTCTTCACTTCACAATGCTTCACAGCATAGATCACCACTGCATGGTTTCTCATAGCTAGCGAGAGTCGTGAAATTTAATATTGTAATTGTTTTTACCGCTGTTGTTGTTGGAACCAAGCAGTTGTGATCTCTGCTTGACAACAACAAATGTTTTTATTTGTTTGCATTATTTTCATGATGATTTCCTTATTTTGTGCGAAGCAGATTTTTCTTATTCACTGCTTGCTATTAATATTGACTATTTTTTATTGACTCAGCAAGAGCAGTAAAATCTGCATATATATTCAGCATCTTAAGGAAAACTGAATAACGACATACAAATCCATCCAATGAATTCAAAATTGTTAATAAATAAAATTTTTAATTAACATTTAATTTAAAAAAATTGATAAGTAATTAATTTCAATTATTTTTTTCGTTATTCAGAATAATTAATATTTTTTATTCATATGAATGCTATTTACAAGGAATGCAATTCAAAAAGAATTTAAAATTTTTCAATAATTAATTTTTTGTACATTATTATTTTTTGATTCATTGCCCATTCATGTGTTATTCATTATTAATTTTATTGTCATTATTAATTTTTTATTTATTATTAATTTGGTTCATTATTCAAAAGTGAATAACAAGATATTTTTTCCTTTTATTTATTATTCAAAAGTGAATGGAAAATTAGAAATAAATACGAAATTTATAATGAATAAAAAATGAATTAAAAAATTAATTGCGAACATTTTATTCATAAAATAGTAGTGAATACAAAATTTTT
This sequence comes from Dichetophora obliterata, assembly GCA_963920525.1. Taxonomy (NCBI): domain Eukaryota; kingdom Metazoa; phylum Arthropoda; class Insecta; order Diptera; family Sciomyzidae; genus Dichetophora; species Dichetophora obliterata. Next base: position 180,744,111 of record OY986437.1, on the reverse strand, counting down.
TATTCATTGTATTTTTTATTTAAAAGTGAATAACAAATAAATAACAGTGGTAAACAATTTGAAAAAAGTTTGCGCGACGAAAACGACATTGCTAGTTTGATTGAGTATTTTTTTTAGATTATAAAAATCATTAAGACTTTTCCAGGTTGGTTCGAATTTTCTTTAAAAGAATTTTTGGATTTTTTTTGAGTTTTGAAAAATATTTCCCCAGTTATGATCCAAAAGTATGCATTTATGCAACTCCAAAAGTATGCATTTATTTTACAAGTTTTATATATATTTACAAAAGAGACAATTATACCTTTTATTTAAGCTATTATTTGTACGATTATTTGTACAATTTTTGTAGACATTTTTTGAATACTACTTTTGTGAAAAACTTTAAAATATACCGTTTATTTAACATTTCCCCAATATTAAAGTGCGCAAAAATATGACTTTGATATACCATTTGGTTTTATTTCTACTTTGTTGTTAAAAAAAATATTTCAACGAAAATATTAAGGTAAAAAGTATGATTGTAGCAGGTTGGATATTTACGTATTTCGGTTTTAGTAAAAAAACTCAAAATTACCTGCATCAAAGTCGAAGTGGTGCGTTCCTACTAAACAAATTCTTAAGACTTTGAAAACCCAATTATAATATACTTAACTAAAGATTTCGTTTACAAACAATGTTCTTAGCGTTTTTAGCTAAATTTAAAAATGCCTTAACCGCAATATAACGTTATATTAGGATTTGCAACACTTTGAAATTAGTAAAATAACAGAAATAACGTAAACAAAGATACGTCAAAAATAAATCGAAACAAAACAACGAAATCTTCGCGCTGGTATAAATAACTAGCTGAAACATTGTGTGTTGCTGCCACGCCCCCGTTTCTAAACTCCCATAACATGCTATCAGTGAAACGGCACGAGTAGATTGTGGTCGAGTACCGAATTCCGAGGCTGTGCGGCCACCTCTAACTCCAAAGCTATTCAATATCAAAAATTTCGGTTGTGTGGGTGGGGTCACGTCTCCTTGCCCAGCACCCATAAAATGTTATCAGTGAAACGTGTAAATTGTAGTCGAATACCGACTTCCGAAGCTATGCGGCCTATAATTCCAAAGCAATTCGATATCGCAAATTTGGGTGGTGTAGGGGGTGCCACGCCCCCTTGACCAACGCCCATCACCCATCACATGTTATCAGGGAAACGCTACTTGTAAATTGTGGTCGAATACCGAATTCTGAGGCTTTGCGAAATATAATTATAAAGCTATACGATATCGCATATTTGGTCTGTAAAGGAGGTAATTTTGAGTATTAACCATATTTTTTAAACTCTTTCACAAATGTAGTATTTAGAAAATTTATACAAAAATCGTTAGATCAATACAAATGATAGCTTAAATGAAAGATATAAACGTCTTATTTGCAAAAATGTATATATTTTGCAATATGAAAAAATAATTTTGAAGTTATAGGATCATAACTGGAGACATATTTTTCAAAACTTAAAAAAATCGAAAAAATCTTTGAAAGTTCTAGAATTCTTTAAACACAAAGTCTATATTTATAAAACTTATTTTCTGGTTGGTTTGTTTAATTGACACTTATACAAATCTAAATGGCTTAACTGACTCCGTTCAAATTGAGTACACTTATTGTTTGCATCCTAGATTAGATTGTAACATACTTAGTTTTGATCACGCTCATTCCACCCATTTTCACTTATGTATATCACATATCTTTAGAATTTCAGAAATTTTTGGTACAACGACTTTTTTATAAAACATCGTTCCCCAAACGACTTTTTCATAAAACATCCTTCCCCAAGAATGAGAAAAAACGACATGAAAGTCAAAACTTTGACTTTCGATGCAAATATATCCGCTATTTTTGAATATATTTAATTCAAGTTTTTTTGATAATAATAATTTTTTTTTTTTTTTTTTTTTGCGGAAAATAATAATAATAATAATAATAATAATAATAATAATAATAATAATAATAATAATAATAATAATAATAATAATAATAATAATAATAATAATAATAATAATAATAATAATAATAATAATAATAATAATAATAATAATAATAATAATAATAATAATAATAATAATAATAATAATAATAATAATAATAATAATAATAATAATAATAATAATAATAATAATAATAATAATAATAATAATAATAATAATAATAATAATAATAATAATAATAATAATAATAATAATAATAATAATAATAATAATAATAATAATAATAATAATAATAATAATAATAATAATAATAATAATAATAATAATAATAATAATAATAATAATAATAATAATAATAATAATAATAATAATAATAATAATAATAATAATAATAATAATAATAATAATAATAATAATAATAATAATAATAATAATAATAATAATAATAATAATAATAATAATAATAATAATAATAATAATAATAATAATAATAATAATAATAATAATAATAATAATAATAATAATAATAATAATAATAATAATAATAATAATAATAATAATAATAATAATAATAATAATAATAATAATAATAATAATAATAATAATAATAATAATAATAATAATAATAATAATAATAATAATAATAATAATAATAATAATAATAATAATAATAATAATAATAATAATAATAATAATAATAATAATAATAATAATAATAATAATAATAATAATAATAATAATAATAATAATAATAATAATAATAATAATAATAATAATAATAATAATAATAATAATAATAATAATAATAATAATAATAATAATAATAATAATAATAATAATAATAATAATAATAATAATAATAATAATAATAATAATAATAATAATAATAATAATAATAATAATAATAATAATAATAATAATAATAATAATAATAATAATAATAATAATAATAATAATAATAATAATAATAATAATAATAATAATAATAATAATAATAATAATAATAATAATAATAATAATAATAATAATAATAATAATAATAATAATAATAATAATAATAATAATAATAATAATAATAATAATAATAATAATAATAATAATAATAATAATAATAATAATAATAATAATAATAATAATAATAATAATAATAATAATAATAATAATAATAATAATAATAATAATAATAATAATAATAATAATAATAATAATAATAATAATAATAATAATAATAATAATAATAATAATAATAATAATAATAATAATAATAATAATAATAATAATAATAATAATAATAATAATAATAATAATAATAATAATAATAATAATAATAATAATAATAATAATAATAATAATAATAATAATAATAATAATAATAATAATAATAATAATAATAATAATAATAATAATAATAATAATAATAATGATAATAATAATAATAAAAATAATAATAATAATAATAATAATAATAATAATGATAAAAATAATAATAATAACAATAATAATAATAATAATAATAATAATAATAATAATAATAATAATAATAATAATAATAATAATAATAATAATAATAATAATAATAATAATAATAATAATAATAATAATAATAATAATAATAATAATAATAATAATAATAATAATAATAATAATAATAATAATAATAATAATAATAATAATAATAATAATAATAATAATAATAATAATAATAATAATAATAATAATAATAATAATAATAATAATAATAATAATAATAATAATAATAATAATAATAATAATAATAATAATAATAATAATAATAATAATAATAATAATAATAATAATAATAATAATAATAATAATAATAATAATAATAATAATAATAATAATAATAATAATAATAATAATAATAATAATAATAATAATAATAATAATAATAATAATAATAATAATAATAATAATAATAATAATAATAATAATAATAATAATAATAATAATAATAATAATATTAATAATAATAATAATAATAATAATAATAATAATAATAATAATAATAATAATAATAATAATAATAATAATAATAATAATAATAATAATAATAATAATAATAATAATAATAATAATAATAATAATAATAATAATAATAATAATAATAATAATAATAATAATAATAATAATAATAATAATAATAATAATAATAATAATAATAATAATAATAATAATAATAATAATAATAATAATAATAATAATAATAATAATAATATTAATAATAATAATAATAATAATAATAATAATAATAATAATAATAATAATAATAATAATAATAATAATAATAATAATAATAATAATAATAATAATAATAATAATAATAATAATAATAATAATAATAATAATAATAATAATAATAATAATAATAATAATAATAATAATAATAATAATAATAATAATAATAATAATAATAATAATAATAATAATAATAATAATAATAATAATAATAATAATAATAATAATAATAATAATAATAATAATAATAATAATAATAATAATAATAATAATAATAATAATAATAATAATAATAATAATAATAATAATAATAATAATAATAATAATAATAATAATAATAATAATGATAATACTAATAATAATAAAACTAATAATAATAAAAATAATAATATTAATAATAATAAAAATAATAATATTAATAATAATAAAAATAATAATATTAATAATAATAAAAATAATAATATTCATTAAGAAATAAATTATTATATAAATAAATAAATAAGTAAATCCAAGATATTTCCGAAATTATAATCTAATTAATCGTTTTTGAAACCTTATGTCCCTTTTAGTTCCTGATATCTAAGAGAAATATTACTGCACATTACCCTTTAATATTTAATTACTTGTTTTGTAATGTGTTGCTCAAAGAAGCTTACCGTTCCGTCATAGATAACAATATTTCAAACATCTGGGATAGATTCAAATGTAGCATGCTTAAAAAAGGATTCCAACCCTTCAGCTAAAATGCAGTAGCTTAAAAAACAAAAGTATTTTTAAATTCGACCTTTATAAAACAAACTAGAATTGCAACCGACGCGATGTTAATGCTTAACACCCTCCACCTTACTGCATTGAGTGACATTTCTTGGGGGGCTTTTGGAAACATGTTAACAGAATTTGTTGCTCGACCTGTGCGGTACTGTCACAACATATTCTCAATCCATATAAACATTGCTTGTTTACATGTCGTTGCTGCACTCGTATCAGGTCACAGAACAATGTTTGCAACGCTACTGAGCTCTTTTGCTTTGTTTTGCGCTTATCCATGGATGCACTCGGATGTTTTAGTCTCTGTCATAGAACGAATGTTGTTGTCGACTTTGTAAGGGAAATTACAAACTTCTAAATAGTAGTCTTTTATACATAAATAAAATCTAAATTATATTCTGGTACAGGTTATCTTAAGAATAGTTTTTTTCGCATACGTAGCTACTTACACATATTTCAAATTTAAGAATGAGTTGCCAAAACCTTACAGTATTTGAAGTATACATTCTTTCTTTCGTTTAAAATAGTGACTACATAAAGAGTTTTAAACTTTTTTGGACGCAAATTTTAAATAAATAATTTGAAAATCATTATCTTAAAAATTTAAATTTAGACCTTGTGAAAATCATATAAATTCAGTTGTGTGTAAAACGTACTGTGCGCTTCGGAATCTAAGAAGTACTGCGTTATTTGTGCCTACCGACACGAGAAGAAAGTTATAGTACAGATCCAACTTATATTGCAAATAATTTTTTACTCAGGTGTTGTGTTCAGTAAACTCGATTCCAGATCCATGCTCAAGTTGCAACTTGCATTCAATAATGCTGTCAGATACGTATATGGTCTAAAGAAGTTTGACCACATTAGTCACTTAAGCAATCAAGCACTTGGTTGTAATGTATTTCATTACATGGACGCTAGAAACTGCATATTCTTACACAATTTGATTTATACACAAACCCCTAATTACCTATTTGTAAAACTTTAATTCTGTAGATCGACTAGAAATTCGAATCTTATCATACCAGTACATAATCTGTTGAATTCAAGTAGACTTTGTTTTTGTTACTGCGACTAGAATATGGAGCTCGCTGCCATTAAGAATCAAAATTATTTCAAATAAAAACATATGGAATATGGCACTCGCTGCCTTTAAGAATCAAAATCATCTCAAATAAACACGACTTTAAGCATTAAATTTTCCGATATTTCTCCTTATCTCTAGCTATTTCCCCATATCCTTCTTCTTTGTTCTTGTCCTTATTATTCATTAGGATTATTGTCACCTTTTTATAATATTTAATTAATTCATTCATTCCAGATTTTTATCACTTGTTCCAGTTTTAAGTTATTATTTAAAATCTTGTCATAGTTTGAAGTCATATTTATTTGTTGTTTATTACTTGTTGCTATTTTCTCCATTTTTACTGCATTTAAAAACACTAGTGCGATTCATGTCACTTCGTATGTTTTCGTAAACCTTATGTCGTAATGTTCGTAAATTTTTTTGGCATGAACACACTTATAAGAATTTTCGTAACTGTATTCGTAAACACTTTTTTGACTTCAATGATACACGAAACAAAACCGAGATTATCAAATTTAAGTAAAAATTAATTTTCTCAAATAATTTTGAAAAAAATTACAAAATGTCTCGAAAAAGTGAAAAAACAAAAATTTTGGAATTTTTTTTGGGAAAAGCCATATATCTTAATATATAACAAGCAAAACACTGTCTGTCTGTATGTCTGTCTGTGTGTGCCTATAGACTCTAAAACTACTGGACCGCACACCTCTTGCCACACCTCTTTTACCGCCCCCAAATCAATTAAAATGCTATATTTCACACGGTATGGGTCGTATAAGACTAAAATTTAGTAATATAGTTTGTATGGCTACTGTAGGCAACTGTACTAAAAATTAATTGTCACGCCCCCTTTCTCCGCCCACAAATCAATAAAAAAGCTATATTTCAGGCAGTTTTTGCCGTATAAGACTAAAATTTGGTAATTGAGTTTGTATGGTTACTTTCGGCAACTGTACTCAAAATAGGCGTGATCTCAGTCAAACCCACTTTTTGAGAGATCATTAAAATTGACAACTGGGTCTATTAAGCTAAAATGTTGGCTTAGTTTGTATGGTTTGGCTTACATTTAGTACAGCAACTGTACTAAAAATTTGTTTTCACGCCCACTTTTACAGCCCACAAACCAATGAAAATGTTTTATTTCAACAGTTTTGGTCATATTAGATTAAAATTTTGTAATTTTGTTCATATGGTTACTCTCGGCAAGTGCACTAAAAATAGACATGTCCCACTTTAGTTACACTCACTTTTCGGGGGGTCAGCGTGGAGTAAAGCAAAGCGCGCAAGGTTTATGCTAAATTGAGCTGAAATTTTGGCAGCCGATTTTTTTTTTTTGAGAACGAGATGGTTAAAGGGAAATAATTTTGCCGCACCCTTTTTTACACCTACAAACACACAAAAAAGCTACATTTCGCACGGTTTTTATCGTATTAGACTAAACTTTAGTAATTTAGTTCATATCGTTACTTTCGGCAACTATACTTAGAATGGTGAATATATTTAGCATTTCTTGACATTTTCGAATATGGCAATAAGGCGGTCTGTGACAGGACAACGTCTGCCGGGAAATACTAGTGAATCTATAAACGCGGGTGAGTTTGTGCATTAATTCTATCCTTTTGGTCGGATGTACATATTTTTTATTCTCTTGCAGATAGTGACGCCGATGATGATATTGCTGGCGAAGGGTTGTATAGCGTCGCAGTCATGGAATCGTTCCGATATGGAGTACCCTTTGTTAGAGGTTCTGTGCCAAAGACGCGCAACTATTTAGGCGATATTTTTCCTCATCTGGATGAAAATCGTTTTAAAATAATTGCATGGATGAAGTCGGAAACCTTCCCATTCGTATTAAATGTAATTAAAAATGATCCAGTTTTTAATAGAGCGAATTCATGGAACTTTGCTATATTTTGCCAAATTCATTGCGGGAAGGTTCGACCGACCCAAACAATGGTCGATGTTCAGCAACAGTGGAGTTTGAGCCTGCGAAATACAGATCGTGAGGACAGCGCTCTTACCACTCAGCTAGGCCTAACGTATTTAAAAAATGAAAGTGGCGTGGGTCGTAAATTTCATGTGATTTTATTTTTTTTTTCTTTGCTTCGTGGGACTTATGGCAATGACAAATTCTTTCCATCTTGTATCAGCTGCTTAAGCGATGGCCAAGTATTATTTAAGATGCAGCTTCTGTCAGCATTGTGGCCTTCTAAATTTTCCATATTTGTGCTTTTCCCGGCTGAGCAGCAGCTTTGTTTCCACCTCGCTCAATCGATGAATGGGATTGCTCCGGTTGCGCTTTGTTAAAAATGTTTGTTTAAACAATAAAATATGTTTAAACTTTGTTTCAATAAAATACATACCTTTAAATCATTTCTTTTTTCCATTTTCTGTTATTTGAAAAAAAAATTTGAAATAAAAAACAGCTGCCATTTGCGGTTTGACAGCGCACAGGTTACGCAGGCTTTTTAACGACATACGAGACAAATCCAGTGCGTACAATGTTACGAGCTTCGTATCTCGATGTTCATATAAAAAAAAGTGATGTTTCGTAAGTTTTTACGAAATACGAGCTTACGAAGCAGTTACGAAGTGACATGAATCGCACTACTATTTTATATGTGAACTTTTTCTTAAAATAAATTGAAATTGAAGCCCTAAAAATAAAATAAAAAAACTGAAAAATTTTTTAAGATAAATTAAAGGTTGAATTTTTACCCAAATACTAGGTTGTTCAATAAGTTTTTAGAATAGAAATAAAAAACATAGCTTTATGGCTTGAAATGCTTTTTATTATTCAGTATTCATATTCTCTCAGAAGCTCAATACACTTATTCCAACGGTCCTCTAATTTATCCAAAATACCCTTTTAACGCTGCCATCACCTCTTCATTTGATGAAAATCGTTCTCCACGCATTCATTTTTTGATATAAGAGAACAGTCAAAAGTCAGAGGGAGCTAGATCTGTCGAATAGGGTGAATTTTCCAACAAATCATACTTGAATCCACGGATTTTTGCAATAGTTTTGTGTCTTGTGTGAGTAGGTGCGTTGTCCTGATGAAAAATTACTTTTTTCTTCTACAAACCGGGTCTTTTTTCACGAATCTGCGCGTCGAACTGATGAAGGTTGCAATAATATTCCGAATTAATTGTTTTTTCAGTTTGGAGACAATCCACCAACAAAATCTCTCTTGTATCCCAAAAAACTAATGCCATAACTTTCTTTACAGATTTTTGAACACGAACTCGGTTTGGAGCCGAAGTACCAGGTTCACACCATTCTTAAGCTTCTTGTTTTTATTCAGGAACATGGTGGTGGACTTAAGTCTCATCCATAGTGATGAATCGATGAATAAAATCCTTTTTATCCTTCTTAAAACGCTCTAAATGTTACTAAGTATTTTAGCACACCCCTTTTTGAAAACCAAAACTTTAGGCTTGGGTAATTCACGAACAAACTAGTTCAAATGAGCTATTCGCACTCATGAAATATGTGAACTAGTTCGTTGATTCTCGTTCTTTTAGTTATTACAGTTCGTTCAATCGATTTTGCATCGAGTCAGATCGAAATTAACAAGAAAAAATTTATTCAACAATGGTTTGATCCATTTTGATAGTATTTTATACTAATAAACGATAAAAAAATTTGTTGTGGCAAACATTGTGTTAAAAGAATGCCTTCTGGGTATGAAAGTGGAAGGGATGGAATGCAAGGATTGACTTTCCCTTCCTCTTTAGCTTCTTTTGGAAGCACTTTTTTGCTGGGATGCTGAGAATAAAAAAAACTTAAAATACGTTTACTGAAAGTTGATTTCTTTGAGTGAACTTCTTTGAATAAAAAGAGCGATATGTAGATTTAAAAAATATATTTTATTACCCAAGGAAATAAAACCACACCAAACAGTGCGTTTTTTAAATTTTATTGGCAGCACTTGAACTGCCTCTGGCTGCTCTTCAGACTAAATTCAACAACTCTGTTCAGCAATTTTCTAAGTCAAAAATTCAAACGACACGTTCAAACTGTAAGTGAAGGTTAGTTTAGGTTAAACCGGATGTCCTCGTGAAGGCTCACATAGACCAATTCAGGTCCTTAGTGATACCGGTAGCGAACAAAAGGAACCTTTGTATTTGTTTTAAAAGTCTTTAAAGATTTGCGTTGAGTTCGCAAACCTTAGGAGGGATTCTAGAGACACCCTGTCTACATCTTTAAGCGACGGGAATGTCGATGAGCCTAGGTATTTTAGTCTCGATCTAAGTAGGGCGGGGCATGTGCATAGTAGGTGCTCCAGGGTCACCACTGTTCCCGGTTCCTTGCACTTCCTGCAGTTGTCATCCGTGGTGATGCCAAGCTTCCTCGCGTGGGCTGCCGTCATGCAGTGACCAGTGAGCATGCCCACTAGTGTCCTGCAATCTTTGCGAAGGCGTGCCAGGATGAACAGAGTTCGTTTTTCGCATTGTGCATTGCACATGAAAACTGGATTAATAAAATGAAACTTTTTTATTTGATTACATAGTTCAATGTAAAATTTAACACAGTTGTTAACAAAGCGTCATCAGTATGAAAATATTGCGAATATAGTTTTTGTCTGACTTCAATGCCTAAGTAAATTTCGTCTCTTATAAGATGATTACTTCAATTTTCAAACTTAATACCATTAATTTCTTTATCAATTAATATTTCATGTTTTACAATATTATCTAAATCTGTTAAAAAAGTTTTCATTCTGTTGTACAAACAATGTATTTGCAAGCTTTCGCTTTAGAACAGTTTATTATTCTTATTGAAAATAGGCAAAATGTACTTAAAAAAACTTTACTAAAGTTCGTTTATGTAGCTTAAATTCTTATAAATGCATTTCTATGAAGAACATAATGCAGTAGAATGACAAATACATTTCAAAATAAACAAATTAGGAACATCTTTTTTAAAAAATTGCTCAGAGCTCTGCCAAGGTTTGTGTATCATCATATGTGTACAATATATCAATTGTATCATTGTGTATCATCAATTTTAAAGACAGGTTCACATTCTACCTTTAAAACTAATTAATACGACAAATATGCCTCACAATACGTCAACCGTCATTTGATCCTTAAAGTACGTCATAATTGCGTATTAATGTCAATACAACAACGCTGGGTGCATGGCTTTTCGACAGTTCATTTGCAATCGTTAAAAGAACAAGATGGATTTTCGTGGACGGTATGTTAAAGTTAATTTTATCGGCTTAATTAAATATTAAACGGTTCGTGCTGCTTGAAAAGAAAATTTCAACTTTTTTGGAAAGGACGCATATTACAACTTAAAAAGTTGAAAAAGTAAACCTCAATTTGTACCTTGTATTTTATGAAGATCACTAAATTTTTTTTTGGCTTTTGCCAATAACCGTCAGTGAGCTGATGTTTTTTGTAAATATAATGGCTGGTGTAATAGTTAAAAAAATAGACTGACAGAAATTATAGAAACAAGCTCTTCCAATCTGCATCAAAAAATTTTGAAATTTTTGCAATCAGATAAAGGATAATGCTGTTTTTCAAGCAAATTTTAGATATTTTTATATAATTACCTTACAAAATTTAAATGACTTCAATACTTCTTTTATTATTTTTTTAATCACATACAATAATTTTTCAGTAGGTGTTTATTTTTATTAATATTTTAGGCTTAATATGTATTCATTTCCACTCAAAACCTATCCAAGGATATCTTGTAGTGAAGATTCCATTAGAAATAATGAAATTATTTGAATTTCAGTGAAAATAACTTAAAAAAAAAATCAAAGAAATGCAGCAAAAACAGCATTATCTTTAATACGATTGCAAAACTTTCAAATGTCTTGATGCAGATTGGAAGAGGATTTTCCGACCTTTACTTTCTGACAGTGTATTTTTTCAACTATTACTGCAGCCAATATATTTACAAAAAACATGATTTTTTAAGGTTTTTGTAAAAAGTTTAAGCCAAAATATTTTTTGAATTGTTATAAAATAGATCAAAGTTCATTTTTACAGGGTACCAATTTTTTCTCCCCACTAAAGTTGCGGCACCTTAATATATATGTATATTAGTAAACTGTGATGTGATTTATTTTTAAATTACTTAATAACTGAATATAAATTCCTTACTAAAAGAAAGTAATCAGCAAAATACCAAGTTGTGTTCTTTTGGGGTAATGACTCTTACACATATGCTCTCTCATACATACAAGTATGTTTAAAGAAAACAGTAAGGACTTTAGGAAGGTTTGTTTTTATACTTTTTTAATGTTTTTTTTTTACTTTTGCCATATAAAAACGTTTAGTTGCAAGCGTTTAAATGTCATGCTTCACGAAGTGACAACATTTGCAGCTGTGAAATCTATGTATCTGTGCCTTCTGTACTTTCCGCCATTTAATTCCTTTGTAAGCGTCTGTTTTGTTAAGCATGCATGTGATGCACTTTTTGTAAATTTTCTGTTACGTAGGATCTAAGAGTTTAACTAGAGATGACTGATATTTAGGGATGAGCATCGATAGTCGAAACTTTTCGATGGACATTTTTAAAGAGATTATATTTTGAAAATATTTTTAATTATTTAAAATAATGTAAGAAAAAGTATCCCTGCAGTGTAATCAACTAGATTTATACCAGTCAACAACTAGTTGGAAATATCCAAAAACTAGTTCGATTTATGTCCTCTTCTCATAGAACCGACTGGTATTTTTTACGTGGTGATGTCATTGGAAAAGACAATTGTCTTACTATAGATAAGGTTTTAACTAGTTAACAACTCATTTTTTATGTAAAGTAAAGTTCTAGTTGGGTTGTGACTAGTTTTTAACCAATATAGTAATTATCGAATTAAAACTAGTTCATAGGTTCATATTTTTTCAATAGTTCATAGGTTCAAAGAACATATATTTTTACAACAAAATATTAGCTAAAGGCTAAAGTTAAAGCTATTTGATGAAATACCATGTTTATGGTATACTACATGTTTTTAAATTAGTTTTTATATGTTTTAATTTGTTTATTATTAGTTTGTTCCAATGGGGTTCCCAGCTCCAACTGGTTTTGGAACTGGTTGATTTTGATAATATGTAGTATAGTTTGATTTTGGCTAGTTTTACAACTGGTTTAATGTGACTTGACAAAAACTAGTTGGGTTTAAACTACTTTTGCAACTAGTAAATCGTGACAAAATATAAACTAGTTTGTTTTGACTAGTATAAATACTACTCATGTTTTAATGCTGACTAGTCTTACACTGCAGGGTAGTGTCTGTGTTTGAGTCGAAGAGCGATACATGGAATAGAAAGCAATACAGTTTGCGGAGTTTGCGTTTTTAAAGTGGTACGTATAAGGTACGGCTTTTTCCATTCCCTGCTCCCGGTATTGTGGTCGCACTGAATACATGCGTTTAGCCCTTCTGGCAGTGAATATCTTTTATTTTTTCAAATAAACGTTTTCTTCCAGTTACTTTTCTCTTTCGCGCTCCAGTACCCGCAGTTTTCACTTCCACGGTTTCCGTTAGTTCCTAATCTATAATTTTCATTTCCCCACCCCCTTTTTTGTTAGCACAGTGAAGCAAAATTGCAATTAAATTTTCAATGTAAAGAAATAATTACAGTTAATTAAAAGCAACTAGGGCGAACATTATTTTGATTTAACATTTTCAGTGGAGAAGTTTGGAAAATGATTTTTCGTAGGGCTGCATTCCTTATATGAAACTCATCTCTTAGTAAATTTTTTTGCAAGTCATTAGCAAGATCATAGCCATTACTAACATAGTTGATTTTGAGACAAACCTTGTTTACTCCTCATATTTCTATGTGAACATGTATTTAAAATAGCTCTTTTGTTTACCAGGAGCGTATTCTTAGTGTTTACCAGGAGCGAATCTAGGAAAATATTTCGGAGGGGGTTTTTCAAATATTTATGTACGTTATATATATGCATAGCATAGAGAAAAATAAGGAATTTTTAAGAGATCCTCGTTTTCTTCCAAAAGATCCGAAAATCAGCTGTTAAAACTTTTTAATAATAAAGCGAAACTCAATAAGCATTTAAGGCAAATATAAAGTATTTTATAGCATTGGTTTGCTTAAATTGAGAATATGGGTCTGTTCGGAAATGCACCACGACTTGCAGTATGCGTACAACTGGCATTTTTTAAGCTTCAAAATTGCAGTGTGAATTTTTTTGATGCTTGACAGAAAAATTACATTTTACAATGTTTGCAGTGCTGGAAAATTGGCTATTTTCGAACATTTTGCTTGTGCTAAAAAACAGTTTGCGCATCATGATGCATTTCCAAACAGACCCTATATTACTCTTTGTATACTTTTGAAGATAGCGGTGTTTTGTTGCGCAGTTCTAGCTGAGCACAAAAAGAGAAGAGTAGAGAGCAACATGAAGTTTATTGAAACTCTCGCAACACAAACAGGAAGATTTCTTAAAAAGCTTTACACTTTACTATATATTAAATCGATTTTTAAGGGTTATACTCCAAAGTATGCTTCTAAATGGGTTTCTTAAAAAGCTTTACACTTTACTATATATTAAATCGATTTTTAAGGGTTAAACTCCAAAGTATGCTTCTAAATGGTTTTCATATCACATAATCGATTTTTGTATGAGTATGTTAAATGAGTATGTTAAATACGTTTTGTATAAAATTCTTTTATCGATCCTATTCGATTTTTTGCGCTCATTTTTACTTTTTAAGGTGAAAAAACTAAATTATTATGAATTGGAAATTTTTATTGCAACAAGATTAAACTAATACAATTTTTTCCAATAAAAATATTCTCGCGATTCTCATAGAGCCTCATAAGCTTCACTTAGAGCCTCATAGACTGAGTAGTTTTTGTGTCATAAGTGTCATGGCAATATTAATTTTTATGCGATAAATAAAGTTATTCTTTAAATTAATTCGCAGTTGCTATGACATAAATTTGAAATTTATGTTAAATTCAGAGCATCTTAGAATCCAATGTCTTAAACAAGAGCAGCAATTTTACATTCAGAAGACCAGAAAACCGACAAAAGATGCGGTTATTTCCCTCCCTGATGTATATTTTAAAAATATGATATGATACATTTATTAAATACGTTATCAGTAAATCAAATCAACTGTGTCTTAGATTAGATAATGATATTTATTATTCTTGACTTTTTCGACATAATTTCGATTACATTTTCGCTCGTAATGATGCACGTTTAACATTGCCAAACCGTTTAATCGGTCTTCACTTGTTTTGCTTCGCAGATATTTATGTTTCTAATCTGTGTAGAGATGAAAATCACTGAAATCGGAAGGGTATTGATGGATAGAATTGCTTGTTGCAGTTCTTCAAATTATCAATAAATGATTTCAGTCGTTTCTCTTTATACATATGACGCGCTTAAAGCAAGAGAAGGAAATACTTTTTGTGAAAACAAGAATGCAGCATAAAATTTGTGAAAGCAAAAATGATTCATACCATGCTGTGTAGAACATCAAACATAAGTCGAAGGGTTGCAAGCAATTTTTTAATTACACTTTGAAGGGAACGCGATTTGGGACTCACGTAGTGGTAAGATCGATTTAAAGTTTTTTAAACTCGAAGATCCCAGTATGAGGGCCGGTCGCTCGAAACGCTGTATCTTCGTTAGTTTTGCTCCGATTATGCTCCAAAATTTTGACATAATACTCTCAACACGTTTTACAATACAAAAAAAACTTGCCCAATTCATTAATTACCCAACTGAACTACAATAGAAATTTTAGTAACGTAACGCCACATCAAAAAGGCTAATAAAAAAAAAACAAGAAAAGATTTTTAAATTGGATTACTTTGAAAACAGACTTATGTTATTTGAAACCCTTCTAAAAATGGTTGTATACAAAAAGCCTTTCCCAATTCAGAGTTTTGCAAATTTTTTAATCCAAGTCAAAAATCACTTCAGTTTTTTGTAACGTAACGCCAACACATATTTTTGCTTACATCCTTAAATCCTTAGATTCGATTGTAGTCATTGTTTTTACTTATTATAGTGCTACTAAATTACTACTCAAATATAAAAAAGCCTTTTCAAAAATTAGACATTTTCTTTATTTTTTTTTATATTTCTTGGAACAAACCGTCAATAACGCCAGTTTGGAAATATCAATACATAAAAGAATCGAAGAAATGCTTTTCGTACCTCATTCGTCGGCAAATACATTGAACGTATTTTTTTATTTCAAAATTTATTCAAAACAAAATGTCAAAATAGGCTTCAAGCAAGTACTCTTTCACTTCTAAGTCTGCGGACAAAGTAAACGCTGAAGCAGGCAGGCAGGCAGGCGCAGGCAGGCGCAGGCAGGTGCCTGCTCAGTAAATAAGCCTACACAAACAAAAGACCTTTTAAAATCAAATAGAGCGTGCTGCTAACGATAGATATCATTCATTAGCGATACAGAATTTTGAAAGGATAGGACTTCATCTTCCTGCTCCGGTTTTCAGCCAAAAAAATTACATTAAGTATTTTACGAATTTTTAAAAAACTTCTATCGAATGGAATTTATTAATATTGGAGCGATGATTATTAATATAAACTTTAATCATGATATGATCCCACTCTCCATCTGCAGAAGGTCTTTTAAAATAAAAGATTTCCAAAAATTATTTGTATTGCAATAAAAATGAGCAGAATGAATAAAAGTAATGTAGAAAATCTTCTATACAAAATTTTGTTTCGATATTGCAGCATCTTCCTATTCCAAAATGTCGTAAAATATCACGGCGTTGAAAAAAATTAATATTTTATCAATTTTGTATTCAATTTCAATTGTAGATCTATAAACGCTGATTCCAATTCCGGCAACAGAATTTTTTTATCTTTGGTCGATCTTAAGATATGTAGTGTTGAATAAACAAAATATACGTTTTTATGCAAATTTGAGAAATTATTAAAAAAGGATGGAACATGAAAAATGCTTGATGGAAAGATTGATTGATATAGTAAGCCCTTATCTATAACTCTACATTGTAAAAATAGTATGTTCGTATGTAATTTTCAAGAATTATAAAACAAATTTTGAGAGTCCTGCTTTTACCTAAAATAATACAAAATGCTGATTAAACATTTTCAGTTTGCATGAACCATACACATAAATTCAATATAATTATTAAAATTAAAAAACTTGCCAACTAACTCATTAAGAAAAATTTCGGTGACCTGGAAAAATTCGCAATACCTGTAAATTTTGTTATAATTCAACACCTATTCAACACATATTCCAAATTTCATTGAATTCTGTTGAAACTTGAAAGTCGGACTACAAAACAAACAGACGATTTTTTTTATAATATTAGTAAAGATTAGCATTTTGTATGTGTTTTCATAAAAGCTAGGATCGCACAATTTTAGTATTTATAGTATAAAATTTTTATGTTTATGCTTATTTTATTTTTTGTTGTATACGTTTTTGTAAATATTGAATAATTAAATAAATAATTTGACTATGACACCAAAAATTATGTGTACCAAATTTTTATTGCTTTGTGATCTTTTATTGAGGAAATATACCTGATTACCGATTTCGATTCTATGGGAGGTGGGGTAGTGTTATTCATCCGATAAGACAAAATTTTGTACGAATAGTTAGTTTTCTTATTGTAAAACTTATTTCACAAAATGACTTTACTCTAAGGTAAATTTTTCTATTTTTGGCATATATATCAGAATACCGATTTTGGTTACATGGGAGGTGGCCGTGCTAATCGGTTGATTTGGTTAATTTTAACAAGAACTATTTTCTGCAGTAAAAAACTGTAGTTACACAATTTTATTGCTCTGGGTTCCTTTTTTGGGCAAATATACCAGATTACCGATTTCGGTAATATGGGAGGAGGGCATTTAATTTACTCCTTATTATGAATTTGTATGCGATAGACGATAAGCGCATGCAAGCGTATCGTAAAAATCAATCTTTCGTATTATCTTTTTCATACACCCGATAGATAAACAATTGTGAATAACACTGATTTTTGTTTACATTTTACTGTGAATTCAAGAAAAAGTGACTGAAACTTCAAGATATTAAATGTTCAAAATAAAATACATAAACATGTTTCCGACGTTCAATTGCGTTCTATATTAAAGAAGAAAGCGATGAGGCACGCATAGATGCTGTGGAAAGAAGGCAGTTGAGGGATGCTTCTAATCTGCGTTTTCTTCCATTAAAGTGGCAAAACGCTCCAGTTGAGTTTTCGAGCTTACAACTCCTGGCCTTAAAAAATAGCATTCATTTTGTTGAAATCCAGTACATAAAACTTATTTTTATCACTTTAGTACTTACATATTTCGAAAACGATGAAAAATTTATATTTGATTTGAACTATCATACAAAAATATTCAGCCGCTTGCAAGCAATTGAAATTTAACAGCTGATCCGATACTTATCGTTTCGTAATATCATTTTTTCCGATAAACGCTAAAAGCTATCTGTCGGATTTAATACAACAAAACGTAAGTTCGTAATACCGCATAACAGAATGCAAGCGTTCATCGTGTATCGTAGGAGTTTGTAATCGGGGAGATCTCCTATTTCAACGAAATTTTGTGTTTCTTATTCGAGAATATACATAGTAACTTATTTTCATGAAATTTCAGGACCTTGCGGCAACTACTTCCATTTTTGTCTGCTTCTTATACTGTGTCGCGACACTGTGTTACGTCATCAAAATATTAAAACCTTCAATACCACAAATTCTTCCACTTCTATGAGTATAAGCTATTGTCGAGAATTTTAACCTTCGACCCAGTCGGATATAATTCGTTACTTGTCCTTCTTATTGTCATCTCCTTACGATATGACTTCATCGTTATTATGTATGTTTATATCACATTTCGAATGGCTTACATCAAGCATTGAGGCTGCAAAGTTTTGTAATTAAAATTTGAATTGTTAATTAGTTGTGTGCATTTGTCGTTTATAAACAAAGTCAAAAAGCTTAAGTTGTTAAAACAAACACTTAAATACACACTTACACAGGTAAAAATGTTTATTTCAAACAGACGAGGTAACGCCAGTCGAAATGTGAAACATTATTGCGCTGCTAGAAGATATGTTTTGTACAAAGGTGCGAAGAAACAACACAACTCAATGGAATGAGGGCATACAGTCGAAGGAGAAAGCATTTGAGGAAGAAAGGACATTGCTGAGAGTTTTTACTTGCAATGGTTGAATGATTAACACCATTCTGAGAAATATCGTACTGCACCATTTGATCACACACACTGCTTAGCAAATGTGTCTATGAACAAGCACAAGTTGTTGATGAGAACACTTCCGGTTGCAAGTTGTACAACCAACCAGCCAACACACAACAGAGACAAGCGAAAAGTAGCCTTACTTGAAATGCGCCAAGAGCAATAAGAATGGATTGCATTATGTATGAATGTGTCACAACCTGGCCTATGAATACTAAAGACCTTTCTCGGTGTGCATTAAAAGCAGAAAATGACTTGTAAGTATGTAGTGTCATGCTAAGAGCCAAGAAGCAAGCGTTTGGCACGTTGTGCTTGATTCTATTGTGATAATTAGGAAACACAATTTTAATATATGTAGTAATTTATTTAAATTTCATGGAAGTTGTTTAAGCAAGAAAATGAATTAATTCGCTTTACTCCACTTAGAATGAAGTTTATTGAACTTATTACGCTCTAAAATACAGAGTCTAAATAAACTAGCAACTTATCCTAGGCAGTAGACCTCAGTTAACTCGATTAATGTGGGTTATAATCCTGATAGAGCAAGCAAGATATTTTTATTTATTAGTTGTTGTTTTTTGGAGTTAACTCCTTTAGAATCGATTTCATATACAGCCCGTAATATGAATATTTTATAGAGAGTGAAATCGAGTGTCAACAAAATACGTTACGCTACTTATGCGTTACTTTTTTTTTAGTCCGTTCTATACTCACTTACTCAGCAAATTTTGCAATCGCTAGCTGCATGTCACAAGGTATAGAAAAGAACCGTTGGAATATCACTATTCGTCATGCTTAGAACATTGTATCAGAGAATTGTGGCTTTACTAGTGCTTTCAAATTTGCAAATCAGTTCGTTTAATTTTGTTGAACAAATCGAGAAAAACTTCAACAGTATTTTGAATTTATTACCAATACCAGCAACGTTGTTTTCATTATGCAGTCTTATTTGCATACATACAAACACCAAAATAAAATTGCTGCAACTTCAGCAGACGACCGATTGAGAGATAGACAACGCCGAAACAGAGCTGTCAAATATTGAGAAATCTCGTGGCATAGCACACATCATTTCTTGCAAATTTTTGTTTAATTTTTATCATTTCAAAACCAATTAAAGTAACTTTAAATTTCATTAGAATTCAAATAATTTTTGCACTTATTGTAAGTCTGCATTAATAAATTGAATTAATTATATCTGGAGTCTTCATCATTTTAACGAGCCTGCAGTCATTAAAGTATAGACGGAATCCAATTGGTAAAATTTTGAACTGTTAGTGACTCAACACAAAATAAGATATCGCTTACCTCCCATACAAAGTGTCATCATACAAATGGAAAAATCTCTATATATTTCACAAAAATTTATCTAAAGACTTTAAATTTTACTTTTACTTATAATATAAACTTGGACTTTAATTTGGTGAAAGCAAATGAAGATATCGCTTACCTCCCATACAAAGTGTCGTCATTAAAACGGAAAAATCTCTATTTATTTCACAAAAATTATTCTAATGACTTTCAACTTTGCACACAAGCTTTAATTTATAATTTGGGCTCTAAGTATATAATTTGGCACCCCTACCACCGAGTGATAATTTTGAAACGTTGTAGAGGCTTAAGATTCAATGACGCAATGATGCATGTGGGAGTTGTTCGTCCCTGTAGGATCTTATCATACGGCTTTGCGAAACATGCAATGTTTGTGGAGCAGCAAACTAAAAGTCACCCTAATCCAGCGTGTCATGCGTTAACCTGCCCATTGTATGGTTTGCAGTCAGCGGGTGCATTGACTGTATTGGAACGGCGCCTTCATGATAACTGGTCGCCTTGTGGAAATTATATTTTTTTTACGTGAAATATAATAAAAATTGTATTTGTACGTTTGAATAATTTATTAGATACTGAAAAATTTTGAAATATTTTTATACATTTAAAATATGAAAACTTAATTCTAAAAAATACAAAAATAACTTAAAAACTAAGTGGTTTTAAAACAAAGTGTTTTACATACAATTGAAACAATATTAAAAATGTAATAATAAGATAACACTACATTATTCCCCCTCCAAAGAATTCGGTATTAGTCTTACAGTGTTTGCTAATAAATTAAAATGAACTGTCTTAGCTGATTTATTTGCATTAAAAAGTGTTTTTGAAACATTAATGTTAACAAAAGCTGGCTTAATTCGATCAATATTAACCGTTATAATATTTTTGTTTTTAAGAATTTTAAAAAATTTTGGAGACTTTTCTAATACTTTGAATGGTCCGTCGTATGGCTCTTGAAGTGGTTTTTTAATAGTGTCATTGCGAACAAATACAAACTCACAAGTTTTGAGTGATTCTGGCACAAATTGTTTAAAATTCTGATTATGATGTGAAATATGTGCTTGATTATTAGCAACAATATCTTTAAGTTTGAACAAAGTTTCTGATGGACTGAATTTTTGCTCACTAGGAATGACTAACTGACTTGGCAATCTGAGTGTTTGACCATAAACCATTTCAGCAGGGGATGCTTTAACATCTTCTTTAAACGTGGATCTTAGCCCTAGTAGAACTAGTGGTAATTCTGAGTACCAATTGTTTTGGTTATTGCTCGCTATAAGAGAAGCTTTGAGTTGACGATGGAAACGTTCTATCATCCCATTAGCTTGTGGGTGATAAGCTGAAGTTTTGATGTGTTTGCAACCAAATTTGGTAATAAAATTTTTGAATGTAGTTGATGTAAACTGAGGTCCTCGATCAGAAGTAATTTCCAGAGGAACCCCAAAGCGTGATATAAACTCTCTTTGGAACGTGTCAACAATAATATTAGCCCTTGTATCTTTAAGAGGATAAACCTCAGGCCAACGTGTGTTCCTGTCAATTATGGTAAACAAATATCGGTAACCATTTGAAATCGGTAATGGGCCAACCAAGTCAATATGAATATGTTCAAAACGACCGCTCGGAATGTTTATCTTGTGAGGTAGTGTTTTAGTGTGTCTATGTACCTTAGATTTTTGACATCTAATACATTCTTGAGTCCATTTGTTTATTTGTGTGTTCATGTTAGGCCAAAAATATCGTTGTGTGATTAGTCGTCTAGTACCTCTAGTTCCTGGATGTGAAATGTTATGTATTTGATCAAAAACTC
The DNA here is from genome assembly GCA_963920525.1 of Dichetophora obliterata. Lineage (NCBI taxonomy): Eukaryota > Metazoa > Arthropoda > Insecta > Diptera > Sciomyzidae > Dichetophora > Dichetophora obliterata. The sequence continues at coordinate 180,721,660 of OY986437.1, read as the reverse complement.
TTTTCCGTAGTGTTTGGGGAATGTATGGTCTTGTATTATTTGTAGAATTTTCACACCAAATTTTTATGTTTAAAAACGGAATATCAACTTGTTCAAACTTGTAAGTTGTTTTGTCTGTTATGCTCTTGAGTTCTGTGTCAATGATTTGTTCCTGATGTAATTGTTTGAGATCAAGGTCGGGTGTTCTAACTTCTGTTACCTCGCATCTTGAAAGTGCATCTGCTACTGAGTTGTCTGTACCCTTAATGTGTAATATTGTGTTAGTGAATTGTGCTATGTATTCAAGGTGTCGTGTTTGTCTAGGACTACGTTCGGTTTTAGAAGATAATGCATTAACTAAAGGTTTGTGATCTGTGAAAACTGTAAAAATGTTACCTTCCAGGAAGTGTCGAAAATGTTTAATAGTTAAGTAAATCGCAAGTAATTCTCTGTCAAATGTACTATATTTCGTTTCAGCAGGTGAAAGTTTCTTAGAGAAGAAAGCTATAGGCTCAAGTTTATTGTTATGTTCTTGTTGTAAAACGCCACCTATTGCGGTAATGGATGCATCTACAGCAATCGACAGTTGTGCCTTACTATTAACATGGTTAATAAGTGTTTGCGTGGCAAAACTGTCTTTGATTGTTGTAAATGCATGTAAAGTAGTGTCTGTCCACTGTAAATGTTTGCTTTTAGTTTTCGAAGCTGTTGTTACCATGTCATAAATGGATTCAAGCATGTGTGCGAGTTTAGGAATGCACCTGTGGTAGTAATTTGTCATACCTATAAATTTTTGCATGTGTTTGACTGTTACCGGTTGTGGATAATCTTGAATGCATTTAACACGTTCTTGTGACGGACGTATTCCGTGTTTAGATATGTTGTAGCTAAGAAAGTCGATGTTATCAACTCCGAATACACATTTGTTAGGTTTTATGTTTAAACCGTAATCATTGAGTCTTCTAAAAACTTGCGTTAAATGTTCGAAATGTTGTGTTTCTGTCTCACTAGCAATCAAGATGTCATCTAAGTATACGAAAATAAAATCTAGTCCATGTAGCACTTCATTAATGAACCTCTGGAATGTCTGGGCTGAGTTCCTCAAGCCAAATGGCATACGGAGGAACTCGAACATCCCAAAAGGTGTAGTGATTGCTGTCTTGTGTATGTCGTTAGGTGCCATTGGTATTTGATGATATGCTCTGACTAAATCGAGTTTTGAGTAAATGCATGTATTGTGTAAATTTAAAGAAAAATCATGTATGTGTGGTAATGGATATCGGTCAGGTACTGTAATTGTGTTAAGTCTTCTGTAGTCGCCACATGGTCTCCAATCATTGGGCTCGCGTTTAGGTACTAGGTGTAATGGAGAGGATGTTTGAGAATTTGACGGTCTACAAATACCAGAAGTAACTAAGAACTGAAATTCTTGTTTAGCTACTTTTAACTTTGGCAAGTCTAGACGTCGTGGTCTTGTGTAAGGTAATTGTCCTTCAGTGACAATGTGATGTACAGTGTGATGTTTAATTGGTGCTGTGTAATCGGGTTCTGTTATTAAAGAAGGAAATTTTTTGAGTAATTGTGTATACTTGTTATCTATAGTAAATAATTTAGGTAAAGATGTTTCAGAAAATGCTGAAATTGTATTGACAGATAAATTAGTTAAAGGGTCAACGAGACGTTTATGTTTAAGGTCAATAAGAAGGCCATATTTTGTCAAGAAATCTGCACCTATAATAGGTTTGGAGATGTCAGCTATAATAAATGAAAATGGTAATTCACGTCGTAAATTTAAATTAAGTGTCAATAATTTTTTTCCAAATGTAGAGATTGTTGTGCCATTAGCAGCTTGTAATACCAAATCTGATTTTTTGTTTGAAATTTTGAATTTTGAGGAAGGTAGAACTGATACCTCTGCTCCACTGTCAATAAGAAAATTTAATTTACTAGAGGGGTCAAATACAAAAAGACGACGTGTATGTATGACGGGTCTATTATCAGTCGTCGCGACAACAGAGTCTTTTAGTTTGTTGAATTGTGTTGTGTTATGTTGTGTGGTGAAAAGTTGTCGTTTTGAACAAATGCACATGGTTGCTCACATTTACGTGCGTTTTTACCGAATCTGAAATGGTACTTACATACCCAATTGGAAGGTCGTTGACCTGAAGAGGACCTATAAGACGATCGACGTCTTGAAGTTCCTCTGGAACTAAATCTTCTGGAAATTGGACGACTGAAACGTTGATTCTTAAGTTCATCAACCTCAAGCGAGAGTTTTTGAAAACATTCAAAAATTTTAGATGTTTGTTCTGCAAAATGTTTAGTAATATTTGCTATCTCATTAGAATTAGAGATGTGTTTCGATACATTAAAGTTATTCTTGATTGCAGATACCTCAGATTCTGCTAATACCTCCCACAAGTTATCAGCGAGTAATAACAACTCATCTAATTCCTTATGACCAGATCCTGTCAAAGCAATGTTCAGACTTTTAGGTAGTTTACGTAACCAAAGCTTATAAACTAAGTCTTTGTTGACTGTTGAACCAGCTAAAAGAAGCAAGGATCTGTAAAATTGAGATGGTTTTTGGTCACCCATCTCAGTGTCAGATAGCATCTTATCGAACCGTTTGTTCTCACTTAAAGTATGTCTATTTATCAGAACTTTCTTCAAACCTTCATACAAGTTGGTTGAAGGTGGTTGTTGTATGAAATCTAATACCGTAACTATGACTTCTTGTGGAAGTGCAGTCACAAGATATTCATACTTTGTTTGGTCAGTGGTAATCCCTTTAGATCGAAATTGGAATTCTGCATGAATAAACCATGCATCAGGACTATCAGTCCAGAACTGTGGGAGTTTGACTGACGTTGCATGAACTTCAATGTTAGATGATGAATCATCGAAAGGGTTCAATAAAGGAGGCTCAAAATTAATTAAATGGTTATCTCCGTCTCCTGAGGTGGATAACCGAGTAGGAGTACGTTGCATTGTATTGTTTTTAAAGAATACTAGCTTTATTACAAATAAATTTCTTAAAATAATATTAATAAAATTGAAGTGTGCCTAGCGTGCAGTGTAGTGCCTACGGTTGTGAAACGATAAGCGCCGGCTTATCGTTTTACATCCGCTAAAAAGCTAATTGTGTAGTGTATATAAATAAATACCAATCCTTAGTCGCTGATTTACTGACGTCGCTGCTTGTTTCTGGCGTCACTGCTTGCTTTGGCGTCGCTGCTTGCGTCGGTGGCGCTGCTTACTTCAGCGTCGCTGTCTGCGTCGGCGTCGTTGCCTGTCTTGGCGTTGCTGCCTGCGTCGGCGTTGTTGCCTGCGTCGGCGTCGCTGCCTGCGTCGGCGTTGCTGCCTGCGTCGGCGTTGCTGCCTGCGTCGGCGTTGCTGCCTGCGTCGGCGTTGCTGCCTGCGTCGGCGTTGCTGCCTGCGTCGGCGTTGCTGCCTGCGTCGGCGTTGCTGCTTGCGTCGGCGTCGCTGCTTGTGTTGGCGTCGCTGCTTGCGTTGGCGTCGCTGCCTGTGTTGGCGTCGCTGCTTGCGTTGGCGTCGCTGTCTGTGTTGGCGTCGCTGCTTGCGTTGGCGTCGCTGTTTGTTTCGACGTTGTTGACTGCGTTGGCGTTGCTGCCTGCGTCGGCGTTGCTGTTTGCGTCGGCGTCGCTGCTTGTGTTGGTGTCGCTGCTTGCGTTGGCGTCGCTGCCTGTGTTGGTGTCGCTGCTTGTAGCTCTGCAGTGAGTAAGTTGCTCACGACTGCAGGCTGTGATGTTGTTGTTGTTGGTGCGGTGGCGGTTTTGGTGGTAGCGGTGCCTTGCGCACAGGTTTTTGCGGGTTGGTTGTGATGATGTAGATGTTGCTGTAGCTGCGCTTTTAGTTGTTGACGCAATTGTTGTTGTTGCTGTGGCGCGTAGAGACTGAGCGCGAGAACTTATGAGCGTGTCGCGGGGTTGCTCTACTTCAGTGGCTTAGAGCGCGGGGTTGCTCTGCTTGAGTATTGATGAGCTCGTTGGTATCGTTGGTCCGGTTTCGACAGGATCGCCAATTGTGGAAATTATATTTTTTTTACGTGAAATATAATAAAAATTGTATTTGTACGTTTGAATAATTTATTAGATACTGAAAAATTTTGAAATATTTTTATACATTTAAAATATGAAAACTTAATTCTAAAAAATACAAAAATAACTTAAAAACTAAGTGGTTTTAAAACAAAGTGTTTTACATACAATTGAAACAATATTAAAAATGTAATAATAAGATAACACTACAGCCTCATAAAGTAGCTGTGGCCTTACCATGGCATGCGGGCAAGTTCCATGGGGCCTTACCATGGCATGTTCGCCCACCCTTTCCCAGCCATAAGACGTAGACTGCGACGTTTTTGTCCTTGGACACGAGCTACCAGTCAAACTATAAATATGAGCAATACTAAACAAAAACAAAAACACAACAAACAAGTAGACTTGCTGGGAATCACTGCAAGCAGAGCAGCAGACCTTATGGAACAGATTCCAAGGAGAAGGTCAAAGGCAAGGCACCAACCCCAGAGTCAGTAGGACTTCACGCAGCAAAGATCAGGTGGAGCATATAATCCACAAGGATGATCACAGACACTGCCGAACACAGATCAGGAGGAGTCTATACGGCAGAGACCGGGAGGTAACGTCGGCTCCAAAAAGAATCCCCAGCACTGAAAATGCATCCAAATCCAAGGAAGCAGCACAAAAAAGGGAAAGTGAAACAAAAGAGGGGCACAGAAGCAAGCCCTTCTACAATAATAGCCACCATGTCCACCTTCCTCAGCGTGGGGAACCAGAAGGGCTACACGACCCAGTGAGAGTCGGTCTAAATGGAGCGGATGTGAAATGGTATCTGCGATATCTGGAACAGGGCATGGCACCCGAAATAGCTCGCGGAAAAGCGGTAGAGCATCGGGAAATCACCGGTCTACTAGAAGAACGAATAGGAGTTGCAGCATTATCACGCCCCTTCAACGTACAGAGAGCAAAAAGACAAAGAGAGCTCCTTGAAGCAGGTAATTCAAAGCCTGGGGCTAAGATATCCGAGCCAGAACCACAGATAAAAAAGATCAGCTATGTCAGTGTAACCAAAGGCATTTAAATAGTGATCCTTCCTAAAGAGTATCCCCAGAAAATGCTAAGTCTGGATGACCTCATTGAGCTATATGAAGCCATACTCAGCGAAGTAGTGAAAAGCTGGACAACCAAGCTACAATTTGAAGGGATTCACTTCTGGCCGGGCATGCTACTAGTAGATTTTTAGAACCCCTCAACAGCAGAATAGCTACTAGCATAAGCATTCTAAACATCGAGCAGTGAAAAAGGCTAGAGCTAGCAGCTTGCCTAAAGAAGGAGGCCCCAAAATAACACACAATCCGATCATCTTGCCAAGAAGCTTGAGTAAGGAGATAAAGAGATCTATTTCCACCCAAAAGTATGGTCTCAACACTAAGTACTGAAAGATCCTTCATTTTAAGGACGAGGGAAGTGGAAAAATGCTAACGCTCTCAATTGATAGAGAGCCACTCGAGAATATCAAGTCACGGGGTTTCAAAAGTAGCTTTCACTTTAAAACAATCCCGGTGTTAGGCGAAAAACCGCCCCCAAACGAGCAAAACGTCCATAGTAACTTCAAACGAAGCTAAAGACGCTACGCTACAACAAAAATCTGTTGGAGTTGGCATGGAGATATTCAGACAGACGGAATGGAACTCGCCACTTTCTCCATTGAAGAAGTTCGGGAACCTCCAATAGAGGTAGAAGAGAAGCTGCCTGAGGAAGAACGGGGCAGCAGCCCGGTACTTTGAGACTCGGCACATCGAAACCATTGGCCAACATCGCGCCACAGTACTAGCATCCGCATATTTTCCAGGGGATAATTCTATCATCCCCCAGCGGAGACAAAACAACTTGTAGAGCACTGCAGAAAGAACACTCTACCACTTCTCATCGACTGTGACGCAAACGCGTACCACACAATCTGGGGAATCACCAACGATAAAACTAGAGGTGAGCACCTTTAAGAATTTCTTCTAAGTAGTAACCTAGATTTTTTCAATGTGAGGGCAGCCACTACCTACCTTCGTTACTAGGACCAAAGAAGAGGTCTATATCTCACTGTAGTAAGCCCAGATGTTAGGGGTATGATTAGGGAATGGAAGGTGTCACCGGAACCTTTGATGTCTCATCATAGAATAATAGAGTTTAGACTTGGAGCAAAATTTCAAGAGATAAAACCAAAAAAAACCCTCGAAATACCAGTTGGAATGCATACACCAACACAATGAAAGAAAACCTACATAACGCAGAAACTAGGAATAGAATTTGTAATATCCTTTAACTCAAATGTTATGTTAAGCAGGTAAACAATGCAGTATATAATGCCGACGAATCTAGTTGTACATTAAGGCTCAAAGCAAGAACAAAACATATTCCTTGGTGGAGCGCCGACCTGACCATACTCTGGAAAAATGTGAGATGCAACTTTAATACCGCAAAGCGCAACGGCGAATGTCATAATTATACGGCGGTTTTAACGGAGTACAATAAGTATATACATGCAATAACAATAGAGTTCAGCTACTACAGATTTTTCGCACTTTCTCCGCATTAGATCATCTTAAGAACCAGCCCAAATAACATTCAAATATCTCAATGATATTGATAAGAGCGGTCCAAAACAATCTAAAGTGAGAAAAATTTACCCACCATTATATGGGTTGGGCTCAGGAACAACACAAGACAATTGAACATTTTGGTTGTGAAAATAGCCACCTTTCAGTTAGAACTCGTTTCATTTCTATGGTGCATTTCGACAAACAATCGAACACCAATGAATATTGAAATAAATGAAGAAGCAACTAGAACAGATGGCAACCCTTGATAGAGTTGATGGCGGTGATCTAAAATGGTCTACTGCTTTGAAGTGTCATATGATTAGCAGCCATACAATTCATAAGAATGAATTAGAGGATCTGCACATTCATTTGCTAGTTTAAACAGTGAGTTGATCACAGCTTAATCACTCAAAGACTACTGATGAGGAATATGTAGCGATTTCCGAAACAGACTGTCTAGTCAGCTAAGTGATTGACTCTATACAGAGTTGTTGTTGTTGTTGTTGCCTTCTTGAAAACTCACTTGATCTAAAGCTCACAATCTTAATTCAAATAAACACTTTTAGTTTGAGTCAATTCTATATTTACAATATTTACAAGTGATATAATATGAAAAAACCATTTTATTGCAGCAGTATGCTGTAGGTCTATTCGCGCGCGTTCGAGACAATCCACTAACTAACTAAGGTAGCATAGACCAGAGCCCATGCCACCAAAGTAAATTAAAAACTCGCTGCAACGCTAAGTATAGCGTCGCAAACACACACATAGCTGCCACGATTAATAATACTTTATCTGTTGTTTATATAACGGCAAAAAATGTAATAAGCGTCAACGGTCAATGACGCTGGCATTTATAAACGTCCGACTCGTCATCAGCGCTTATGACGCGACGGACAGTGCGATAAGAATATGCCGACGCTGCACAAACCAGCTACTTGCTGGCGACTCGATGGCCTGCGTGTTGGGTAGCTAGTCCAACAGGCTGGCAACGATCGCTAAGTGTACACAACTTTAGAACGGTAATATGACCGCCATAGTGAGCCGTTACTCAGCGACATAAATATGATCGCTATGCCATAATTCAGATGGCGAGAAAGTCAACACGTTTTGAACTAGAATAAACAAATGGAATGCCTGCTGAAATATAAGTGCAGCGGCAGCTTAATATGTGACGAATAATTTACTTGGCTTACCACGATAAGCCAAGCAAAGTTAGTCATAGTGTGGGCAACTATGTGTGTTTATATTACATAGCAACAGAGTGTCGCTGGATAGCTTGAAGAGCTGCAGAGTGAGGGATGGCGTCACTGAAGGTTCCGCCACAGTACTATTAAATTCTTTGGCCCAGCGTTTCATAAACCCGAGCATAGAATATGCTTTTTGCAAATGTAATCAATATGAACGTTAAACGATAGCTTAGAATCCATGCATATACCAAGATCTTTGACAGCATCTACACGACCTAAATCAGTATCTTTTATCTTATAATCAAAAATTAAATTATTCCTTTTTCGCGAGAAAGTCATAGTTTGGCATTTATTTGGATTTAGAAACATATTATTTTTAGAACACCAAATTTCAAAGGATTTCAAATCAGACTGGAGCAGATCTGAATTGTCTTTAGCATCTATTGTTCTGTATATTTTCATATCATCTGCATAGATAAGAAGATGAGAGTGTTTGATGATGTGGGTTAACATCATTAATGGCTAAAATAAACAGAAGTGGACCAAGGTGGCTACCTCGAGGAACACCTGATTCAGCAATAAATTAAGCTGACAATACGCCTCGAAATCGTATTTGATAAGATTGCTCTGTCAGATACGATTGAATCCAGCTTACAAAAAATTGTGGAAAACCCATTAACTTTAGATTAAATAGAATTAAGTTGTGTGGCAGTTTATCAAATGCTTTACTAAAATCAGTGTAAATACAATCGACCTGGTTACCTGAATAAATGAATTTAAGCAAAACGTTGTAAAATCAAGGAGATTAGACACAGTGGATCTGCCAGTAACAAATCCATGCTGACGGGTTGTCATGACCTTCCACTGAATTTTTACACGATCATGCACGAGCCGCTCAAAAAGTTTTGGAATCGACGAGAGTTTCGCGATAGGCCTGTAGTTGTTTATATCGTTCTTACAACCTTTTTTATAAATAGGACTTATAAAAAATTTCTTCCAAAAAACTGGAAAAATACTTTCGCTAATGAATTTATTGAATAACATGGACAGTGGTTGACTTAGAACGGAACCGCATCGTGTTCGTGCAGAAATTCAGTCAGGTTCAGCATTGAAATCCTCATCGATCAATCCAATATACTTTAAAATATCCTCTGAAGTAAAGGATATAGAATCCAACGAAACCCTGGGTGTAGAGTTCGTATATTCAAAGTACTCTTCATCAGCATTAAAAGAGTCTGAACAAAATTACTCTTTAAAGAGATTGGCAAATAGACCACAAATTACGACGGGATCGTCAGTTGATCCGTCAGAGGTTCTAAATGATGAAGGGAATCCATCAAATTTTGTTTTTGGTGTTTATGAAACTCCAGAATTTCTTTGGATCAGACAATGTTCTCAGCTTAATAATGTTTAAATAATTTTGATATAAGGTAGATATAAGTAAATCAGAAAAGCCAAACGACAAAGCTTTAGAACCTTCTGCGAAGACATTTCCTTCACACCAGCTGTGACCAGGATTTATAAAGCAATGTCTTAAGGTAGATTGGAGACAAACACGTCTCTTCGATTACTAGACGAAAGCTATACAGAAGAGCAACGAGCCAGTCACATTCTAGAAACTCATTTCCCAGTAACCCAGTAACTGAGTATGAGACTGCAGACAAGCAGATTTCTCCTAAAAGAGAAGAATTAAAACTTGCCACGAGCATTTGCACCAAGACTCGTTTACATTGGGCACTAAGAACTTTGCAACCATTCAAATCAGAAGGTGTCAAAAAGGGGCAGAAAGAATACTGCCCCACCAAGTCAAAATAACTAAAAGCAGTCTTGCGCTGGGATATATCCCACGGAAATTGAGAAGAGCTTTAATCACTTTCATACCAAAAGTAGGGAAAAAAGACTACACGCTGGCAAAATCCATTAGACCAATAAACCTCACCTTATTTGTTCTCAAAACAATGGAAAAGGAAATAGATCACTATATAAGAACTGAGATTCTGGAGAATGCGCAATGCACCCATGTCAGTGCTCATATAGGGCGGGAAGGTCAACAGAATCTTCCTTATACAAGCTGAATAGTAACATCATGTCAGCTCTTAAAAATAAAGAAACCGTACTTTATGCCTTTCAAGACATAGAGAGAGAGCCTTTGAAAACACTTCTCACGAAGAAAGAAAACTCTTTCTGTGAGAAAGTTGCTTCACCAAACAGGAGTAAATGATATGCTCAGAGGATGGATATGCCAAATGCTTAGCACAAGAACTGAAGAAACAAAAGTGCGCACCACCACGATAAGAGTTAAAACAACAAGGCGGAGTCCATTCCCCTTTGTTGTGGAGTCTTGCTGTGGCCGAACTCCTATCGAAGCTAACCGAAATTGGCATAAAATTTCAGGGTTATGCAGACGACATCGCTTTTATAGCGAGAGGGAAGTTGGAGGATACACTCTGTAACCTGATACATATAGGCTGTCGGTAACAAAGGAATGGTACAATACAGTTTGATTAAAAAAAAACCTAGCAAAAGCTACCATAGTACCTTTTACTAACAAAAGAAGCCTGCCAAATCTATTAATTATGAGAATGGATGGCACAGAAATTCCCTTTAAAGGAAAAGAAAAGTACCTAGGACTCACACTAGATTCAAAATTTCTCTGGAGAAGACATGCAGAAGAAACCATAAAGAAAGCAATTCGCGCACTTATGGTGAAGCTGGGGTTGCAACCCAACAATTCTTCGCTGGATGTATGCCATGATGGTGAGACCCATCCTCACCTATGGTGTAGTAGGATAGGCTGAAAGACTCAAGCTATCCGGAATGAGGAATATGATAACAAAGGTGCAGAGACAGGCCTGCGTATACATCACAGATGCCATGAGGACCTGCCTTGCAGCAGCCCTTGGAGTAATTATGGACCTAACACCCTTACACCTCTTAATAGGGGGAGTAGCAAAGCGAACTCTGTTATGCATCGCTAAAGAGAAGACAGGTTTAGGTAAAACTATCAGCAGTAGAGAGAAGAAGCTTATAGCGCAAAACACCTTACTAAACACCTTATTAAATTGATTTACCAATACATAGTAAAAAGGTAAAACTTCGAAAAAGACTACGGAACTAATCTTAGTATAAAGAAACAGTGGAACGCGAGATAATATCGCAACTCAAGAAACCACACAGTATATCATAGTTCCAAGACATTGGAAGGTATAGGCGCAAATGTGTACGGGCCAAGAACCAAGCTGTTTGGACCTATGGGGACAACATCCAGTATTTTCCAAGTGGAAATTCTAGGAGCGCAAGTACACCTGGACTTGAAATGCAAAGGTCAGGATATAACTGTGATGTCGGACAGCCAAACAGCAATTAAAGAACTTGTTTCCTGTGAGATATCATCAAAAATACCATAGGAATGCCTAATAAAACTCAATTAACTAGGCAAGAATAACACTGTTACTATACTTTGGGTCCCAGGACACAAGGGAATTCAAAGTTATGAAGAAGCTGATGGTTTCTAAAAAAAAGCCACAAAATTTAAAGGACCAGAACCGTCCTTTGAGACATAAAAACGTTCAAACCTATGGAAAAGCTTTTCAAAGCTAAGACAATCCAAATTGCTCCTAAGAGATTTTAATACTTGGAGAGCAAAACTGTGCATAAGCTTAGGTAAACCAAATTTAAGAATTCTTATGGGGTTGCTTACAGAACACCGCAAACTTAAATATCACCTTATGAATTTTTTGCATCGAAACCGATAGAAACTGCTGGTTCTGTGAAGAAGCAGAGGAGACTCAATATACCTACTTACAAACTGCGACGCTGTGGCCCGCAGACGTAAACTAGCACTGGTGAACTTGGAGCTGAGTCTAGAGCAAATTTCATCCCTTAAACCGAAAAATATTCTCAAATTCATCAGAGAACTAGATCTGGATGAAATTCTGTAATTCGTCAACCCCGCGGAGCATTAAGAAGGAGGTACAATAGCTCTCATTAATTTGGCAAAATCGAATTGTAAAAACGGCTATCTAACGTTCAAAGTGACTTTTTGACATACTTCATAAGTTCCACACAAATTAAAAAAAAAACCACTTGCTATTTTACGCATAAACTTTACTGTTTAAAAGGTTTTTTAAGCTAAGGACTTTTGATGAAAATTGGATAAAAAAAACACCTACCGCCCTTACAAGATTATTAAACCATCATAACTTCGAATATCTAAAGCAGCACGTTGTTTATTTTAACTTCGGGCCAGGCGATAAATCCTTAGAAACCAAAACAGATAAATCCTTACAAGTTTTTTTTTCATAATTTCACATTCCTGTTTATGTTTGCTATATTCCTTATTAGTAGAAATCAGTTTTTTTACTTGAGTGGCATTTGTGTTCATACAATAGTAGAAATTAACTCTAAGGCAGAATGTCGATTTTTAGCGCATTACAACCCTGCAGTGAAAAATCATACTATTTATGAATTTAACTCACTAGTTAAAATAAAACTAGTCAAAAAACTCTAAATGATAAACAAGTCAAATCTTACTAACCAAAAAGTTACTAGATAAATTACTATGAGTACTCAAGCTAGCTCAAAAATACAAGCTGTTTTACTAATTATAAAAGAACTAGTTGCATAATTTATAGTTAACTTACCAGTCGCATTTTGACTAGTTAAAAAAGACCAGCAGTTTTTCTAGCTCATAACTAAGAAATCATAAATGTAGTTCTGCATAAATTTGTAAACATTAAATAATTTTGAATATTTTTGTACTTATCGATGGCTTAATATCGAAAAGGCGTAACTCAACTTTTTGTTTTTACAATTTGTAAACATTAAATAAATTCAATTTTCAGTTGTAAAAACAGTTACAATTTGTGGTGTGACGGATGTCATTTTGCGGATGCAGTTCTGTAAAGAGCCTTCTTTGAGGATGCGGATAGTTGAAATTCTTATCCGCGAATTTTTTTTATAATTTTTAATAAATATTTTTGTTAAGTAAAAATCTGTTTAAGAGGCAGTCTGGTTCTATTTCTTTCAAAACAATCAATTTTCTTAAAAATCCCGTTTTATATATTAGATACCATTAGGAATACTATACAACATCTTATTTAAGTCGCCGTGATAGAGAAACATTTGTAATATACTTTTTAAGTAGGCGCATCCAGATGGAATCCATGGCAACAAAAACTTTTCGTAAGGACTTTTTTCTCGAAACAACGCTTTTCGACCTCGTTGACGTGATTACGAAAAAAATATTCAACTGATCGGACTAAAATTTTTAATATTTTTGTACATATCGATGGCTTAATATCGAAAAGGCGTAAATCAACTTTTTGTTTCTTTACAGAAGAAGGAAAAAACTGAATAAAATCTGAAAAACTTCTGATGTAATAACTTTTTAAAAGCAAGCTACAAATTTGCAATCATAGCGCACTGATTTTTTTAAGGGAAATTTAATTGATAGTGATCTACTAGAATATGTTGCGAACGCGATTTCGTATAAAAAGAGTTACGCCTTTTCTATATTAAGCTATCGATATGTGTATGTAGTACAATTTTATGTATTTATTTATATTTAACTTTTTTTGATATGATATAACATAAAAACAAAGGTTGAAATATTCAAAACACCGCCATTTTGTTTTGTTTTTACCGAAATGTGGAAGGAGTGTTACAATATAACTTAAAAGTTTAAGAAAAAGTTAATTTTGTAACTTCTCAAAAAAATTCTAAAAATACCTCACATTTTCAAGCGCTTTACAGTATAAAATAAAAAACCCATATATAACAAAAAACATTAAATCAAACACCATTTCAATTAGCAAAACTTAGTATAAATATTAAATTTCGAAGATTTTAAAGGTTATGAAGCTTGACTAAGCCAACTTAAAACGAGAACTTCCTATTAAAAATTTATATTTAGATGTCCGCCATTTTGTTATTTTTTAATGAAAATGTTTAAATCAACTACCTGCCAGAATGACAAGTCTACAGAACAAAAATCTATTCAAATTGTTTGTTTTAAATTACTTCAAGTGCCGTTATCACCCGGGCAAGCAAAACACCTTATTTATTTTTGTTCACTTTGGACGTACAAATTAAAAAAAAAAAAAATTGCAAATAAAATAAGTTTTTTTTTGTACCGTTTGAGATGTTTATAAAGCTATGTAAAAACATTTAAAAGGTTGTATAATTCGTATTAGTTTTGGAGTTACAGATCTATATATGTATATATACACTCGCGCCGAAGTGCAGTAATAAAACTTTAAATGCGTTTTTCTCGAAACACTTTTTTCAAACTGGGGTGTCGTTTTTCTCGAGAACCAGAAGTCGGATGAAGATGCGGCGGGCGGCATTTTGTAGGTAATCACGTCAGTCAGGTCCTGAACTAGGATAATTGGTCTAACTCTAGTACCGGGGGAGGAGTTGGGCAAAAACTCCCAAAAAATAGTTAACTTTTGAACATTTAAAAAAGGGCCATATTGTAAATTTCTTATTTTTTGGAAATATCCTAGTTTCGGACCTGCCCGACGAGATTGCCAACAAAATGCCGCCCGCAGAATTTTGATACGACATCTGATTATCAAAAAAAAAAAACGATAACCCGTTTGCCTTCTCATTTTTACGTACTCATTTTCATCGCTCTGTTAGTGGGGATAAAAAATATCGAAACATAAAAAAGTACGGAAAAGGTTAGACAATTACGTCTATTTTCACGTAAAAAAACCCCAAAGTTGATAAATTGGAGAGCGACTGAGCTACAGCAATTTTTAAAAACGATATTTTTGAGGGCATGATCCGCAGTTCTTACCTTAATTCAACACAATAATTCGAAGTTATTTTCAATTTAGTTTGTATAAGATAAATGTGCAGCTTTTTAAAAATAACAATCTGCTTCAAATTAGAAATCTAAATATAGTTTCAACAATGCAAGTATTAAGCCAGTTTACGTAGTACTAGCATACAAGTGGTTTGAAAAGTTCTAGAACAAAACTAATACTAGCATACAACTAGTATGAAAACTACTAGAATTGAACTGGCTAAAATAATAGTAATATGAAACTGGTCAATATAAAACTATTATTTAACTAGTTAAAAATATACTAGCACAAAGGTGCCAAAATCATATCAGTAAAAAACCTAGTTTTGATTATACTAGTATTTTCCTGGTTTAAAAATTACTACTATTCATAATAATCAAAACAGGAAAATAACCAGTTTGCGCAATGTAAAAAGCGTATCAGCTGAACAAGTACTGGCTTTTTGACCTAGTACATTTACTAGTATGTTAACTTGTTGGCTACACTACAAAGAAATTTTAATAAATTTTTTTTTAAATTTTAAAAATATTTCTAGGACGAAGAAAAAAATACTTAACATTTCTAGTTATTAATATGAAGTAATATTTGTTAATTAATAACAAAAAAACGCGGTTTTTTATACGAATTGTTTTAGAATAAGAAGGTATATCATTTCCGAGAGACAGACTGTCGAAAATGTCATAACGAAGTTGACAGCTCATAGAAAATCAGAAAATGATTAGAAAGCGAAAATTGGCCGCATTCAGCGGAGTCAACTTTTGTGAACTGTTGCGGTAGTGATACCTTAGTGAGCGATGTTTTTCTCTGAATGTGTAGTTTTCTAATCATTAAAAGACTTGAAAATTATTTAGTTTTATTTTTATAATTGTTTAATTACTTAAATAATTTACTTGCAAAGGATTCTCACGGAATTTTAACACAACAGTCAGTTATCAACTGTTGACTCCGCTGAATGCGGCCATTGATTTCCTTTTGTTTTAATTCGCAAAAAGCTGACTTTGATAATTTTGGACATGAGAAAAAGAACTTAGTCCGAAATGCACATACCTTTACTAGTATAGCCATGATTTCAAGTGTTATTTGATTCAATAATATAAAAACAAAGAATTGTAACCTTATCTTTGAACACGCACAACTGTAATCATACCTTTATTTGTTTCTGACTTTTCATTATGGCAACGCTTTCCTGTTTTTGACAGATTGACTTCGAAATGAAAAAAAGAAGATCTGGCAACAATGGGCAAGTGACTGGCATTCTCTAAAAGTAAGGAAGATAGCAAGTCTAAATAAAAATACCTAGCAAATTAAATCGGCGTTTATAATTCCAATCTTAAGAGGATTAAAATTCAGATGTGGGGTTGAACTCTCCAAATCTCACGAGGAACCAGATAAGAAGAAAAAAATCAACAAAAAGTTATTATTTCAAGATGAGTCAACGTCCCATACGACAAACACGTGGCGCTCCGGTGTCCAACACTGCTGCTGGCGCTCCCGCGGTCACTGCTGAACCAATTGCTGTAGCCTATGGGGCTTCCGTGGGCACTGCTGTACCCACTACCATTGCCGTTGTCACAACTAGCGCTCCTATGGTCACAACTAGCGCTCCTATGGTCACAACTGGCGCTCCCGCGGTGCCTATTACCAGTACTGCTGTTGCTGCTGCTATTAATGAGACTCATATAGCTGCTGTCGGAAATTTTGGGGTTACTGTTGCTAACAAGGACGTTCCTTTTAATATTGTTTCTGAATCTGCTGTTATGCAATGTGCTTCCGCTGTCGGTGCTGCTACCACTAGCGCTCCCGTGATCGTTGCCAGTGCTCCAATGGTATCTTTTGCCAAGACGATATCTACCGATGCTTCCGCTGCTAGTGCTGCTTACGCTGGTTCATCTGCGAATACAGTCGCAGAGCCAATCGTTAATTTTTCTGCTGATCGTGCCTCTGACACAAACTTTATTAACAATTATCAAACATCGTACTCTGATGCCTGTTTTGAACCTTCTGATAGTGCGAGCGCCCGTGGTGAAAATATAATACATGATGTAAATGGTTCTGATGTCCGCACTTTAGAAGAAAAGGTGAAGATCTTAAGAATGCAGCGCGAGATGCTCGAATTGAAAAAACAAATAAGTTCCTTAGAGACCAACGAAAATGATGGAAGTGCTCTGCGTCAAATAAATTTCGAAGAGCTGGATGCCGCTGTGCCCAAGTTTAGTGGTGATAACCACTACGACATAAATCGATGGTTCCTGCAGTTTGAGGATTATACCAGCGCTCGTGGGTACAAAAAACGAGAAATGTGCCTAGGAATTCGGCGACGCTTAGAAGGAACAGCAAAAGATTTTGTTATGAATTTGGGCCTTATTGAGTACGAATCCATGAAGGCCTCCTTGATAAGAATGTTTCGTCGTACAGTCACGCGTCAAGAAATTTATCGTCAGTTACGCCTGCGCACTTTGAAGTCAACGGAATCCTGCATCAGCTATGTGGTAGCTATGCAGTCTATCGCTGCCAAATCTGATATTAACGAACAAGAGTTAGTTGATATTATAATTGATGGCATTCCGGATAATAGCAACAACGTGACAATTTTATATGGGGCTCGTTCTATTGACGAACTAGTTGAGCGTATGGACCGGTACGAGCAGCGCCGTCAAAGATCAATCATATCAAGGCCAAATCAGAAAAATTCGAACGCTAATGCTGTTGCTACTACCGTCGTTGCTGCAAAAGAAATTCGCTGCTTTAACTGTTCGCAGTTTGGGCACTATCAAAGTGCTTGCCCAAAGCCATTGCGGCCACCTGGTTCCTGTTTTACCTGTCATCAGATGGGCGATTTCCATAAGGATTGTCCAAAGATGAAACGTCAACAGTCCCGGAATATTGCAGTGATTTCTTCCGAAGCCGCTGAATATGATGATGAATCCTACGTTCGTGTTATGCAAACGGTGAGTGTGGCTTTTTGATATTTTAGTCAGGACATATGCACTGATTTCGTAAATTTTTTTTCTTTAATTGATTCTGGTAGTCCGATTAATCTTATCCAACGTTCAAACATTCCATCGTCCATCAAGATATCAGATATTCTAAAACCTACTATGTTTCAAGGTCTCGGGAAATATAAATTATATACTTATGGTTCACTTTATTGTAAGGTCAGATTCAGAAATGAAGTAAAAATAATTTGTTTTTTGGTAATACCGGATGGAACAATGTCGATGCCTCTTATATTTGGAAGAGATTTTATGTATAAATTTAAAATAATTCTAAAACAGTTAAGAAAATCTGATTTAAAGAATGTAAATAATTTGAATACTGAATCAATAAATCCTTTAATTTATAAACATCATTCGAGTTGTGCATATGATTTGACTAATGGTAAGCAATTACTTGGTGACCTCGGTAGACAGGTGTCTTCTGCTCCAATTTTAAATAAAAATAATTTCATAGAGAACAAACTTGAATGTTTATCACCAAATGGTATTGAATTTCATAATGAAAACGTTAATAGTTTTTTTATGGAAGCATGTGCTATTGATCTATCGATATTTGGAAGTGAGGTAGATATTAATCCGATTTTGAATAGAAACCAATCCGGTAGAGTAGAGGATATTATAAATACATATTATCTGTCGCCAGGTACTATTTGTCGGGAAAGTTATGATTATAAAATGAAGATACGTTTGACAGATGATACTCCCTTTCACTGTACACCGCGTCGGTTGTCTTATAAGGATAGAGATGAAGTTAGGAAAATCACCGATGATTTATTAAAAAGAAAAATTATTCAGCAAAGCCAGTCGCCTTACGCCTCTGCAATTGTTTTAGTCAAGAAGAAGAATGGTGAAACTAGAATGTGTGTCGACTATCGAGCATTGAATAAAAAAACGATTCGTGATAATTTTCCGTTGCCGTTAATTGCGGACTGTATTGAGTATATGTCAGGAAAAGGTTGGTTTACTTTACTTGATTTAAAAGATGGATTTAATCAGTGTTCAATGGATGAAGAGTCTATTCCGTTAACCTCTTTTGTTACACCACATGGGCAGTTTGAATATTTAAAGATGCCATTTGGGCTTAAAAATGCACCCGCTCATTTCCAAAGATTTGTTTATAATGTGTTTCGTGACCTAATCGATGAAAATAAAATAATTATTTATATAGACGATATTTTAATTGCTTCAAAAGATTTTGAATCACATTTGTCAACGATAAGAGAGGTTTTGCAAAGAGCTTCTGAGAGGAATCTGGAATTGAAATTAAGAAAATGTAAATTTGGCTACAACGAACTTGATTATTTAGGCTACACTGTAAATTTATCAGGTATAAAGCCCAGTGATTCGCATATTCGAGCAATAAAAAACTATCCTGTACCTAAGAACCAAAAAGAACTACATACGTGCATTGGACTGTTTTCATACTTTCGAAAATTTGTACCGTCATTTTCTAAGATAGCTAGACCATTATTAAACCTATTACGTAAGGAATCCTCATTTGAATTTTCTGAAGATTGCTCTAATGCATTTGTAGAGTTACGCGATAAGCTTGTGTCCGCGCCGATTTTGGCCATTTTTAATCCAAAGAATGACACTGAGCTTCACTGTGATGCCAGTAGTCATGGTTTTGGTTCAGTTTTATTACAAAAACAAGAAGATGCTAAGTTACATCCAGTAGCATATTTTTCAAAGTCAACGACTGACGCCGAATCGAGATACCATAGTTTTGAATTAGAGACCCTTTCAATAATTTATGCACTTCGAAGATTTAGAGTATATTTGGAAGGAATTCCATTTAAGATCATTACTGATTGTAACTCACTCACAATGACCTTAAGCAAAAAACAAGTCAATCCGAGGATAGCAAGATGGGCACTTGAACTTGAAAATTATAATTATACTATACATCACCGTTCTGGTTCTACCATGGGACATGTCGATGCCTTGAGTCGACGTCCTTACCCAATAAATGAAGGTGATGCTAAAATTCCTGGCAAGACTCCTAAAGAAATTCAATTAATAGCTGCTGTTGACGCTGATGATTTAGATTTTCAAATTCAAGTGACCCAGAGTCGGGATGAGAAAATTAAAGAACTATTAAATAAATTAGAAAGTGAAAGTGTTACTGGTTTCGAGCTGAATGATGGACTAGTTTTCCGAAGGAGTGACTCAAACCGTTTAATGTTGTGCGTTCCTAGAGAGATGGAAGAAAATGTTATACGTATGGTTCATGAAAAAATAGGTCATTTAGGCGTTGACAAATGTTACGATCAAATTCGAAGAAATTACTGGTTTGAAAACATGAAGAAAAAAATTGAAAGTTTTATAAGATCCTGTATTAAATGTATTATCTATTCAGCACCAGCACGTGTGAATGAACATAGTTTGTATAATATACCTAAGATACCGATTCCATTTGATACAATACACATAGATCATTTCGGTCCTTTACCATCGATTACGTCAAAACGAAAGCACATATTAGTAGTCATTGACGCATTTACAAAATTTGTTCGATTATATCCTACCAATTCTACTAGTACAAAAGAGGTGTGCTGTGCTCTAGAAAAATATTTTTCCTATTATAGTCGACCGAGACGTGTTATATCCGATCGAGGAACGTGCTTTACGTCGAATGAGTTCTCTGAGTTTCTCCTTAAACGTAATATAAACCATGTGAAGGTCGCGGTGGCGTCACCCCAAGCGAATGGCCAAGTTGAACGTGTAAATAGAGTACTTAAAGCTGTCTTGAGTAAACTAAGCGAGCCAGTACAACATGCGGATTGGTGTTCCCAACTGTCTAAAGTTGAATATGCCATTAATAATTCTGTAAATAGTACTACCAAGCATACCCCCAGTGAATTATTATTCGGTGTAAATCAGCGTGGTACGATTGTTGACGAGTTGACCGAACACTTAGAAGAAAAGAAACAGGAAAACATAGATCGTAATCTAGATAAAGGTAGATCAAGTGAACTTAACGCTATCCAGAAGTCCCAAGAATATAATTTGCAATATTTTCTTAAGCATAGTGTTCCTGCGCGTACATATTCAGTTGGCGATTATGTTGTAATAAAGCACGTTGACACTTCTGTTGGTACAAATAAAAAATTTGTACAAAAATACCGCGGTCCATATGTTATCCATAAAGTATTGAATAATGATCGTTATGTGGTCAAAGATATTGAAAATTGTCAGATAACACAATTGCCATATAATGGGATAGTTGAAGCAATAAAATTGCGAAAATGGCTACCACACAAAGAGCAAGCCCATGCCGAGGTCACCACTTATGAGAAGCCACATGAATCGATTTAGAACAATCATAATTAAGAAGTTATATTTTCTTATTTTTTTATACAAATGAATTATATATGTAATTATTTAAATTGATTGCGGTCAATCAATATGTTCAGATTGGCCGAACTGTAACCTTATCTTTGAACACGCACAACTGTAATCATACCTTTATTTGTTTCTGACTTTTCATTATGGCAACGCTTTCCTGTTTTTGACAGATTGACTTCGAAATGAAAAAAAGAAGATCTGGCAACAATGGGCAAGTGACTGGCATTCTCTAAAAGTAAGGAAGATAGCAAGTCTAAATAAAAATACCTAGCAAATTAAATCGGCGTTTATAATTCCAATCTTAAGAGGATTAAAGAATTTTTGAAAATTATAAGTTTAAAGCAACTCAAAAAGCAATGCTTGAAATCAGAAATTGTTAAAATACAGCTTAACTTTAAAACATTCCAGCGCAACATAAAAATTACCAAGTTACACAATTATATATTATGAATGTTTTACTTTGACTGTGTGTCGGATACATTTTTCCGGAAGTCGTATTATTTTGAAGAATTGTTGATTTTCTACGATTTAAATACAAATTGTAGATGTTTGACAGTGTCAACCATTCTGGATTTTAAATACAAGTTCTAGTTGTTTGACAGTTTAAAATCGTTTACTGAGCTTTAGGTCAGGTTAGAACAATTAATTGCTCTAAGGAATTTTTCCAAAGAAACAACAACAAAATTTTCAATATGAAAAAGAAAACATCACTAGCTGATTTTATTGCAATTTCGGCCCTGCTAGGCTTCATCAGAAATCTTTGTGACACGCCGTGCAAGCGCATTAGCGCACTACACCACAGAGGCGATGAGATTGCAGTGTCAATTTCTCAGTTTTTCTCCCTTTCATATTTTCCTGTTTTTGTTTTTTTTTTGTTTTACTCTAGTTTTATGCTTATGTTATTATGAATGATTTAAATTATCAAACAAATTTGTTTTTAAATCATAGAAAATCAACATAATAAATAACAAGGTCATATAGACAACTTTAATTTTGAAGAATTTTTACAAAATGTCCGATCACTTCAAAATTTTAAAAGGGTTGCTGCAGGTAGATTAAAGATAATATTATTGCGAATATATAATGCGAAATAAATTTAAATGGTCTCAAAACTATATGTTTTACGCTACACAGCTGTCTGTAAAAGCTACTTTTAAATATTATCTTTTAAAGCTAAAACTTGTAAGACTGTAAGTTTTAATTTAACAATTACTTAATAAACTTGCAAACTTTTGTTTCAAACTTCAGCTAAGCGGAAAAGTTATGCTATTTGCCGTTGTGTGTTCACGTCAAAGGATTTTTATTCCTTCCGAATTGAAAAGAATCATTCAATCCCGTACCATTCCTCCTCCACTTATTCTTTCAATTATTTATCTTGACATGTTTTTATTCAACTGCTTCCGCTGCTGACTCGACGGTTGCCACTTTGCTACGAATGTTTCAAAATTGGTACATTTTTTCACGTGGTCATTGGTACATTGCTTTCTGATTTGTCAGCATTTTGCAAAGCAAAACAATTTTGTAATCACTCAGAAAAATTAATAATTGATAGCACTGTTGTATGACTAATTTGGAAAAAAGTTTACATGCTTTTCTTGTCTAAGATATTGAAAATCATTAAAAAACAAAGAATTGGCAATTTCAGTTCTTTAAAGGCCTTTTACCGAGCTTATAATGATTAATTGTGTTTTACGTGTTATTAAGGACATTTTACCTAATTTTGTCGAAATTATAAGAGTTTCTTTAAGTAAGTATTGTGGGAAAAATGGTTACAGAAGTTTTGAGAGGTTTATAAAAATTGGTGTGCAAGATTGCGCAATAACTATTGTACGGATTTACTTTAAAATTTGTGAGCAATTAAAAAATATATTTTAGAGGGGCTGACTTCGAGTTTTTTTTTAAAGTACTTAAAAAATTTGTGCACCCACTTTTGTCCTTAAATGTTAACTTTTTTTAATTTTAACTTTGCGTATCCGCCATTTTGTTTTTTAAAAATTTTTTTAAAAAACTATTAGTCAGCTCCTCACATTATGTTTAAATTCATACCAAGTTTTTCTTTTTTTGTTTCAGATAAGCCGAACTCAAGCTATACTGCACACCGTTTTTTCTAGTTTTTTACTGCTTCATTTACCTATGTGACGTGACACGAAAGTGACGTGACGAAAACAAATAACATTTTTTTTGTCAATATAAATGTATATGTAAAATACTTACTCAAATATCTCTAACCGTTTTTTTCACAGTCCTTACATAAAAAACTCCTAAAATTTCGACAAAATAAGGTAAAATGTTCCTTAGATCTATATATATAAAAATGGATCGTGATTTGTATAGTATATCGGTGACTATACTAAAAATGGGGGTGGTCCCAATAACAGCTACGCCCACTTTTAAGAAAAGATAAAAAGACTTCGAAACTACTGGTCCGATTGAGCTCAAATTTTGGCAGTGGATTTGATTCGAGTACGAGATGGTTTAAGAAAAAACTTTCACATCCCCTTTTTGCGATATCAAATTGCTTAGTTATGGGTCGCACAGCCTCGGAATTCACTATTCAAGAACAATTCACACATGTCGTTTCACTGATGACATTTTATGGTAGTTATACAAGAGGGAGTGGCTCCTCCAATACAACCAAAACTTGCGATATCAAATAGTTTTCGAGTTACAGGTCGCACAGCATTGGAATTCA
Source organism: Dichetophora obliterata (assembly GCA_963920525.1). NCBI lineage: Eukaryota > Metazoa > Arthropoda > Insecta > Diptera > Sciomyzidae > Dichetophora > Dichetophora obliterata. The sequence goes on along the minus strand of OY986437.1, from coordinate 180,698,003 downwards.
GTATTTGGCATCAATTTATACATGCAGTTTCATTGATAACATTTTATGGACTTTAGAAAAGGGGTGATTCAATATTCGACCTTAATCTGCAAATGCAGTTCTACTGATAACATTTTATGGCGTTAGACATGCGGTCGTGACATCTCCCATACAACCCAAATTTGCGATATCGAATACATTTGAAGTAATGGGTCACACAGCGTAAGAATTCAGTATTCGACCTTAATTTATGCATACAGTTTCATTAAAAACATTTTATGGGAATAGGAAAAGGGGGAGTGGCATCTCATATTCAACCCATATTTGTGCTATCGAATAGCTTTGGTTATCGAATTATAGGTCGCACAGCGTCGGAATTCAGTATTCGATCCAAATTTACACATGCAATTTCATTGGATACATTTTTTGGGCTTTGGAAAAGGGAGCGTAGCACCTCCCATAAAACATAAATTTACGATATCGAATAGCTATTTAGTTATTTGTCGCAAAGCGTCGGAGTTCAGTATTCGACCTCAATTTACTCATGCAGTTTTAATAATAAAATTGTAGTGTTTTTAAAGGGGGCGTGGTACCTCCCATTCATCCCAATGTTTCGATATCGAATAGGCTAGTAGTTATAGATCGCACAGATTTGGAATTCAGTATTATTCGACTTCATATTAACATGCAGTTTTACTGATAACATTTTATGGGCGTAGGAAAAGGGGGAGTGGCATCTCCTATATAACCCAAATATACGATATAGTATAACTTTGAAGTTAAAGATCGCACAGTTTTGGAATTCAGTATTCGACCTCAATGTACATATGCAGTACAAATCAAATTTGTGCTATCGAATAGCTTTGAAGTTAAGGTCGCACAGATTCGGAATTTAGTATTCGGACTAAATGAAAAATGCAGTTTTATCGGTTACATTTTATGGACGTCGGACAAGGAGCCGCGCGTAATGTATACACTTTTACATTATAAAATACTGAAACAAACAATTATAAAACATGTTTAAAAGATACACACCTTTACGGTACGTATCACCTTACTCTATTTTACTTCATTATACTAAAATAATATTCTAACAATAAGAACACATGTTCATACTAAGCATTACTATCTATTTCATTCACACACATTTACTTATATGGCTGAATACAAAATATATGAAATTACATTTTTACTTTCACTCCTACACAAATATATTAACATATGAATATGTTTACGTTTTCTAATAATCTAAGTCTACTCACTCACAAACATTATACTACTATTACTAAATTACAAATATATATATGATATTCTACTATTACTTTTACACTAATTAAAGAATATATGATTCTGTTTACTTTCTAAATACAAAAACAATTCTTAACTAGTTTTAAGACAAAATACCGTTATACACACTATAAAAGAACGAACAAAATTCAAATAAAGTCAATCAGTCTTGAGCTTCAAATAAGCTGCCGATTTTTTCATTTTTAATAAGTCTTGAGCTTTAATAGCTGCCGACTTAAACTTTTTAGCCTCTGCACTTTTTATAGTGAACGGCTGTACATATAACAAAAACAAAATAGCACCAGTGGCGAACTTCGCCGGCAGCCAATTAGGCAGGTCCTAGAACTTTTTTCTTTATGAAACGCGAGTTTTTATTTTTTTATTATTTTTAAAAGGCGCGTACATGGCGATCCTGCGAAATCGCCAAAAATATTATTACACGCGGCACTTCCCATACAACGCAAATTTGTGCCATCGAGCAGCCGTGGTAGCCCGGGTTCAATTCCAGCTCAGACAGAAAGTTTTTTCAATTGAATTAATTTTTCTGTTCGGTCGTCACCTCTCTGCAGACAATGGCAAACCTCAGAGAGTAAAAATTGCCATGTAAAGCTTCTTGAGAACATAAGCCGTTCGAAGTCGGCCTACTAGACGTAGGTCTAGTTCTCGGTCATTTGTGATCAAACATTTAGTAACACGCACAACACAATTGATCAATAGAAGCTAGGTCAAAGTCCTTCCAAGGGATGAAGTGGCCAGTTAATATATTTACAACAAATCTGTAGTTTAATTGATATAAATTCTCCAAAGAAATACTAATGTACTTCCAAAATTTATGAAAAACGACTTGTTTTTAGGATTTTTAAAATTAAAATTTGCAAGATTTCATGAAATATTTAATACTATATTATTAAAACAGAATTTTTGAAAGGAATTTTTTTCTTTAAGCTTTAAACACCTGAAAAACCAATTGCTTTTCATCTACATGATTTCTTAAAATCCTATTAAAATCTTGAACGAGTTTTTCAGTACTTTCTGTATATTGTTAAAGACAAAGAGATTCCGGCAGAAGCTCCAGCCTTCTTCAAAATCGAATGTCATTTCCCAAATAGACAAGTAATTTTTTATAAACTCTGCAGACAATCCGAACCGACTAAAAAGTATTTAGTTTTCTCTGAAACGGAGTCCCTCACAGCAGTGTTGCCAGGTACCTTTAACAAAATTCCCCTCAAATTGGCGAAAAAACAATTTTTTTCCGTCAGGGAACTACAAAAACTCCCACGAAAATTCCCACAGTGAATTCTTTGAAAAATAAATAAAACAACCAGAAGAAACCACTTTTTAATAAAGATTTTATGGTTTGGTTTTATATAAATACGTATTTTGAGATCAGTTTGATAATAAATTTTGAATCAGTTTGATAAAAAAAAATAAATAATTATATAATTAAACATAAATAAATGATTTCAAGGTAATATTATATCAAGGTAAGTTTAATAAGCAAACGAAAATATTTTGATTTTAAAAAATAAATAAATAAATAATGTTAATTTATTAATATTAATTAAAATTTAATTAAGTTATTTAAGAGTCTAAAATGCCTCGATATCGCAATGACTTTATGTAAATGGTTTTTACTGCACTAAACTTTTACTTTTTGTTAATAATATAAAATAGCGTTTTGCGATATGATGAAAAATTAATGAGTGAAAGTGGAAAGTGGTCTGATCAAATTATTGGATATAATAAATTACTATTTTTTTCCTTCTGCAGAGTAAAAATATTCCCTCTTAGCCAAAAATTACGACAAAATTTCCCTCAAAAAGGAGGAATTTTCCTCAATTTAGCAATACTACCTCATTTATCAGAGTGTATTTTTGGAAATCTGATAAATTAACATTAGGTCTGTTCCCGTACTTTTGTAGCAGAAATTCGCAAGTTGTAAAATTTTAAAGAGTAAGCGAACAAATGCGATCTTTGCGTGAAAAATTGCAAAAAGCACAGGACTAGGATATTCGCAAAAAGTTGCAACTTTTGAAGAAATGTCGAAAACATATGCTTATTAAAGAAATAAAAAATATAAAAATTTTGTAAAAATTGGACAAATGTCGGATCAAAAGAATAAATTGGCTTCCCTGTTGCAGTTAATTGCATTCTACTAAATGTGCCTGGCAAACAATTTATTTGCACATATCCCGACATTTTTTGTGTTGTTTTAATTACTCTAATTTGACATCAGCCATCAAAATATGGCATCTTGCGAATTGTTACGAATTCCTGCTTCGCCAATTTGTTAGCAGAAAATAGCAACATTTGACAAGTTTTAGATTACTCATTTTCGCTCTCTTTTGCGAATGTTTTTTTTTTGTACGGACACAGGAAATAGCAGGAAATAGCAGAAAATAGCAAGCGTCTTACGAATGTTCAAATACGGGAACTGACATATCTTTTCTTCAGCTTTTTAACTATACAGCGGGTTCTTTGGATTATAGTTTTTGGATTTATAGTCTTTTGATTATAGATTATAGAAACTGAGAGCTAATTTGTACATCCAAACCAAGCTTTTTACGCCTTTTTCTGTTTTAGTCTCTAAAAAGAATATATTTAGAAGAATATATATATCGCTTTGGATATCCAACGGGCGTTACATGTTGCTCCTGGTGTTTTAAATTTTTAAAAAATTGTTTAAAAAATATTAGCTAAACCGACTTTAAATTACTTCAATACTACAAAAGACTTACTGGTTAAAATACTGATAAAAAAGAATTACTATCGATCTTAAACCATAAAAAACGAACATTTTAAAAACGTTAAATAAAATGAATATTTTTAAAAACATTTTACGCCATACAAAAATAAAAACACACATTTTTAAATAGAAAAGTGAAACGAAACGTTTTCAAAACAACTACGAATTTTTTGCTATGAAATAGTAGGGTAAAATTAATATTTTTAAAAACATTTTACGCCATAAAAAAATGAAAATGTACATTTTAAATTGAAAAGTAAAACGAAACGTTTTTAAAACAACTACGAACGTTTTGACATGATATAGTAAAATTATTATGTAAATATATAAATACAATTCGAGTTGGGGTGTTTCGTGTTGGGGGGATTTTACATAGTATGTTTAAAAACACTTGTTAAGAAAGAATTGTATGCTATATATGTTTCATTGAGTTATGTATTTGATATTTGTTCAGAAAACAAAATATTTTTTCATCATTTATTTCATCACTCAAACTAAGAATCAAGTAAGTATTTTAGTACTGAAAATAACATTAATAATATTTGGAAAATGCAATATTTTATAGACGCTGGGATACAGTATCATCTCTAACATTTTTGAACGAGACGGTACACAGCTGATGATAAAATAATTGAAATAAAACTATAATTTTGAAAACCAATAAAACGCTTTTAAATTAATAAAAATAATGAAAATGGGAATTTTTAAAAGTTTTGAATTAATGGGAAATAATGAAAGTTCTCGTTTTTAAAATGAAAATAATCGGTTTACTATTGCATTTTAAAATGTTTATTGTTAAAAATGAAACGAACATTTTAGAATCTAATTTCATAATGTTCGCTTTTAAAATGAAAATAAACGTTTACTATTGCATTTTAAAATGTCCATTGTTAAAAATCAAACCAACATTTTAGAATCTAGTTTTAAAATTTTCGTTTTTAAAATGAATATTAATTTTTTACTATTTCATTTTAAAATGTTCGTTCTTAAAATAAAAATAAACGTTAGAGGTGCAAAATCTGGGTTAAGCGGGTGTAATAGGTTTTTCCCTTTATAGACCTAATTAGAACTTGTGATCGTTTCCGGGTCCATCAAACGTTGTCGGATTGGCACCAAATTATATTTATTTTAGTTTTAGCTTTAAAGAAAAAAGAATCAGGCCAGCGCACGGCAAAATTTTAAAATATAAAAATAAGGACACCTCTAATAAATATAATACATTTTTACATGATTTTAATTATGAGCTATTTAGATCACTTTGTATAGAATTTTGTCAATCACACAGCAGATTAAACAGAACAGTTTCGGAAGTGGCTAAATTTCCCTAATCAGTAGCCTTGAGTGATTAAGTGTTACGGTAAAGCCCCTACAGATAATTTAATTTTTAACTAATTTTACTTTGCATTTCCGTTCTCACAAACGAAAACGCAAAGCTTTTACATGAATTAAATTGCGAGCTTTAGATCAAGTAAGTTTTTAGGAAGGCAACAACAATAACTAAAACTCTGTATAGATTCAGTCACTTAGCTGACTACACAGTCTGTTTCGGAAATCGCTACATTTTCCTCTTCAGTAGTCTTTGAGTGATTAAGCTGTGATCAACTCACTGTTTAAATTAGTATATGACTTCGCAGATTTAGGAATTCATTCATTTGAATTATATGGCTGCTAATCATATGATATTTCAAAGCAGTTTTTTATAACCATTACATTAAAAAAACCGCTTTTGTAATCTATTTGACGTGAAAACTTAATTTCTCAATAAGTATTTAACTCTCCACTCTTAAATTATACCAGTATTAAGAATAATGTTTTAGCATTTTTTTTTTAAACAACAAATTAGTTTCAAATTAAAAATAAATCTAATCTGTTGGAAATCTCTATTTTTCGCAATCCCAGATTTGGCACAGATGGGTGGCAGTTAATTTTTTCAGATTTGAAATTAGAAGCCCTTATTGCATATATATGTTTCACGAGTAAACAATTTTTTAGCTAAAAGTACATTATTAAGTAATTATTCCGAAAAAATAAAAGTCGACCTTAAGATTTTTGCAGAGACGACATAAAAACCTTTAAATTTTAACTCCAAGTAATATATTGTCAAAATCGGAAATTTCTATATTACCATTTATCTCAAATTTTATTAATTTAATAGATGGTGATACTGAAAATGTTGTCACTCAATGGAAGCATCTTAGGCTTTCTAACCTTGAAGTTAGTAGTGATTATGGTGTAATAGATTTTTGGAAGAAAGTATGTGACGGCGGTTTTTTCTATTGGCTGAGGTCAGCTCAGCCGTGCCAGGGTCAAATGAAAGGACCACAAACTTCCACAGAAATAAGAAAAACAGCGCAGTTTTCCAGTTAAATTCAACTTCTTTATTTATAACTTCGACTTAATATCAACTTATTATACTTATTGTAGTGCAGTGTCGTGTGGGTCGGAGTGAGTGTTCATTGATGACGGTTGAATGTTACTGTTGGTAGTCGAGAGAGAGGGTTTTAGTGAATCGGTATCGGTGAACGGTAATCGTTAATCGCAGTCTTTAATCGCTGTCGGCAATTGGTGTCGGTAATCGGTGATCAACAGGAAGGCTGAAAATAGCGCTAAAAGGAATGCTGACTTTAATATTCGAAAACAAAAGATAATAGCAAAGAGGAAAGGCAGAGGTCTTGGTCGATGAGTCCAAATGAGGACCCTCCAGGATCTGGCATATTAATAAGATTCAGGTAACAAAACCAAGAGAATGATTAAAAGTGTGCCGCCTCTGGTGGATGCGAACCAGGACTGGTTTGCTCCAGAGGAAGAAGGCACGCAAAAATAAAAAGTGTGCCGCCTCTGGTGGATGCAATTAGAGCTGGTTTGCTCCAAAGGTGTTGACTCTGGTAGATGCAAATCAGCAGTGACTCGCTCCAGAGTACGACACTAAAAAAATCAAAAAAGTGTGTCGACTCTGGTAGATGCGAACCAGAGATGATTTGCTCCAGAGTTCTGCGCACAGAACCGGAGTCCAACTACTTGAGCTTACCTAAAAGGAATGCTGACTTGGTTGGTTTTGTGCCGCCCTTTTATATTATGTGGTGTGAAAACCAGTTAGGAATTATATGTTTGCCGTATGTATTGCTGTAGTATATTATTTGAAGCTACTCTTTTATGTTATTTTGTCATAAGTAAGTATGTGTGTTTATAGTATGTATGAATATGTATGTAGCGTGTGTCTGTATGTATGGTTTAGTGACGGGTGCAGTAGTAAGGTATTTGTTGTCGCCGTTATTTTGTCATAAGTAAGTATTGTGTGTCGGTATGTTCAACAGCTGCAATATTATATATAGTTATAATGATAATTATATAGCTTAAGTTATAATATAACAATTATTTAAATTAGTTTATAGATTAGTAATAATGAATTGTATTTGTTATGTTTGTAACGTCATGTTACAAGTATGAAATTAAAAAAACCGCGTGGGAGAAAGGTTAAGGACTTAACATATTTTGTTTTTAATTTAGTGTCTCTGCTTCACAGCTCGGCTGCAGCAGAAAGAAAGTTTTCTGAATTTGCATTTATTAACACGAAGCTTCGAAATAAGTTACATTTTAGGCCTTTTCCACGCTTGGTCAACGCAATTCCAACACACCTTCAACGCAACAACGAAAAAGGTGAAAAGCAATGCAACTATAAACCGAATGCTTTCAGACTTGCTTCAAAAGCCATGCAACATATAATAATTGTTATTATATAATAACTCATGTTTTTCGACTTCTTGCACTAATTTAATATTTAACATTTGCTCATTCATCTTGCAAACTATTTCTTCTTCTTTTAGATTCTATTAGGAACTAATTAATAAGCTTATTCACCTTGATTAATATAAAGCCTACTGCACTACAAATACTTGAATTCACAAAACAAACAATCAGATGCAACACGTCGCCGATGAAAATTGCGGAAAGCCGCGTTGCGTTGAACAGGTTGAGAACGTGTCGAGAACTTGTTGCGTGCAAGTTGCTTAATCTGAAGGTTCCGGTATAAATACACAGGCTAGCAACTTGAGTTGGAGTTGCGTTGACCAAGTGTGGAAAAGGCCTTAGAACCATTATGCTGCGAAGTAAAAAACAAGCCTCGTTATGTGAGGGTTGAAAAAGAAACGATTTTTAGAATAAACTTTTATTTTAATTAATTTGTTTAAACTTTATAATTTATAATATTCAATAAGTTCCAATTTATTTGTGACACAAAGAGGTAAATACTTTTCAACTATTTTAAAAAAATTGAAGTAATAAATTTGTGTTCGGTTTGAATGACAAAGTCATATATTTAAACATGATAGAGTCGAACTTCACTATAGTGAGATCCTATACAATGAAGTTCTTCCAACTATAAATTAATTAAAAAAACACGGCTTTTTTGCTCTACATTAAGTGTGTTTAGATCACATTATAACGATTTTCCATACAGTGAATCTTTCTCTACAATGAACTAATTTTGCAGTTGCAAATTGAACTCTCACACGTTTCTGTCCCCATATAATAAATTTTTTCAAACTATATCTGTTACGCATATTAATATCACTGTGTGGAGAGAAAAAGTAAAACATTATTAGGGGATGCCCAGAAGTTGAAAATAACTGCAGAAAAATAAAAAGAAGAAAGTACCATCACTAGCAATTTCATCAGCAGTTGACTGTGAAATGTTTGTTCAGTGAACGAAGTTGTGGAAAGTTGTGGAGTTCAGGCTATCCCAGGTATTTATTTTAAAATTTATGTGCATACTCATGTTCATATTATAGTCCTATTGCCAAATAATTACGGTGACGAACTCACTGATGCTACGTTACCTACATTGGGACGAATTTTTTCATCCATTGACATACTTCGAACTTTTGTGGAGATGAGGAGTAACGTACCGACTATATAGCTTAAGTTATAATATAACAATTATTTAAATTAGTTTAAAGATTAGTAATAATGAATTGTGTTTGTTATGTTTGTAACGTCATGTTACAAGTATGAAATTAAAAAAACCGCGTGGGAGAAAGGTTAAGGACTTAACATATTTTGTTTTTAATTTAGTGTCTCTGCTTCACCAGCTCGGCTGCAGCAGAAAGAAAATTTTCTGAATTTGCATTTATTAACACGAAGCTTCGAAATAAGTTACATTTTAGGCCTTTTCCACACTTGGTCAACGCAATTCCAACACACCTTCAACGCAACAACGAAAAAGTTGAAAAGCAATGCAACTATAAACCGAATGCAACATATAATAATTGTTATTATATAATAACTCATGTTTTTCGACTTCTTGCACTAACTTAATATTTAACATTTGCTCATTCATCTTGCAAACTATTTCTTCTTCTTTTAGATTCTATTAGGAACTAATTAATAAGCTTATTCACCTTGATTAATATAAAGCCTACTGCACTACAAATACTTGAATTCACAAAACAAACAATCAGATGCAACACGTCGCCGATGAAAATTGCGGAAAGCCGCGTTGCGTTGAACAGGTTGAGAACGTGTCGAGAACTTGTTGCGTGCAAGTTGCTTAATCTGAAGGTTCCGGTATAAATACACAGGCTAGCAACTTGAGTTGGAGTTGCGTTGACCAAGTGTGGAAAAGGCCTTAGAACCATTATGCTGCGAAGTAAAAAACAAGCCTCGTTATGTGAGGGTTGAAAAAGAAACGATTTTTAGAATAAACTTTTATTTTAATTAATTTATTTAAACTTTATAATTTATAATATTCAATAAGTTCCAATTTATTTGTAACACAAAGAAGTAAATACTTTTCAACTATTTAAAAAAAATTGAATTAATAAATTTGTGTTCGGTTTGAATGACAAAGTCATATATTTAAACATGATACAGTCGAACTTCACTATAGTGAGATCCTATACAATGAAGTTCTTCCAACTATAAATTAATTAAAAAAACACAGCTTTTTTGCTCTACATTAAGTGTGTTTAGATCACATTATAACGATTTTCCATACAGTGAATCTTTCTCTACAATGAACTAATTTTGCAGTTGCAAATTGAACTCTCACACGTTTCTGTCCCCATATAATAAATTTTTTCAAACTATATCTGTTACGCATATTAATATCACTGTGTGGAGAGAAAAAGTAAAACATTATTAGGGGATGCCCAGAAGTTGAAAATAACTGCAGAAAAATAAAAAGAAGAAAGTACCATCACTAGCAATTTCATCAGCAGTTGACTGTGAAATGTTTGTTCAGTGAACGAAGTTGTGGAAAGTTGTGGAGTTCAGGCTATCCCAGGTATTTATTTTAAAATTTATGTGCATACTCATGTTCATATTATAGTCCTATTGCCAAATAATTACGGTGACGAACTCACTGATGCTACGTTACCTACATTGGGACGAATTTTTTCATCCATTGACATACTTCGAACTTTTGTGGAGATGAGGAGTAACGTACCGACTAATGTGTTTAAAATTCTGAATGTATTACAAGGTTTTGTGAGGAAGAAAAATGGAAAAGTGTAATCCTAACTCAAATAGTATCAGATTCTTTTAAAGAAAAGAGGAAAAAACTATCATAATTTCTCTACAATGAAGTATCTATTACGTTTATCGGACTCTTCAAGTTGATTTGAACGAAGTCGATTTGATTCAAACCGTTGCATAAACTGAACTTCAAACAGTCTTGAAAATTTCAAAGCGGTTTAATAAAATCAAATTTGAAATCGGTTCTTTAATTTTCAAGACGCTTAGAGAGTGCACATACACAAGAATTTATTTTAAAAACGTTCAGAAAATCAGATGTTTGCTTTCATTGTCAAACTTTATTTGAGTTGCTGATTTGAGTTGTCTTATATTCTGAAGCCGATTCAGTGCTTGGGTATAAGCACACTATACAAAAATGTACTGAGTCAAAACGATGTAAGAGAATGCGCTTTAACGTGCCGGATAAACATGGTATATATAATAAAGTAATTTTCTGGTCCCTTGCAAATTCATTATAGGGAAGTTCGACTGTATAATAAAAATGTGATTTTTATATTTAAATGTTTTTGTATCGTATTGTATACGTTTACTTATATTTTTTTTATAAATTACATGTTTAATATATATTAATTTTTTAAAAAATACATATCTATTTTTTACTTTTACATAAAAGAAAAAATTGGTAAATATTTTTCATATTGGTAAATTTTTTTAAGGAATTTTGGTAGAAAATTTTTTTCCTGTGTGGCAACCCTAAACCCAACTGGTCTAAGAGTGATTAAAAAAAAGAGTTGAAATAATAAAATTGTTTTTAAAGTGAAAACTTCTTTAGGCGCGTTGAACGATTTTGGTAGAGGCTAAATCTTTGGTTTGCGTCATTGTCTTTTTCCGAGTAACTCTCGTCATCAATACAAACAGCAAAGATAACAAGATAGAAAACATAGAAAACATAAGCAAGCAACTATCAATAAGTTCCTCTGCTGACGCATCGTTCTTTCCCCTCCCTTTGCTCCGCTGCGAAAAATTAGCTGCATTCCCGTGGCACTACATCAGATCAAATCTCAGTAAAACAACTTTAGTTCAACTTTGTATCAATTTGTCATCAGAGTCTTGAAAAAGCTGTTTTAAGAACAATAACAAAAGAAAACAACAATACCAAAGCGGTGAAACGTTAAAATAGGAAAATGAATAGTTATCGTTTAGATAAAAAATACTTGAAACTTGGCAGCATTTTAAGATCGGCAGCTAGAAATCGAGCTGGTTTTAATTTTTGTTTTGTGAATAAAATAGAGCCGCGCTCTAGATCAACGATCTCGGCAATGCAGCTATTGAATGTTGCTGTTTTTTTCAATGTATATTTAGAGCTAGCTGTGGGCTAAAATAAAATAAATTTAAAACTTTTGATATTTGTTTTTTGGTCTGGCCCATGGTGTAAGAAAATGAAGTGTTAGTGAGTTTGACACTTCTCTCTCAAAATGATAAAATGTCCCAGCTCTTGTCAAAACAGCTGAAGGTGAATTGCAATGAAAACAAGTTTTGTTAAATTCGTGTCTTTCTGCAAGTTTATAAGATTTTTACTGAGACTAAAAAGAGAATAAAGTGATATGGAAAACTATAAAAAAATGAGACGCTGTGCGTTATGCAAAAAAAAACAACGATGTGAATGCAAGACAATTTGCATGCTGGCCAAAGCTTTATGTCGGCGGCACCTTCTAGCGCACGTTTCTGATAAAATGGCCAAAACATTCAACGACAAACTTGTCAAATCGGCGAAGATAAATGCAATAACTTTTTGTCAACACAACACGGCACAATTAATTGCATTTAATATTTATTTATACTTAATTCGCACAATATTAACTATAGCACATCATCTAGCAACTCAAACAAATAACACAATTTGACAACTATCAACAGTTCCGCTCTTTCGCTCACAATTTTTTGACCGTGAAGTCTCTTTTACTGCCTCCACTTGAGATCTTGCTACCAGGCAAACAAAAAACAAATCAAGCAAAGTGCTGTTTATTTTCCGCCGCCAATTTGGTTCATCCCCTCTAACGTTGCGCAACCGATGTGATACTGCTCTTCTCTGTTCGTTGTGCAGAAGATTTGCTTGGTAATTGTTGTTATAAATGTATTTTAGTTCAGCTTCAAATCTACATATACATTGACAGAAAAACAGTAAATATCCTTAATGATTTCTTTATGAAGGAACGATTTGTCAGCAGATACACTTATTGGTGGTTACTTGCTGACATAGTAGAACTGACAAGGTAGTGTTAGAGCTGTGTTCTCTTTCTAAGTGACCATGTGTCATAACTGTCAAACTCATCCATTTTGATATATTTGCCAATTCTTGCTTTCATATTGCATTCTCATTGGTTGCAGATTTTGTATGAAATGTCAACTTCGTTTTGACAGTTTTGGTCACCGGCTCTCCGCCCTAACACTACCTTGTCTAATTTTGCCATGCTTGCTGCATTTGCTGAGCGCCTGGTTGCCAATATCCAGAGCGTGTATTTGAGTTTCATGACCAACATAAAAACATTTGTAGTTTTATAAATGCTGCCAGCATATTCTCTGACTGGGACCATGGTATAATAAGTAATAGGTAGGAGTGACATTTCGTGTTTCGACCATCGAATGTCAAACAAAAGAAAACAAAATAGAGAACGTGTGTCACACACAATGGCCGCATTCAAAGGAGTCACCTGTTGTGAATGGATCATTTAATTGCAAAGGTTTCTCACTCAAATTTAAAAATAAACAGTTGCCAACTATTGACTCCGCTGAAAGCTGCTAATGTGTGTGACACACGCACTTTATATTGTTTTCTTTTGTTTGAAATTCGATGGTCGCAGCTCGTGAGAAAATAAGTAGTTGTCAAGGCTACCTAATAATAATTTTATCATGACTGGGACTGCATCGTCCAAAAATTTTTTGTTTCTTATTTCAGCTTACATAAGCCTATTGTTTTTTTTTTAAATATAATGCAATGATTAATGACGCAAACAGTAAAAATAATGTAAATAAAATTGAATGAAATTTGTGTAAATACAAATTTTATGTATGTATACGTATTTTAAGTGTATATTAATTATTTCAATAAGTTTAATTTACATTTTTGTTTATGTTTTACTTAAAAGATGAAAATAATGTGCATTAATGATAAACCGGATATACGGATAAATCGAATCGGGGGCAGAAAATAAACTGCACTTTTCTTGTTATGTTTTCTGTTTTCCTTGTAGCAAGATCTCAAATGCAGGCATTAAAAGATACTTCAAGACTCATCAAACAAAATATCATATATAAAAAAATAAATTTAATTTATTTTAGCTACAGCTCTACATATACATTGAAAGAAAAAATTAAATATCCTTTTTGAGGATTATTTTTCATTCAATAGTGCTCCCTGTATTTTATTTTTATATCAACAATATTCAATTTAAATGTTATAATATAGTTTGGTGTAATTATAAAATAAAAGTGCTATCTGAATAAAAAATATTTTGAAAGAAATAAGCAAGGGTTGAGGGAGTGAAAATATAAAATTTTTTTCCGATTAGCATGAAAATTCTTATATAGCAGTAAGGCGGTCCGTGGCAGGACAAAGCCTTCCAGGGAATACTAATATTTTACTATAATATTTTATTATATGTTTTCGCTTCGGCCGGCAGTCCCCTCACTGCTATACTTTTTTTTATTATTTTAAATCCAAATTAAATTTCACTGGCGACGAGGATGGGATCCTGCCAAGAAAAATAAAAGATTTTCTTGTATATTAATACTTAATGGTAGATTCCCAACAATTTTTTTTCAAAAGGAAAATATTATTATCCAGGAGGAAAACTCTTTCAAGAGGAAGGATATTACATAAATATTATCCAGGAGGAAAATTCTTTCAAGAGAAAGGATATCACATAAAAATTATCTAAGAAGTAAATCCTTTCAAGAACAGAGATATTGAATGCAGACTTTCCAGGAGGAAATCAATTGGTAAAGAGTTCTAAGTGTTAAAATATTTTTTTATTAAATGAAGCAGTGAAACAGTTAGCTTTAAACATTTAAACTTAGAAGAACTATATTTAAGATACTATATTTATTTATGGAATTTATAAATCTTTATAAAATTTTTGTTAGAATATGGTTCTTTAAGGTCATAAGAATACGTATACAAAATTTTAGAAAAAATTATCAAATGGAAAAAAGTTATAACATATATTTTATTCGTATGTCGCGTGATATTCGAGAACCTTCAAATCTTTAATCGAATGCATACATTTTTTTTTCAACGCATGTCATTTTTTTATTTTTATTTTTTTTTTGCGTAGGTTGAGTGCTCAACTACAACCCTTAACTCAAGAATGCACTTTGATTTTTGACTTTCAAACGCTTTGTAAAAGCTGGAGACGAGAAGCCAATTGCAATAATTTTTTTAAACAAGCTAATTTCAACGCCCTGTAGAAAATTAACAACAACTATAAAGACAAAAAAATTTTTTTATATCCTTATGAATAATTCCTTATTGTTTAAAAAATTTGAATCATTAAAATTAATAATACTAGGTAAAAACAATTAATAAAAAAGGTGTTTTTCTATAGCTCACACTGTAATAGTACCTTAAGTGAAAAAAAAAGTTTTACAGTGAAACAATTAGCTTCAAAACATTAAAATCAAAAAAAGAAAACTCAACTTTAAGTGACTGAAACAGTGCAACTAGTGTCCGACCGAAACCGGAATTTTGGCCGAAACCGAATATTCGGCCATTTTATAATATTCGGCCGTAACCGAAACCGAAACTGGTTATAAATAGGAAAATTTAAGTTTTAACAAATAATGTTTTTTTTATTAAAAGGAAACAACCCAAAAGGCTTATAACAAGCTTAACAACATAAGCCTTAAGCTTGAAAAAAGCTTGAGAAACCATTAAAAAATTCTATCGCAGCAATTGTAGAAAAATCAAAACGGAGCCCTCGTAATAATATTACTCACGCAAGATTTTTATAACAATTTTAGAATAAGCTTACAAAAATAATAATATATTAACACATGTTAAGAAAAGCTAATTATTCTCAATAGTTTTATAAGCTCTTTCTGGCAATTGTAGAAAAAGCTTAAAAAGTAATATTTTATAAACACATTCATATTGTATTGTATTATAATTTCTAAATTTTTTAACTTATTTGTTATACACTGAGAAAAAAACATACTTTAAAATTAAACAAAAAATTTTAAAATAGAAATTTAACTTATTTGCGTTTCTACAAAACAAAATTTAAAACAAGCGTGTTTAATTTTCAACTATAAGCTCATTTCTCTTTTTTGTATAATTTTTTCTTATTATTTCCTTACAATAACAAAAAAATTCGTCGCTATCAGAGATTGAAATAAAAAATTATGTACAGTAGAATCATTGAAAATTATTGCCAGACAACTGAGACCCCGATTTTACATTTGAATGTTTGAAAATATTTTTTAATTAGTCTTACAAATATTGAACATAAGAGGAGATACGAATTTATTAATTATTTTGATATTGAAAATATTTCAAGCCGCAATGAAACGCAAACTTCATCAAATGAAGTCAAAACATTTCTTATTCGGGGGTCCAGGGGTCGCTGATGACGAATCTGACTTCGAAAACTCGAAAAAGTTTAAAAATGGCATCGAAAAAATGGCGGTTTACAATATTTGTTGTATATATTAAAGTATTTGCATAAAATTTTTCGTTTAAATAAATGTGTTTAAACTAAAAATTTTTACAATGAAAGAATATTAAAAAAAATTGTTTTGAAAACAAAAATTTTTGTTTTAAATTAAACTTTAAAAACATTTGTTTTTAATTTAAATTAAACTGTTTCAAGCTCTATTTCAAAAGCAAATTCGTTTAATATGAACACAATTTCATTTAATTTCAATGCATATTTCCCTCAGTGTACTAACCAAAATTATTAAAAGAATATATTTGTTAATAAATTTACCTTTTTTACTGCAGGAAAAATAAAAACAATATCTTTTATTTGACAGAAAAAACATGGCTTAAGATTCTGTTGCATAAAAACATTTTTCTCAGTAATATTTCATATTGTATTGTGATATATAAGGGTTTGTTAAGCATGGTTGAAAATCAGTTATAAATATCAAGCGTTTCTCAAATACGATTGAGATTTTATTGGTATTTCTCATTTTAACAAGCTCGTAAAAACTGGTATTATGAAAAGCCTTTAACTTTTTGTTTATATTAAGCTTGTTCTCAAGTACAATTTCCGTTCGTTTTTTTCCGGTTGGGTACTTTCATACCCATAAGAAAAAAAACTTTATATAAAAAAAGTATTGTTTGAATATTGAAGTTTATAATAATTAATTCAAGTTTACTATAATAATGTATGGGATAATTTTTTATTTTATTTTTTATTACAAAAGCATTGCATACTTTATATTTTCAGTTTACACTCAAAATAATATGTACACACCTACAATGTACATTTTTATAGAACTACAAAACAATTTTTTTTTTGTATTTTTTAAAGGCTTAGTATTATAAAATTTCAAATCTTTTATTTTCTTTTCCTTTATTCCTCACACACAGAATTCGTTCATAGGTTTAATTATCAATTTTTGGCTTCAGTACCTATAGAACTTTAATATTAATTGCAATAGAGATGATAAAATCGAAGATGATAGTATCGGACGCATAAAATTAATTAAAATAGAAATAGAAAAATAAACTATCAGTGAACACACAAGGAAAGTGCAACCCAAGAAACATAAACTATCCAAGAAACATCAACATCACACTATCATCGAACAAGGAAAACAAATTGACTAAAACACTAAGAGGAAAAGTGCAACCCAAGAGCAACTCAAGATACATCAACATCATCAACCATCAAATAACCTGCATACTCGTAGTAAGAACATTTCAAATTATTATTTTTATTTATATATAATTTTCAAAGTTTTGTTAATACCCATATGGAAAATTCGTAGATTAAAGAACGCTGTAACAATCTTTCCCATGCGGTTTTAAAATAATTTTTTGGAAGGCAATAGAAGGAGGAGAGAGAGAAATAGGTAACCGACAGCGAAAATTTAGGAAACATGGCAACCTCACTAATAATCAATCCTTTAAAATACTTGGACAGACTCCCAGAATTCAATGGAAAGAATTCATGTATACGAAAAAAATGAATCGAACATTTTGTGTTGTAACTTCAAAAGTTTTATTACGATTTTAACAAAACTCAAATAGGAAAAAGATAATTTCAAATAATTACTAATAAAACAATTGGTTCTAATTCTTTCATACAGACCAAGCAAATTTTCGTACTTTAGATCTTATATTTTTCTTTAGAGTTTGCACAGAGGCTCTGTTTAGTTCGGTGAATGCTTTAGTCTAAAAATATCTAAAACTTGTTACATCTTTTGTGTTTTTCTTTTATATAAGAAGCTTACGTTTCATTTGACTTCAGTATCTTTCAATAGATCGAAGTTGTGGAAAATTCGGTGGGTTTAAATCCTTTGAAATGAAATATACGTCATTTTCTAGTACCACTTCAAGATGAGTTTTCCACAGTGACAAGTGGCCAAATCAGGCCAAAAGAGTGGTGTTCTTTATGACACTTTATTAATGGTAATAATCGTTTTTGAAGGCAGTCCCGGACATAAACTTCCTAGTTTATTGACCCTGATCCAACAAAAACTCGACTTTTAAGACCACATTGGCAAATTTCTTGCCAAATTATATATTTTTTCGGCAATTTATCAAATTTCTGTTGCATACATTTTGAATGAACACTCTTTGAAATATTTTTGAGATATTTCACTTTTTGCTAAAATTGCATAGCTGCTAGGTTCTTCAACGCAATCGTTCCATTTTTTCGGTCCAATAGTCGATTTAAAGCTTATCTTCTGGAAAAGGAACGTAAAAATAGTGCGATCACGCTCATTTTTAGAACAGTTGCTGAAAGTAACCATACGAACTATTTAACCAAATTTTAAATTAAACTACCAAAACCGTCTGAAATATAGCATTATCATTGAATTTTGGGCGGTAAAAGGGGGCGTGGAAACCCATTTTAAGTACAATTCCCGACAGTAAGCCTTCAAACTAAATTACCAAATGTCAAATAGGATGGTTATTTTAATTATTTATTGATTTTTTAATAAATTCAGGTTTTAAATAAAATTAGGAAAATTATATTGAAACAATACTAAGTTACACAAATTATTTTATTACGATCGTCTTAAAACGTTGCGAAGCGTTGCGAGGTCAAGCATAGACTGCTCAACTCAAACTCAATTTAATGCAGACGAGAGCAAGAGAAACTGCACTCACGCACACGCTGACACAAATTTTTTCCTTATACGACCAAAACCGTCTGAAATATAGCATTTTAATTGATTTGTGAGCGGTAAAAGGGGGCGTGGAAGCCGATTTTTAGTACAGTTTCCGACAAAAAATAAAATAATTAAGTTTTAGTCTTATACGACCAAAACTGTTTCAAATATATAGTTTTTATTGATTTGTGGGCTGTGAAAGGGGGTGTGGCAAAAATGTTGTCTTTTACAAACCTTGTCCTTATAAGTACAAACACAACAAAAAAAATCCGAAGCAAATCGGACTCTTTGTTCTTGAGTTATGGAATTTCAAACAAATTTCACGACTTTGTTGTATATATATAAATTATTACTATTAAAGAGAAAAAAACGTGATTATAGGAAGGTTAAAGAAGAATATAAAAACTACACAACCGACTTTCTTTCGACACGACTCTTTTCCGATTGCACATATTGGCATTCTAATAACAATCTGTTTCTGACTTCAAATAAAAATGTTGCTAGATACTACTACAAAATATTAGTATACTAGAATAAAAAAAATTAATAAAATCTGGCTAATGTCTGCATATTTATAAAATTTAGTAAGTTATTATAGTTATGTGGAAAACAATTTAGTACATCTCATACTTTATATCATTACTAGCTGGCCCGGCAGACATTGTTGTCTTTCCGATAGTTAGGGCGAAGCGTTTAAGCTCCCTGATTAAATGATGGTGTTCTGTATGGATTAAAATATATAGCGCCAGAACACTCATCGTATCTAAAAACCTCGTTATACAAATTTTCATGATAATAATAGGTTTGTTTCCGTACTAACTTCAAATTATTGTAATGGAAAAAAAGTGACTTTTTGCATGTTATTCTTCTCACACGAGCTTTAAAATTTTTTAAAATAACGCTTCAAGCAACTTAAAGCAACTTGAATCGAGTACGAAAACATACCTCATATAAACGGTTAAGGAGTTTTTTGTGGTTTTGTAAAATATTTTTACTAAACGCCCTCTGGTGTTAAAGATAGATCAAAATGGGTAGTGCTAAAACATTTCTCGTTTCAGAAAATCCCTATACACAAAATTCGGTAGCACCAAAACACCTCTGTCGATAGCGCCACCTGAGAACTTATGTATACAAAATTTCATGTTAATCTTATGATTAGTTTAGGAGCTTAAGGGTGTTTCTCCAATCGTAGCGCCACCTACCGGATCCAATTTTAAATCTAAACCATCCGGGGACCTATTTCAACAAATAGAACAATTTTTATCAAAATCAGTCCAGGCGCTTAGGAGGAGTTCAACCAAAAGCACACCTACGGAAGTATCCGACTTTTGGATCCATATCTCAAGAACCCTGTGGTAAAGGAAGATTAAATACAGGTATACGTTACTCAGAAGGTCACTCAATATTTTGCATGTGGTCTCATCTCTGTTAAGTCAACGACCTATTTTGATACAGAAGTGCCCATATATTTTTGAAATATACAGAAATATATACAGAAAATATTTGAAAAAAATCCTATTCTCATTACAAAATATCAATGTTATAACACTTCCACAAGTCTTGTAAGATGGCAAAATTTCTATGTTAACATTATTTAATCATTTTAATATTTGCATGGAATGTGTTTTATTTCATATATTTTAAACCCTTTATCGCGACGTGTTGCAGATCTGCAACATTTAACAAATAACTCTTAATTTACTTCCTAATTTCAAATTACATTTTGCTCCATTTTGACACATAAACAGTTTCTATCATTAAAAAGAATGGGCCACCTTATCTCCTCATATGATTTTTTGATGAAAATTAATTTGCTTAACTTAAAAACTAAGTTCTGTAAAAAACATTTCCAAATATAGCTAGGAAAATAAATGTGAGAACAATTTTTCAAATATTTCAAACTATTCCAAGGTTACATACATAAATCTATGTTTTAATCTATTTCCTTATATATTCATAGTTAACGCTTTAGTTATAGTAGACGTTGTCCTGACCCAATTCAATGAATTTTTTATGATCGTTTTGTGAATTTGTAAAAGTGTAAATTGACCTTCGAACAAAACACATGCTAGACGTTTCCGTTTGAAACATCAATGCATGACGATCAGAATTTTCTGATATATACAGCATTCTTATTGACGTATAGTATTCCCCGGCAGACGTTGTCCTGCCGCAGACCACCTTACTGCTATTTACGAGTTTCCATGCTGTTCGGAAACAAAATTTTATATATTCACCATTTTTAGTACAGTTGCCGATAGTAACCGTATGAACTTAATTATCATATTTAAGTCTAATACGACCAAAACCGTTCGAAATATACAATTTTTGTTTAATTGTGGGAGGTAATGGGGGTGGGGAAAATTTTTTTCACTGAAACCATTTCATATTCGAAACAAATAGACTGAAAGAATTTCAGCCCAATTTAGCTTAAGCCTGGAGCACTTTGCTTTACTCCAAGCTAATCCCTGAAAAGTGGACTTAACTAAAGTAGGTCATGCAAATTTTTAGTAAAGTTAGCTAAAGTAACCATACAACGTAGATTACCAAATACTAGTCTCATACGAACAAATCGTCTGAAATAAAGCATTTTTGCAAAAGTTCTAACATAGCATATTACGATTAAGTTGAAATAACAAATCGTTTGATACCTATATTGTGTTACCCCATTAACTGCGGCTCCCAAACGCTTCGAACGATTTCTTTCAAATTGCGCGTGCTTTCTTATATTGATTACAGGAACTACCACACCTTTAACTTCGCATCTTTCACCGTAGTCGAGAAATGAGTTGGGTATAAAAGTACCCAACCGTAGTTAATGTGTTCTTAATGGGAACAAATTCCTTCTGCAACGACAGCACAGTATTATATGAGGATTTTTGTACCAATAGCAGGTATAGTTGATTAGTTTGCTAAGATGATTTTAAATTTTTTTTAATAGAAAATTTTTACAAATGATAAAAACTCAAATTTTCTGATTTTTAGACTTAATCTCTTTTGACTTTGAAAATGTAGTAGTTAAAGTAAAAATTTTTTGATATACTCCAAAAGCAATTTATAGCAATTTATAGCAATTTATATACACTAATTTATATGAGTGTTCGTTCACACTCGTCAAATTGCCATCAAATCCATACAAATTCTGTTGGTCAAATCATTTAATGATCGATTTGATGAGCGGTTTGAAATGTGAACACCCGTTATGGTAGCAAGAATCTCAATGAACGCAACTACACAACATGGCTGTCGTGTTGACTATGACAATCTTTATTATCGTAGAATCAAATAAAAAAAGAATTATCAAAATCGGCTTAACGGTTGCCGAGCTTATTCTGGATCAAATTTTGTGAGTCTCCTTTTATATAATAGTAAGTAGCAAGTATAGATCAGTGGTCCCCAAAAACATACTACTACAATTTTCGGAGCTTGTGCTTATGTTAGTAGCTCTTTCACTCTCTGCACTGACACAAACAGGTATTAAGCAAGAATTGTATTATTATTATAAAAAAACTATTTTTAGTATTTTATTATTATAAAGAAACAAAAATAGGAAGCCTTTTTTAAATTTTTATCAATTTGTAAATTTTTACATTCCAATGAGTCCTGAATAAATTTTTCAAGGTATTCTGTCTCTAGTTTAAGAACTAACGCATTGCGTTATTCATTTTCCATATAAAAAAATATATTCCAATTTGCCACTGTGATTTGGCAAACCAAGCATTTGGCAGTCCTTAAAAATTGTCTGCAAATAAAAAAAAATCATATTCGTATTCCGATTTAATTTTGTTCAGTCGATAAGCTGATCAAGCGGCGTGAACCTTTTCGTTTGAAGTCTCAGATCCAGTGTTGCTATGAAAAAAATTTGCAAATCGTAACTTTTGCGTTTTGCTCATCGGGTTCTTGTCGAATTTGTAAAACTCTAAAAACCACAGCAACGGTGATTTTCCCACCGAGAAAATGAGAATTAGTTCGTAAAAAAATCACGAATTGAATGGATTCTTGTGATGCATTTTAGAATGTATTATAAAGAATATATAAATTTTAAGCAAAACCTATGAATTGGAATCAATAAACAAAAAATTTATTGATTCGTTTTTATTGCTGCAGGAATCGATTATGAAGTATATAACAATTTATAATAAAGTAAATGTTGTTAGATTCCTTGCTTGCTTTTATGGTAAGTGAAAAACGAATTGATTCTGAAACAAATTCTGCTATAAGCGAAAAAAGAATCACTCTTATGTGATTTGTATTTTCTGTTTGTTGTTGATGTTTTTGTTTTTGTCAGATATTTTTGAAAAACGATTGATCTGTTGTTTTCCTTTCACGCGTTTCTTAAAAATTTACTTTCTGTTTGACTTGTCAGCGTTGAAGGAACAAACTGCTTCAGAAGGCTCGAAAGTTTTAATAATGTATTGTTTGGTAAGTTATGAAAAACCATTGCTCTTTACTTGTTGAAATCATTTCTTAATGCTTTTTTTTTTAAATGCAGAGAGCATTTGCAAGGAAGGATACGACCAGGAACAGTCTCAAAAAAATATGAAGAAAGCTATACGCAAGTCAAAATGTAAATACTATAAGGATACATTCAAAGCAAAACCGAAGGAACAACCTACATCATAAACATCAATGTTTTTGCAATAAATGTGACATTATTATAATCTAAATCTCCTCTGTCTCTATATTATTTATTCTTTCAAATAACCTAATAATTATCTCTATTAATTTGAATTATTATAATATAATTTTTTATTAATTATTTAAAAAAGAATAGAAGATTTTCAATTCTACCATACAAACCTATGCATTATGGAATTCATTCATGTATTTCTATTCCAAAAGGGCATCTTAGCGATTCATACTATTCTCATATTCAAAAATTCATACTTTTTTCATTTAAAAGAATGCATTTTATAAGCGAATAAAAGAATAGATTTCAGCAGTGATTCAAGTGGAAGGTCTACAAAGAATGTACTACTTTTTGTAGGACATCACATTGTTAAAAATAATCAATTCTAGAATAAATAGTTGGAAAAGTGAATTGATTCTTTTTTCATACACAATTGATTCTTTTTTCCTGGTGGGTTGCTTCGAGTAAATTAACGAAAAATTTTGTTGATATTGGCCAGCAAAAACTAAAAAATAAAAATGCCAGTAAAAAGATTACATATGATAAAATATAATTTTTTAAGTCATAAAAACATTGCTTCATAACAAAAATATGTGCAAAATCGAACATCGGATCTTTTTCCAGAAATCCTTACATTTTGGTCAAATATCGGATCATTGGATTCAGGACTGAAAATCGTAACAAATCCGATATATCGGACTATATGGCAACTCTGCTCAGAGCTACCTGAATAAGAGGACTTCGTACGTGTGTATAATTATTTGACAAGCTAGCCGTGACAGTTTTTTGGTAGTTGTCAAAAACAGCTAAAGGAGTTGTAGTTTGCTGCCTATGTGCTTATTTTTAACTTTTCTTTGATTCATTAAATTTGTTCGCGAAATTTATTGGAATGTTTTTAGTTTGCTGCGATTGACTAGCTTTGTTTAAGTCGTTGCTTATTTTTTCACATTTCTTTGATTAGTTGCATGAACGGCTAATTTTGACAACTACCCATCGCCGCTCGTGAGAAAAAATTCAGTCTACGCTACTACCTTGTCAAATAATTATACCATGATATAATTATAAGATAGATGGCATGAACGTGCTGTGTGATAAAGGTCGTTTGGATACAATTTTTATTCAACGTGACGTTTGACGGCGTATTGACACTTCACAGTACACTTTTATGCATCAAAAAATATACATTCCCACACTTAAAGAATGAATAAATAACCCTGTAGTGTAGCCAACTAGTTAAAATACTAGTAAATATACTAGATCAAAAAAATACCAGTACTAGTTCTGCTTAAACGCTTTCTACATTGCGCAAACTGGTTATTTTCCTGAGTTGATGTCATAGGAAAAGATAATTGTCCTATTATCGATATGAATTGAGGTAGTATTTTACGAGCATAATTTAAACTAGTTGCGATAGTAGTAACTTTTCAACCAGTAAAATACTAGTATAATCAAAACTAGGCTTTTTACTGATATGATTCTAGGCACCTTTGTGTTAGTATATTTTTAAATAGTTAGATACTAGTTTTATATTGACAAGTTTCATATTACTATTATTTTAGCCAGTTCAATTCTAGTATGAAATACTTGTTGTATGCTCCCTGCAGTGTAATCAACTAGATTTATACCAGTCAACAACTAGTTGGAAATATCCAACAACTAGTTCGATTTATGTCCTATTCTCATAGAACCGACTGGTATTTTTTATGTGGTGATGTCATTGGAAAAGACAATTGTCTTACTATAGATAAGGTTGTAACTAGTTAACAACTCATTTTTTATGTAAAGTAAAATTCTAGTTGGGTTGTGACTAGTTTTTAACCAATATAGTAATTATCGAATTAAAACTAGTTCATATTCATATTTTTTCAATAGTTCATAGGTTCAAATAACATATATTTTTACAACAAAATATTAGCTAAAGGCTAAAGTTAAAGCTATTTGATGAAATACCATGTTTATGGTATATATAAACTAAGTTCTAATCTACAACGAAGTTGCAATAAAAACATTTAAAAATGAGAGTATATGTCGCATTAATATAATTCAAGATAGTTTATCAAATACATGTTTTTAAATTAGTTTTTATATGTTTTAATTTGTTTATTATTAGTTTGTTCCAATGGGGTATCCAGCTCCAACTGGTTTTGGAACTGGTTGATTTTGATAATATGTAGTATAATTTGATTTTGGCTAGTTTTACAAATGGTTTAATGTGACTTGACAAAAACTAGTTGGGTTTAAACTACTTTTGCAACTAGTAAATCGTGATAAAATATAAACTAGTTTGTTTTGACTAGTATAAATACTACTCATGTTTTAATGCTGACTAGTCTTACACTGCAGGGCTTGTATTAGTTTTGTTCTAGTATTTTTGAAACCAGTTGTATGCTAGTACTACGTAAACTGGCTTTATACTTTTATTATTTAAACTATATTTAAATTTCTAATTTGAAGCAGATTGTAATTTTTAAAAAGCTGCAAATTTATCTTATACAAACTAAATTGAAAATAACTTCGAATAATTGTGTTAATTTAAGGATGTAGTCCAGTCCGGTCCGCCCTAATTTTCAAAGTTTTATAAGAAAAAAAAAATACAATTTTTTAAATATTTGTATATAGTTTTATAAACATCTCAAACTGTATAAAAAACTTTTTTTACAATTTTTTTTTAATTTGTACGTCCATAGTGGACAAAAATAAATAAGGTGTTTTGCTTGCCCGGGTGATAACGGCACTTGAAGTTATTTAAAACAAGCAATTTAAATAGATTTTTGTTCAGTAGACTTGTCATTCTGGCAGGTAGTTGATTTAAATACTTGAATTAAAAAATAACAAAATTGGCGGACATCTAAATAGAAATTTTTAAGAAAATCGCATCTTTTTTGTGAAAAATCGGGGGGGAAAAAAGAACAAAAATTTATTTAAATGTACAATTCTACTACCTGCGAGAGCCATTAGCATAAATAATAACGTATTAAAATTTCAGTTGAATCGGTTTCATAGAAATTTTTTAAAACACATTTTTGTTTCACGAAAAACGCTATTAAAGTTTTAATAACGTACAGCTCACAGCTATGAGGCCCTCTCGGCTAAGTGCTATTACTTCGTTAATTTTTTAAAGGTTACTCTCACATTTTTACAGAATACTCACAGTTGATTGTACTTTCATTGTTAAAAACGGTTACACCCTCAATACCATAATTTTTAACATATTTAGTTTATGTCGAAAAATATAACAAAAAATGCTTGAGTAAAAAAATAGTTAAAATAAAATGGTAGAAAAATAAATTAAAATATTTTAATTTATTTCACTTGATCTAAAAGCTTTTAATCAAATTCATGTTATAATATTCTGGGTTGATATCTTTTTTAATCCCACTGTGTTGCACCATTGCTTTGTTACTGACAGTCCTCTCTGTATCAGGTTACAGAGTGTATTCTCGAAATTCCCTCTCGCTATTAAGGCGATTTCGTCTGCGTAACCCTGACATTTTATGCCATTCTCGGTTGGCGTTGATAATAGTTCGTCCACAACAAGACTCCACAGCAGCGGCGAAAGTACTCCGCCTTGTGGGCAGCCTTTTGTTGTTTTAATTCTGATCTTGGTGGTGCCGACTTTTGTTTCTGCAGTTCTAGTTGTGTCTAGTAGTATCTCTGACTATTAAGTTATGAGCTAGAAAAACAGTTGGTATTTTTTTATCTAGTCAAAATGTGACTAGTTAGTTAACTATAAATTAAGCAACTAGTTCCTTTATAACTAGTAAAACAGTTTTTTTTTCAACTAGCTGGAATACAGATAGTAACTTATCTAGTAAAAGTTTGGTTAGTAAAATTTGACTAGTTTAACATCTAGTATTTTTTTGGCTAGTTTTATTTTAACACGTGCCAACTACGAGATAACTCGTAGATTGCGTTCCCTTCTAGGGTGCCCACTACGAGATATCTCGTACTCACTAAACCTGTCATTTTTGAGTAGCTACGAATAAAACCGTATTATATCAGTGCTAGTATCGATAAATGGCTCCTGGGAAAGAACAAAAAGTCAATGTTGGCTTGCGTGAACTGAACATTTATTAAAAAAAAAAAATATAATGGAAAAATTCATTCAATATAATGGAAAA
This sequence comes from Dichetophora obliterata, assembly GCA_963920525.1. Classification (NCBI taxonomy): domain Eukaryota; kingdom Metazoa; phylum Arthropoda; class Insecta; order Diptera; family Sciomyzidae; genus Dichetophora; species Dichetophora obliterata. The sequence goes on along the minus strand of OY986437.1, from coordinate 180,670,426 downwards.
ACTAACTCAAATACAAGAAATAAAGTAATATTTTATTGTTTGTGGAAGTTCTTAAAACAATTTTCCACGCAATTCTGGCTTCTCTTCACAGGCTGGACAGAAGTAACGCATTTCTCGGCGTTTTTTTGCTTGGGTACATATACGACATGGCTTTGTCGGGCGCTGCTTTTTTCGGTAGGTGGTAAACACTCTAAATAATGGAGCACTTGCAATCTATTTTTTTTCAAAACTGCTGGAATCTCTTCTGCAATGAACGCGACGACGAATTCTTTTCTGAACTTTATCAGTTTTATATTAGATGAAGTTACTTTTTAAACATTCTGTGAGCATTTTGTATACAGTAATTATCGCTTATATGCACTATGTTTATAAGCATATCTCGCTTATATGCATTCGAACTTGAGATAATTGTGTCAAAGTTTTTTGTCTTTTTCCTGTGCAGTTTTAAAATGAACTAAAATAAAAAATAACCTTGTCACTCAAACAAAAAATTTCAATTGTAAAGGAAGTTGAGACAAATTAAATAAGATAGAAGAACATATGTGCCAAAAATTCTGCAATTTACAAAAGAAAATAACTGACTTTTTTCGAGATTGAAAGGACTTCAAAAGTTAAAAAAATTAAGTTAAGTTTTATGTAGTACGAACCTAGCTGTACTTATATTGAATTTTTTTAAGCATTTTTTTATATATATATTTTTTTAAAACCGTAAGTTATATAAGTCTGGTAGAAGCCCCAATTTCAAGTAATTTAAGTCGAATCTGACTCTTCTTAAACTTAAGACTTTGTTTTATTAAAACTTATTTTGTTTATATTTTTTGAAAACCCTTAAGGGATATAAGACTGCTAGAAGCGGCAATTTAATTTAATTTAATCTATTTTTCATTTTTAAAAACGCTTATTTGACAAACTCTAATATGTAAATAAATATAATTAAAAATTAAACCAATTCATAAGACAATTTTTATTGTAACAATATTCCTTAATTTAAGGAATTTAAGTATAGGGGCATTTAACCGAGTTTTTATATAAGCACTGTGGATGCATATAACTGAGTTTTTATACTATATGCTTTCCCGCTTACAAGCATCAAGAAACAAGCAAATAGAGGTTATGCTTATAAGCGATAATTACTGTATATATCTCTATAATATGTAGTGAAACTTTTTTGGCCCATCTAATAGTATTTCTTAGAGATGTGTAGAACGAAATCATTTGATCTGATCGGTCAATGCCAGACATTCCATTATTGTAATCTCGAATTATATTCGGTTTCATGGAAATTTTTCCATTGCGATTGGTCACCTCTACCATTTTAACAGCATGCATGTTTGAAATGGTAAGGACATCTCGTTTGTCTTTCAATTTGCATACAGTAACAGGACCAATTTGCTGCCAAAAACACTCCCCTTTTTCAGTTTACGATTTACCACATCTCTGGGGTTTCCTTTTTTTGTTATTTCGCAGGGTTCCACACACATAAGTTTTTCGTGTATGTAACAGTTTTGTAAAACTAACTGAATTATAAAAATTATCTATGTAAAGCGTGTAGCCTTTATCGAGATAGTCCTCAAGTAAATGTAAAACAACATCAGTAGTGTGACCTACATTATTAATAGTTTCCTCAGATTTTCCGCTGTAAATTTTTATTTTCATTACAAGACCGTCGAACTCACATAGTTCATATAGTTTGATATCATATTTGTGTTTTTTATTTTTTATGTATTGGCGGAAAAGCAATCTTCCCCGCCATAGCATCGTGGATTCGTCAATACAAATATTTTTACTTGGTACATAGTTTTCACGCATAACATTGTTGAAGTGATTTAGGATTGGTCTCACCTTGTACAATCTGCCGGCAGATGGTATTGAGTTACCAACCAAATGAAAATAACGACGTAGCAACTGGAATCGATTTTGGCTCATATGTGAGCGCCAAAAGTTTACATTATATAGTTTTTTTGTGCTCCAGTAATGTTCTATTGATGGAAAAGTACAAGGTCACATTTGCAATAAGAGTGCAATAAAAACTTTCATCTCTGCAGCACTTACGTCTTGCCAATTTGAAAACCTTTGAGATTTTTTTATAGCATTTCCATTTTCGCATTTTGCAATTTCTTGCGCAGCATATAAATTAGTTTGTTCTACCAGTAATGCAAGAAACTCATCCGAAAAAATAAATCCACCAGCGTTTGTACTGTAAAATTTGATGTATCAAATTTCACACCAACATTTTCTTGAAAAAGAAATAATTCAGGACTGTGTTGGACTTCTGTTCACAAATCATCCACCACATTTGACGTTGTTGCTTGGAAATCATCGTCATTATCATCAGGTTCGGAGATGACTTCATCTTCACTATCACTTGTATGCTCAGAAGGTTCATAAATGTCGTTACTATCATCGCTAAAAATCCCGTCATATTCTGAATCACTTAGATTTCCGTTGTACTCAATTTCATTTTGAGTCAGTGACCTTTTCTTATCCATATTGAGTTCTAGATAATTAAAACTAAAAAGAAATAAAATAATAATAAAATTATGATAATTTTAATAAATAATAATAACTATAAAACAAAATACTAAAGAAAGACCTACGAATTAACTCGTAGTTGGCTTCTGCGTAGCGATTTCTGTTACAGAAGCCAACTACGAGATAATACGTTGACTGCCACGGCAATTTTCAGAAAACTTGCCAAAAATGACAATTTGATTTTTTCACATTATATTACTAAAAACTCTATTTCTAGAACACAGATATCATCAAAAAGCAAAAATGATGTTTTTTTAGGAGAAAAAGGACCTACGAATTAACTCGTAGTTGGCTTCTGCGAAGCGATTTCTGTTACAGAAGCCAACTACGAGATAATTCGTAGGTCCTTTTTTCCTAAAAAAAAACATAATTTTTTGCTTTTTGATGATACCTGTGATCTAGAATTAGAGTTTTTAGTAATATAATGTGAAAAAATCAAATTGTCATTTTTGGCCAGTTTTCTGAAAATTGCCGTGGCAGTCAACGTGTTAACTAGTGGGTTAACTAGTTAAATTCATAAATAGTACGATTTAGCACTGCAGGGAACTGTCAAAAAACTCAAAGTGTTCATTTACTTTTTTCTATAAAAAACATATACGTCGTTGGACACACGAGTTTAGCGAAGCTAGGTGCTTTAATAATATAATTTTTAAATTCAAAAATTTTATTTATAAAAAAGTTAACTAAAAAAATACACGTTTATATTCACACCAGTACATTTTATTACATTACACTATTATTTTATTTTATTACATGTTACATAATTTTGAATTATTTTTGTAAATGTTGTGAATTATTATTTTGAAAATTTATTAATGGAATTGTTGGTTTTGATATCTAAAATAACAAACGTATATTACATATCATCGATATATCCATCAAATACTGCATCAAAAGATGTCCTTAATCGTATTGTACAAATATTTGGATAGCTTATCATTCGTAAATTATATTTATCAAAAAGGCATTGTTTAAGTGCCTGTGAACATTCAAACAATTGGTACCTTGTGATAAGTTTCGCCCAGTTCAGTGGAGCCTGCTTGTGTATAGCATAAAATAATCTGTAAGTATATGCATAACTTCAGGCTGAACATATTGGAGGACATGTTGTAAATGCAATGTACCAATGGCAATGACTTTTATGTATTAAGATGTGCATACTTTCAGGTTGAACATTTTTCAGGACAGTTTGAGCGATATAGGTGCAGAGCAGTATGCTTGTATTTTATGTATTAAGATTTTTATCTGGTGCAACATATCCTCAGTTAATACTTAATATTAAATAAACCATTGCCACAAAGAATACTCGATCAGTTGGTAGTGTATAGGACTATCAATCGAAGGATTACGAATTCGATTCGCATGGTATACAAAGAAATATTTTAATTTTATATTCTCTTGGTGTAACAGAAGCAAGCAAAAAGCAACAACAATTCTAAGAAAAAGGTGTATGGAAAAAGTGTCGTTTTTAAGATTTTACTCAAGCAAATCACAAAACGAGGCGTAAAAAGCTTCGCTTCAAAAATGAACTGACAATAATTTATTTACTGATTTTACAGCAATTAAAAAGTGCATAAAGGAATAAGAAAAACAAAACTATAAGATTTTATTTATTAGCTAGCATAATAGCCTGTCCTACGACAGGTCCTTCGCACACTTCGTTCTTGGAGCCTTTTGCCAAAAGCACTTTTTCTCTTTTAAAAGCTTGATTTTTTATACACGTGATTTTTGCAAAACACAAATGTACAACTTTAATTAACACTTTAAGAAATGAAACAATGTTGAAAAATTAGTTCAAGTGTAAAAGTGCAAAAAGTCGAGATTGGTAACAATCATATTCATACACAACTTTACAAACTGGCCTTGCAACCTTCAATACGTAGCAACTCGGGTGTCGTTTTGCGGCTAATAAAATTATATTTTTGGTACAATCGACTCAAATCAACTCAAAAGAATTTTATTAAATTCGTCATAACTATTTTATAAAAGTATGAAAAAAGAGGTAGATCAAAAACGTACTATTGTAAAAACCCAATATTGTCACTGACAAGTATCAAATATATTTTCTGTGCATACTTTCGGGCTGAAAATTTTTGAGAACAGTGTGTCTTGTAAAATTACTTTACTGTCAAAAAATAATTACAATTTGAGAAATACTGTGTGCGGAGCAGCAAGCTTGCCTTTTATGTATTAAGATGTGCATACTTTTAGGCTGAATAGTTATTGGACACGCAGTAGCGTGCTTGCCTTTTATATATTAAGATGCTATCTGGTGCAACGTATCTTCAGTTAATACTTACTGCATTATTCTGTATCACGAACATGCACACCAACGATGAGAAAGACACGAGAAGCAATATTTTCTTCCATACAAAATTGTATTGCTTCTCGTGTCTTTCTCATGTTTGGTGTGCATGTTCGTGATACAGAATAATGCAGTTAATATTGAATAAACCAACCAACGTAACAAAGAATATTGAATCAGTTGGTAGTGTATAAGACTATCAATCGAAGGGTTGTGACTTCAATTCTCACTACAAACTAAGAAATATTTTTGATTTTCTATTCTCTTGGTATAACAGACGCAAGCAAAAAGCACCAACAATTCTAAGAAAAGGTATATGGGAAAAAGTGTCGTTTTTGAGATTTCACTTAAGCAAATCACAAAACGGGGCGAAAGAAGCTTCGCTTAAAAAAAAAACAGGAACATCAGCTTGTTTTTGGACCTCTTGATGTGAACCTGCCCTTAAGTTGTGTAATCAGAAAAACAAAACCATTAAAATTGGTAGGTACATTTTTAGTTGCCTTATTTTTTAAGTCACAAGTCACAAACGTGTTAATGATTCGAAAATATCGCTTGCTCAGTTATTAGTAGTTTGAGAGTCCTGCACTTCATACTTCTGTATACTACGGTGTGAACTTCTGTTCATTTCATTTATTTTGTTATTTAACACCGCAATTCTAAGCCACGAGAAAAACAAACAAACCAAACTTTGTTTTCACCATAAATTTGGTACACAACAAAGTTGTTTGTGTTTCCATTACCTACTTGTTTTTTATAGAAATTCTAGAATTTTTTTCGTATTATTTTGTTGTTATTATGTAGCACAGTGTAGTGTAACCGCAATATTTTTGTAAAAACTCGCTTATATTGAAATATTTTCAACAGATTTCCATTACTTATGTTGTTGTGAATTGAAAACGGTTGTCCTTTTTGCTCACAGATATTTGTATAAACAAATAAGTTTGAAGGCACAGATTTGCTGACCAAATTAAAAAATGAAAAGGTTTTAAAAGTTTTGTATTGGACCTGGTCGCTACTTTGAGCTGTGGTTTTTGTATAGATGTTATGTCTTTAAAATAAAGAAAAATAATTTTTATGTAAAATAAGAAAAAATAATTATAAACCATGATGCTTATTTTGTTGAAAAAAATTAGGATTAATTTGTAAATTTATTTTGGTGAGGTAACCATAATAACCAAATTTTGTTGAAGCTAACGTTTTGTGGATTACAAGAAAATAGGCACAAGTTGTATGTTTGATGTTGTGCCATTTTTAATTACTGTTATATGAAGTTGTTTGAATGATAAAACTTTGAATGGTCTTTATTACAACTCATTTTGCAAGTTTGAAATTCTTTATAGCTTTAATTGCAAAAAAAAAATATTTATGTATATCTAACTCAGAATAATTTATTATATTCAATATAATCAATAGAAAAATATAAAGTCAACTTAATTTAATCATTTTTTTTTAGAAATTAAATTGCTCCAAAAGTTTTTGAAAGATCAACTTCTTAAAAGTACTATAAAATAATGGATAAAAAATTAACACATAAGCACGTTCGGACTTTGAACAAAGAAATTTCTTTTTTCATTTCCAAATTTTGTTTTTTTTTTGGAAAACATGAAAGAACGTGCTACTCGCGTTGTTCACACCCGACGTTATGTGTTATGTGCAACAAAGGATTCCCAAAGTGACGGCAAGGCCACAAATGAAAATAAACAACCGTGCACTCGTTACGCAAGAAGAAATTCATGTGAGTTCGATGAGAAGCAGAATGGATTTATCAAAGAAACACAATGCAAAAAATGGTGGAAAAGCTTAGCCTTGGTCTTCATTGCTTCATTAGTTTCTGTTTGCAAACTCAATTCTTAGCAATCGAAAAATGAGAAAAATTCAAGCCAACTATATCGGCACAAAATTTCAAACAATTTCCAAAATGTAATCGATAGGTGAAATGAATAAGTGATTAGATAAAAATAACACTGTTTTGTAAAAAGCCTTACAAACACACAAAAACGGATATGGTCAAATTTTTTCTCTTTAACGTTACATTCGAAAGCATATTTCTGCAAATATATTGAAAATATTTTATGAAACCAAAAATATTGTATGCGTATATGAAAATAGGCCTGAAGACTTGCATTTTATGTTAACAAACTTTTCTTCTAACTTTTGTTGTTTCGAAAATGTAACCAGTTCTGAGTGGTCTTTAAAAATACTTTTTTTAGAAGTGAGTTTCGAGGTAGAAATGCACTTAAACAAAAATTAGCGAAATTGGGAATGAAAAAACCTAAGTTAAAGGACTATGTCAAAGAAGAGGGATCAAGTAAACGACTTAAATCTAAATAATGAACAAAAACTATTGTCTTGCATTTGTAGGAGCCAAAATGTGTGGTCTTTAACGTTACACATCTTTTCGAAGTGAGTTTCGAGGTAGGTCTGTATTTCTTAAAAAATTACCGAAGTTGGTAATGAAAACGCCTAAAAAAAAGAATCATATCGAAAAAGAGGAATTAAATAAATGACGAAAATCGAAACAATGAAAAAATGTTGTCTTACACTTCTTCTAGGAGCTAAAATGTGTGGTCTTTAACGTTACATTTTGTTCCTTTTTATTCCTATCTAAATCTTTTGCAATTTCGATCTGGTGCTCGACACAGGCGAAATGAACGTATCTGCATGAAGCGCAACAAAAGCACACTGTTTTGATATTTATGTTTTGCGATGGTATGGTTTATAAATGAAACCAAAATTATTTTTTCGGCTGTTACTCCTACAGAAAGAATTGACCATATGGGCATTTCCAAACTGGACGAATGTTTTTTTATACATATTCGCGTAGTAATAAAGTAGCACTATATTAAATAAACACAATGACAACAATCGACCCTTAGGTTTTAAAGATATAAGTAAAAATATGTGCTGGCGTTACGTTACAAAAAACGCAAGTAATTTTTGACTTGGTTTACAAAATTTGATAAGCTCTCTGAATTGGGCAAGACTTTTTGTATACAGTTTTTTTAGAAGAGTTTAAAATAACATAAGTTTATTTTCCAAGCGATCAAATTTAAAAATCTCTTTTTTTTATTAGGCGTTTTGGTCTGAATTTAGTAATTAAAAAATAAATTGAATATGTTGTCCTTTCTTTGCCTCAACCATTTTTTCATTATCTTTAGCCAATGCCTTCCATTTTTGCTAAAACAAACAAGTTTACGAAACATTTACTAAACAATTACGAAAAAGAAAAACTACATTTGTGAAACAGGGCAGACGATTTGACCATCATGGTAAATGAATTTATGTATAAATTGCTTAAATTAATAAAGTTAAAATGTTTCTCTTAGGTAATATCATCAAATAATAAATTTTTAATAAGTTTAAATTTTTTGATCACGTTAGACTTTTCTGAGAAAAGGTACATATGTTGTCTTAACACACATTGGAACTGTAATTTAATAGATTTCTACGATATTACTGTATAACATTGATTAATTAATTATAATCTTATACTATTATATGTGCAATATTCATTTATTTATTTATTTGTAAATAAATTCCTGCTCTGTGTTTGTGGCGTAATTGTTGGCCAACTACAGATGTTCATCAATAAAGTGTAGCAACATTTCCATTTACTTAGGTGTCAGTGCCGAATAATATATTTTCAAAACATTATCATCAAAATAACTATTTAAATTTTCTTACATTTTTGCTTAAATTTTCACTTTTGAAGCAAACAAATCCAAAAACAAATTAAACATAAAAGTAAATGTAATTTTGGAACTGAATATGGGTGTATTTCTTTATTCATTCCGGATAAAGAAGAGAACGAATAGAATAGATTGTTGTTTATCGAGAACAGAATGAATAAAGAAACAGTATTGGAAAAGAACATTTTTTTTTTGTTAAAACCAGAAACATATTTTTCATATTTAATTAAAGACAATAAATACACCAGATACAATTTAAAAAATAAAAATGCAACAAAGCAATCTAAAACATTTAAACTAAAAAAATTTCCATTTTCATTTAGCGACATTTTACTTCAAACAATCAAATATAACCTCACACACAAGGAGTATTCTTTTTATTCTACCTTAGCTGATAGTATAAAAAGAACGCGTTTGGAATATTCCGTAAGAATAAAGAAATACAAATTCCGGATGATCAAAACTGAATAAAGAAACAAAAACAGTCATTCCGAACGTCTGGAATGAATAAAGAAATACAGCCTATATGTTTTGCAGTGGCTTTCAAACTTAAGAAAACTCAACGATAGACGAGAGGATAGCGATGGACTTATATAAAGCAAACTAAAAACGATGTCGTTGGAAAGTATTGTCCAAACCATAGTCCATAGTTACGTCATGAGAGTCCAGAGCTGTAAACGAATCAATCATATGAAGATTGATTCATGAATCAATCAATTACAACCTGATTGGAAAAAAGATTGCATTCATTTTGGCCTTATATCATAAAGATTTAATTCTGAATACATTCGTTGGTGATTGCATTAATATTATATTTACTTCATTTCGTACCAATCACATTTATTTAAATTTTGAATGCAATAATGCGGTAATTTAGTTAGTTAGTTTATAGTCAGTTAGTTATAGTTAGTTAGTGTGCACCGCGACCCATGGGATCTATTGTGCATGCCCTTAATGAACTCTACAGATTTCGGCTTTTTATATATTTTAGCACTGCCTCTGGCTTGGTGTTCCAAATTGTTGACGGGGGCACTACTTCCCCTCCAAAATGAATGCGTCTTAGGCTGTGGATTGCCGGACATTCACATAGAATGTGTTCAGGGGTTTCTTTTTACTCCTCGTATAGTCTGCAGACGTCTGATTCAGAAAGACCCATCTTTTTAATATGGTATCTGAGTGAGCAGTGACCTGTGAAGAAACTAGTGAGAATTCTAAGGTCTGTTTTGACAAGCTTGAGTTATTCTTTGGATTTTGCTTTACTTAGAGTTAAAAATTTCTTAGATTGCCTCTGTCCATCAGTGTTGTTCCAGTGACACTGAAATTTCTTATCTTCCCATATTCTAATTTTTTCTGGAATGTAGCCTTTTGATAAACTACAGAATGGTTCAGGTCCTATAAGAGTTCAAGACACTCCTCCTCTGGCAAGGCAGTCCGCCCTTTCGTTGCCCTCGAATTCTGCATGATCTGGAACCCACCATAATTCTATTTCGTTGCTTTTTCCCCGCGTATTTAATAGTTCTACGCGGTTGGAGACTAGTCTTGATTCAAGTTCGTAGGCTTGAAGGGCTTTTAAAGCCGTTTGACTATCTGAAAGTATGTAGATGTGAGCCCCCTTTGATTTCCTGCGGAGACATTCTCTGACACATACTTCAATGGCAAATACCTCCGCCTGGAATATTGTCGGCGTGTATCCTATTGGAAGAGCTTTTTGAAAATTGGGACCATATATCCCCGATTCGTGCGATTAAAATCAGAAGATATTTCATTCATTTCAATTTAATCAACAATGATTGGAGGTATTTAAATTATTATTTAAATTAAAAATGATTTAAATTATTTGAATTAAATCACAAAATGAGTTATCTCTGGTAAAAAATAAATAAGAAACGATTTCAATCAAACCCTTAAATCTTTTCATTTACAAATTAAATGAAGGCAGTGAAAACGATTATTTTTTTTATTTTGATTCAGTTTATTTTATGCTGCCAAAATTATTTTATTCGAAAAAAAGGTTCTATTCAAGTCTGTTATTTGATTTAAGCCCTGTACGATCATTTGAACATATTCAACACTGTTCAACATTGAAACAAATTGTTTGTTTTTATCAAATCTGTGTTTCATAAAATTGACTTTTTGGCAGCCTAAATCGGTCCTGAAAAGTGTTTACACTCAAAGTTCGATCCGAAGTTCGAGTGTGATCCTGCCGATGCAGGATTCGTACAAAATTAGACAAATGGGCTTTGGCGTGAAGCCGATTAGAATAGCCCAGGTACTGTTAACATAAATTATGTAAAATTTTCTACCGATTATTCAAAATTAAGTTCTATAATAAGAGTTACAAATAAAGTTTACAACTCTCTTATAGAAAGTGTAACTTTTGATAAAAAAATACACAGTGTCGATAGTATCGTAAGTATAGACGTAGAATTCCTTTTTATACAGTAATAGGGAAAATTTCTGATTTTTCATTCATATTTTTCAAAAATATTTTAAAGCATATCATCTTCCAAATAAAAATTATTTAAATACAAATTTTTTTGTATAATAATTTAGAAACAAAGCAGACAATTTTTTAATTTTATCACTTTGAAAATAAACTTGTGTTATTTTTAACCCTTCTAACAAAAGTTGTATACTTAAAAAGTTATTTAAAATTTAAATTTTAGTTAATAAAATATATTTTTAATATGGAAAAAATATAATTCATAGTATAAATAATTCGAATTTTTATGATCTTTAAAAAACAAATAGAGTTTTCAAAGCACAACGCTTCCTTAGTAGCGCATGCGCAAACCTGTTTAGTAGTTATATACACTGTTAAAAATTTTGTACTAAAATTTAAACTTTTCTATACTTCATATAAGTCAACACCAGTTTTGGTTTCAAATCAAGTATTTGCAAAATACTAAAAAATGGTTTTAATACAGCTTTGGTTTAAACTTTAGTACAAGCTTGGATTAAAATATTACAAAAAAAAAAACAATCACCGCGATATTCGATCACACGACATTTAGTTTCTAAATTTACTACTCTAACCACCGGGCTATTGGCCTATACACAACGAGCACCATAAACAAACATTTCCTCAACAATCGGCTAATATTGTGTCGCAGGGCTAACTTTTTAAGGGTCTTAATCCAAATTTAGTATCCATGTGTACTAGAATTTAGTTTAAATTGTATTAAAAACAAAAAGTAGTAAAGTATTGTACTTAAATTTAAACCAAAAAGACTAAAATTGAAACCAAAAAGCTAAAATTGAAATCAAAAAGCTAAAATGGTAAAAAGCTAAAAGCTGTAATATTTCTTTTAGTTTAAATTCTAGTACAGAAGACTTTTAAATATGAATTAGTATTAGAAAAGTTTAAATTTTAAGCCGCAAGGCTTAAAATGATTCAGTAATATTTTAATGGGACTAAAAACTAGTCCAAGATTTCTAACCGTGCATACTGGCTCTGTTGTAGTGATCGACTCTGTACGAGTATTCTCTATTGTATTTGTCTTGCTAATTCTAAAATGCAAAAGGAAGCAAAAACTTATTATTTTTTTCAGAAAATACTATTTTTTAATGAATTCCTGATTCCTCAAGTAGCGATTTTCTATGGAAATCGTGGGTTTTTGTACTGGAGCCCATCTTACGGTGCACTTTTTAGGAAACCCACCACAGATCTCGATTCACCATTAAAAACCACTTGATCATGAAAAATTTTTTTCATTTACGATATTTTCGTCTATTTTTGTACTGAAGCCTATCTTACGTTAAAGTTTTTTACAAAAGCCATCATAGATCTCGATTCACTATTTAAAACAACTTTTGCATGCAAATTTTCGAAAAGATCAAATTCGTACAGGAGTGTCAGCATAGAAATAAAAAAACCATCATTTACAATACTTTCATCTACTTTTGCACTGAAGAATCTTACGATATAACTTTTTACAAAACCCACCATAAATCTCAATTTACCATTAAACACAACTTATGTATGTACATTTTCTAAGAGATCAGACTCGTACAGGAGTGTCACATTAGAAAGAAAAAAAAACCATTATTTACAATATTTTCGACTTTTTTTGTGCTGGAGCCCATCTTACGGTACAATTTTTTGCATAAAACACCAAAGATATCCATTTTTCATTGAAACCAACTTATGCGTGCAAATTTTCGAAAAGATCTTACCACGTGCAGGTGTGTCAGCATAAGGAAAAATCATTATTTACAATATTTTCGACTTCTATTGTACTGGAGCCCATCTTATGGTATAATTATTTACATAAAACATCATAGATATCAGTTTTTCATTAAAACCAATTTATGTATGTACATTTTCAAAGTGATCAGACACGTGCAGGAGTGTCACCATTGAAATAAAAAAAAACAATATTTACAATATTTTCGACTTCTTTTGTACTGGAGCCCACTTACGGTACAATTTTTTGCATAAAACACCAAAGTGACATTCCTGTACGTGTTTGATCTTTTTGAAAAATTGAACAAATTCTAGAAATAGTTGTGCAATTATCTTCATTACCAAGGTTTGTAAAGAGTCGTATGCACAAAATTTTCAAAATCATTAATTTTCTTCAAGCCAAAGACGCCGATGTGCACAGTTTTTCAATTAAAGTGAGCTTGTCACCGCTACAGATGAGATAGATTAGTGATTCTTTTTTTCACTTGACGAAGCATATAATTATTTCTGTATTTATGAATATTTAAAAAAAAATATCCTTTTGACCTCGGTATTACAAGGAAAAAACTGAATACACAACGCAATAATTGCGTTATTCTGATAGTGCATTCAGTTTTTCCCTATAACTCCCAGATCAAAAGGTCAATGTTTTAAATTATTAATTCATGACATTAACAATTCTTTGATAAACAAATTTTAAAAATAATTTTGCAACTATCATAATTTCCAAGGTTTTTCAGAATCGTACGATTTCAGATATGTACAAAATTTTCAGAATCGTTCATTTTCTTCATGCCAAAGACGCCAAAGACGCCAATGTGCACAGTTTTTCAATTTAAGATAGCTTGTCACCGCTACAGATGAGGTAGCACAGTGATTCTTTTTTTCTTGACGAAGAATATAATTATCTGTGAATGTATGAACAATTAAAAAATTAACCTTTTGACCCGGGAGTTATAAGGCAAAACTGAATAACATACAGTGTTGCGCAAAACAATAGCAACAAAATAAGTGCGCTGCAACAAAATCGTGTATCTTTTTTAACATTGGGGACACACAAAAATGATTATTGGAATCAAAGCATATATTCATATATCATATATAAAACAGATCAAATTGAAATTTGGTTTTGTTTTTTTTATTAAATTTAAAATTAATGCGGCTACATTCAATTTGTCTGAGAGCAAGACAAAAGCAACAAAACTTGAAAAATTGAAAAAGAGAAGAATTACCGGTAAAAGTTACGTTGTTGTTTATAAGTCATAGACATTTTAGTTTAGTTTTGTTTTTGCGCTCGTTGTGACATTGACTGTTCCATTTATAATGGCACGTTTTAAATACTGTGAAGCTCTTAAATTACAAATTATTTCCGAATATAAAAACGAAAATTCGCAAATATCTAACGTGAAACAGTTTGGTATTAATCAGTCAATAGTTTGCAGATTAATAAAGAAATATACTATCATAAAACACGTAACAACGGTACATTAAAGAGAGCGGCCGCGGAAGACGTCGCTGCGTGATGACAGGAACATTTGTGGCGTGTTCAAACGAAAAGCATTTGCCGCATCCAAAGAGGTTGTTCGGGCACTTGATTTAGATATCCATCACAGCACTGTTCGTAGAAAGTTAAGGATAAAAAACAAGGGGAGGTGTTACAATTCAAACAATTCTGTCTGAAATTGTGACAACAAGTTGCAATTTATTGTTCTTTAGACTTAGTCTTGCAAAAGAGCACTTAAATTGTACCGTTCAAAAATCGAAACCGTTTTTTTAGCGATGAATCAAAGTTCACCTTGATTAATTCAGATGGGATGTGCACGGTACGGCGCCACCCAGGTACACGACTTAAAGCCCGAAACTGCAAAATAAATTTTAAACACGAAAGCGGTGGCATTATGGTCTGGACTTGTTTTTCCTACAATGAAGTTGAACCATTTCAAAAAATCAATGGAATTATGGATCGATTTGTATATAATGAACGTTTCAGCCCGACATCGACCCGAAGAACACTTCAAAGCTCATCAAAGATTACATCAGAGGCAATGGCATTCAAGTCCTTGATTGGCCGGCACAGACACAAGGACTTGAATCCCATTGAAAATCTTTTTGGGATTTTGAATTTAAAAGTTTCTGGTCAAAGGTTTTGCAATAAGACTGACCTGTATGAAGCCCTGAAAGTTAATTGGTAATATATAACTAATACCAACATATCTAATTTAATAGAGTCGATGTCGCTCAGATGTGCAGCGGTTATGAAGAATAATGAATCTTACACCAAATATTAATTATATTGCTTTTGTTTTGCTCTCAGACAAACTGAATGAAATCACATTAATTTTAAATTTAATAAAGAAAACAAAACCAAATTTGAATATGATTTGTTTTTAATATGATGTATGAATATATGCTTTGGTTCCTATACTCATTTTTGTGTGTACCCAATATTTAAAAAGATACACGATTTTGTAGCAGCGTACTGATTTTGTTGCTATTATTTTGCGCAACACTGTGTATAAAAATAATCCAGAACAATACACGAACATATTGTGTGAATATAAGGTTGCTCCATGCACCTTTTTTCTTCTTTTGAGAACATTTTACTTTGTAAAAATGTATGGCGCGTTGATTGGTGCTGTCAAAAATGTCATTTACCTGGGACAAGGGCATGAAAAAGTAATTTTAAAAGTTCATTAAATTTTTATTCATTTATTTTAAATCGTAAAAAATAAATTTTACTATAGAATTTAAGAACAAATTATCTATCTAACGAGTTCAAAAAGAACTAAATCAGAATAACACAACCTGAGATATTGCGATTTAAGTAACAGACATTGACAAAATGTTGCCATTTTTCACAATTTTGACCTAACGGTATACCGTAAAAAAAATTTTCCGTGAAAAATCCCACACGTAAGCTTATTTTACGTTAAGAAAATGAGAAAATTTTTTCGGCTGAATCAGAGACGTAACACCTTCCAGGATTTGATTCTTGTTGATGATTTTTGACTTTTAAAAAAATGGCCCATATGTAAAAACAATTTGAAAATTTTTTGTTAATGTATATAAATAAGGGTGTCCCAAAAAAATATTTTTTTTATTTTGATAGATGTCAGCAGCTTTAATACTTCCACTTGACCTCTGAAACAGCCTTTGTGAATCGCATCTCAATTGGTAAAGGTTAAGAGGTAGCGAATTAATTTTATCATTTTCCAATACGGTTTGCTTGGGGAAAAATCAGTTTTGCTAGTAAATTGAATTTAGAGCAGGGCTGGGCATTCTAACACAGTTATATTTTATTATGTCTTGTTAGTATCGGTGCGCTCTCGAATAGCACACACTGAGTGAAATAGTTGTCACAATTATATAGATTTGTATGTTTATACCCCCACAAATACTGTAATATGTGTTTAGTTTTCATTTTTAGTCATCGGTATTGTTCACTATTTATTCTTTGTCATTATAGCCCCAGCATTTCTTTTTAAGTAAATAAATTATATTAGTTTGCTTGCAGTGGCAAATTGCACATTTTGCTTCCCAAGAAAGGTTCTCTGCAGAACAGAAATCGTATTCCGATTTAGATTCAAACATTGTTTTTTATGTGTTTTTTTTTAATATTATTAAATCCTAATATATACGAATCATTGAAATTATACTCAAAACCTCATAAAACTAAGTATCAGAAAATTAATTTAGATTTATTGAGCAAATATGTTGGCATATAAGAACAAGTCTTTTGAGTGCCGCAAAAAAAGTTAAATTACAATTGGTTTTACTTATGTTAAACTTGATTAAGAACTAGAAATTAAATTAGTTGCGAATGAGAAAAATAATATGCAACAAGTTTAAGCAATATTAAAAATGTAAACAAAATAATAACATAATGTGAGAATGGCTATTGATATAAAAGATATGATAAAATTATATATTTAACAATTCAAAATGAAGCAGTTCAGAAGAGAGATAGGAGAAGATAGAAAGCAAGAAGATAGATAAGAGTTATGAGAAGTATTCAAAAATTAAACGCTTGAGGGCTCTGTGGTTGGAAACTACTTTAATGTTATTCGGTAAAGAATTCCACAGTCTAATTGCACTGACGAAAAAAAGCCTGCTAGAGTTTTTATAATGATGACTTGGTATCAAGAGGTTCATACTTCGAGCTGACCTACAGAACTGAAGTTTTTCAAAAAGGTAATGTGGGCAGCGCGAGTTAATAATCTTATGCAGTAATAAGCAATTTTTCGCTTCAGGATAACGAAAAAAGCAGCAACCAAGTAATTTTGTGCGGAAAAGTGACACATGGTCAAACTTCTTCAATCCATAAACATAATGAGTAGCGTTATTTAGAGCAACTAGGAGCTTGTGAGATGACCGTGAATCAAGATTGCTATAAACGACTTCCGAGTAAGTGATTATAGGCATCAGCAGCTGCAAGAATAGTTTTCGTCTCGTTTCTACGGGAACAAATGCTGCAGTCATTCTCAGGTTTCTTTATACAAAATAGACCTTACTCACGCAAGAGTTTATGTGATCTACACAAGACAGAGATGTATTTATATGGAAGCCAAGATTTTTAACCTTACTAACAACTTTTAATTCAACATTGCTAAGAAAGATTGGGAAAAGATCGAGATTTGATAAGGGGATATTAGAGATAGGTAAGACGTACGATTTTTGTGGGTTGAGCTTAAGTTGGTTAGCTTTGGCCCATTCTGCTACAGTGTACAAATCTGCATTCATTCTGACACATAGATCTTCGATTAACTCGACAGGTCTGGAAAAATACAGCTGAAGGTCGTCAGCATATGCATGCATTGTTACGTTATTGCACTGATTGAATATGTCATTTATGAACATAGAAAATAGAAGTGGGCCAAGCACCGAGCCTTGAGGAACTCCATTAGAAGTATGCCTATATGATGAAAAACTAGTGCCCACTTTAAATCTCTGTGTTCTACCGCATAAATAACTATTTAAAAGTCGGACTGAATTATCAGAAAATCCAAAATTAAACTTTAGTTTCTTGCATAGTATGTTGTGGTATCAAAAGCTTTTGAAAAGTCTAGCAGGCAGAGCAGAGTCACATGTCCCTTATCAAATGGTATTCTAACATCATCCATTATTTTAACCATAGCAGTAGAACAGCTATGGCCAGGACGAAAACCAGACTGATGATCTGATATAAGACCGAATGTGCATATGTGGTTGGAGATCTGCTCCGCCATTATAGATTCACAAACCTTAGATATTGATGACAACAAACTTATGGGTCTAAAGTCACCCGGCTCACGAGCATTGGCTTTTTTAGCAATTGGAATAATAGTTGCTACCTTCCAGATTGCAGGGTAGCACGAGGTAGTATGCTGTGATTAATTATGTGAACAAGAGGGCTGAGCACTTAGGGTAATATGAGTTTAAGAAACTTAATTGAGACTTCATCTTCACCGGAAGTATTTGATTTGATTTTTGCTATAGCGTGCACGATATCTAGTTGACTAACCGCGATAAAATTGAAATGTGACGGAAAGTCTAAAGCAGATCTGCTGAAATATACCAAGTTCAAAGATTCATCAGATTCCGAGCTTGAAACAAAGAAAACATTCAGAATATTGGGATCGATTTTTTAGATTCAATCTCTTTATTGGAAATACCGATACTTTTTAAATTTTTCCATAGCTGTTTTGAAGGTAGTGAGGGTTTTTTTTTTGACAACCTAACGGCTAAGGTAGCTTCATTTCTAGCTATTTTA